>OY728151.1:1541356175-1541404815 GCA_963277665.1 Viscum album
AAAGAAAAGCAAGAGAATAATAGATCTATTGAACACTCTTGAAATAGAAATTAGGGGAAGAATGGAAAAGTTGAATATCCATCCTGTAGTAAATGTGGGAAGAAACACCCCAGTACTTGCTTAAAGGGAATGGGAGTCTGTTATAAGTGTGTTGAAAAGGGCCACCAAGCTCGTGATTGTAAGGGGAAGAAAGAAGCTACCGATGTTCAATGATATAATTGCAGGGAGATGGGACATTATCCAAATGAAGGTCCTAATCTCCAAGTAAACTTACCTCTAAAAAGGCCAAGGGATCAAGGCCAAGCATATGCTATCAATACTGCTAAGGTTGAAGCTCCTAAAGATGTGGTGGCAGGTAATTTAATGGTTTCCTCAAGTTTAGCCAATGCTTTATTTGATTCGGGATCATCTCATTGTTTCATATCTTCCCAGTTTGCTAAGAAAATTAGATTTTTCCAATTGGATTTAACAAGTAATTTTTTATTCAAAACTTCTAAGGGAAGTATCATTGCAACAATGTTTTGTGAATCAGTTCCCATTAAGGCATATAAGCGTTATTTATCTACTAATCTCATCGTCATAACCATGATTTAATTTGATATAATCCTCGGTATGGGTTGTCTTTCGGACCATGATGCAAAAATTTATTGTAAGAACAAGGAGGTTACAATTTTTAATGATGATAAGAAGTACCTTATATTTAGAGAAGAAACGTCACCATCTGATTCTTAACTAGATCCACACCCAGTAGACACTACTGGAATTTAGTCTTTTCCCAACGGCAGTATACCAACGGTTTGCTTAAACCGTTGGTATAGTGAGCCTTTGCCAACGGTTTAAGAAAACCGTTGGCAAAGAGAATTTAGGTGGACCCTTTCCCAACAGTTCACTAGAACCGTTGGGAAAGGGTGCTAAAATCACACATTTCCCAACGGTTCAGTGGAACCGTTGGGAAAACTCAGTGAACCCAACCATTTCCCAACGGTTCCAGTGAACCGTTGGGAAATGTGTGCATTTGCCAACGGTTTTTATAAACCATTGGCAAAGGTTTCCCCCAAATTGAAGATCGAGATCTCCTCTCCCCATTCGGACAGAGCCCTAATCTATTCTCTCAGGTGCTCTCGCGAACACCAGCACCCCCCATCCCAAGAGGTACACCCCATACGAATAGGTAAAATTTGATCTCAACCATATTGTTGTAGTTGTTTTAATGAATAGATTTTTTCCAGGTGTTGGTGGTTTAATTGATTATTGAAATTAATATCTAAATAGGATATTGTTTGTGTTTGTGAAGACTTCTTTAATGTTTTTGTATTCTATGTTTGGAAGGAGAGTGTTCAAAACATGTAAATCAAAGTTGGGACGTTTACATGTTTTGGATAATGGATTGTGGGAATTATGCATTGTGTTCAAACCAATTTGATATGTTTTGGATAATGGATTGTGGGGGTAGGGGGTGTCCACGGGGGTGGGTGGGTTGTCCACGGGGGTGGGTGGGGGTGTCCACGGGGGTGGGAAAGGCTGTCCACGGGGTGGGCGGTGCTGTCTAGGGGGTGTGGGCTGTCCTGGGGGTCTGGGTGGGGTGTCCTGGTGGGGGAGGGGTGTGTGGGGTGTCCAGGGGGGGTGGTATGTCTAGGTGGTGGTGGTGGGGTTGCAGGGGAGGGGGTGTGGACTGTTTGGGAGGGTGGGAGGGGCTATCCAGGGGGGTACAGGGTGTCCAGGGGGGTACGGGGGTGGGCGGGTTGTCCACAAGGGTGGACGGGCTGACCACGGGGGTGGCCGGGCTGTCAAGGAGGGGTGGGCGGGCTGTCCAGGGGGGGGGGGTGGGTGGGCTGGCCACGGGGGGTAGGGGTGTCTAGGGGGGTGGGCGGGCTATACAAGGGGGTGGGGGGCTGTCCATAGGTTGTAGCAAGAAACCCAAAATGAAAGTGAGGAAGAAAAGGATGGTTTGTTTTAATACAAACCCAATGAACAACTAAACAATTGAAATAAATAAATTATAACAAACTAGAGGAAGCCTTAAGCGCCAAGAGTGTGAGAGTAGTTGATGTAGAGGCAGCCCAAGCTTCAAGGATGGAAATGGATCACAAGTAGCCTTAGAGATTTGTCGTTAGAGCTTCAAGGGATCAAAATATCATTCCAATGTATCGGGGGTTTGTTCCCGGCATCCATCCTCGTCTATTTATAGGAGAAATATCCCCAAATACTTCAATATGGCTGTTGGAGGGCTTTCGGAGCCGTTGGGGGTCAAGTGGGCAAGTCTGGTCAAAGCCCAAGGGCTAGTTTGACTGGGCTTACCGGCTGACCGGTGCTTGGCCACCGGCTGGCCGGTGCTCCAGACAGAAGGCAGAGCTTTCTGTCTGGGTTCCACCGAATGGCCGGTGCTGGCACACCGGCTGGCCGGTGGACTCAGAGAGTCCTTTTCCAGTCTTCTTGGGCCAACTCTTTGGCAACCTTTTTCCTATCATCAAAAAAACTTGAAAACAAGTTAGAACACTATGAGAGTGATTGTGATCATTAAAATCCAAGAGAGAGGGGTACAACACTGACCATAGGGGGTAGGGGTGTCCAGGGTTGTGGGCGTGCTATCCAAGGGGGTGGGGGGCTGTCCATAGAGAGAAGGGGTGTCGAGGGGGGTGGGTGGGCTGTCCACGGGGGTGGTTGGGCTTTCTAGGGGGTAGGGGGTGTCCACGGGGGTGGGTGGGTTGTCCACGGGGTGGGCGGGGCTGTCCACAAGGGTACCCTACTAATATGGTTATGGGATGAGGCATGCTATGATGTGATAACACATTAAGTTCTTGTTGGTTTTACATTTTTTCAATAACACATTAGTATGTTTTTTTCACATGTCTAGTTGATACCATGATTATTTTCTTCCTTTATCGTTTACTTAAATGTATTTTCTATTAAAGTTCAATCCTATTGAATTGTTTATGACAAAATGACTTATATGATTTTTTTTACAGAATGGACATAAGTTGGATGTATGAAACCGATCGTATCTCAAGCGATTTTCAAAACAATTTGGAGAGCTTTATAGATTTTGCATTTCACAATGCTTCAGATAGTGGTCGCATACACTGCCCATGTTCCAATTGTGTTGGTAGACCTTGGTTGAGTCGTGAAGAAGTCAGCAACCACATAACCAAAAATGGTTTTCAAGCAAAATACTTTGTGTGGTATCACAATGGGGAGAAAATGAAATCTCAAATTGGTGATGATCGAAATGAAAGGACTGGAATGGAGAATTTGTTAGATGATCAGTTTCCGTTTATTCGTCATCATGAAAAAGAAAGGATTTCGACTCAAGAAGACGTCGATATGGGGACAACTGATGCATCTAGTGAAAATGATCATATTGATAGGGTGAAAAAATTGAATGATGCTGCCACGACTCCAGTATATCGACAATGTGATAAAATGAAAAAGCTGTAATTTTTAATCCGATCGTTTCATGGAAAAACTATGTATGTGATTTCTAATACAGCAATCGATTACATTCTTACCCTCTTGAAGTATTTACTTCCAGATGATGCAGATATTCCCTCAAACCACTATATGGCATGGAAGTTAGTTGAAGAACTTGGATTTTCCAGAAACAAAATTCATGCTTGCCCGAAAGATTGCAGTTTATTCTGGGAAGAAACCATTGAACGAAATGAATGTATAAAATGTGGCACATCCCGCTGGAAGTCAAAATCTGATGGAACACCATCCCGCGTTCCACAGAAAGTAATGTGGCACTTTCCATTGAACCCCAGACTCCAGAATCTTTTTATGTCTGATGACATATCAATAAAAAAGATATGGCATGATACCGAGAGAAAGAAGACTAATGATGAGTTGGTTCATCCTGCAGATGGATTTTCATGGCAGAGATTTGATGCTCGACATCCTGATTTTGCAGCTGACGTGCGTAATGTGAGGCTGGGTCTTTCATGCGACGGTTTTAATCCGTTTGGGTAGATGCTTACTTCGCACAGCACATGGCCAGTTTTTATACACATTTATAATCTTCCCCCATGGTTGTGTATGAAAAAATCTTTCACTTTCATGAGTATACTCATATCTGGTCCTTCTGATCCCGGCATTGATATTGATGTATACATGCAACCTTTAATAAAAGAGTTGAAACTTCTTTGGGATGTGGGTGTGCGCACATACGATGCAAGTTCGAAAGACATATTTCAGATGCGTGTTGCGCTTATGTGGACGATCAATGATTTTCCGGCTTATGCAATGATGTCTGGATGGAGCACGAAGGGAAAACTGTCATGTCCAGTTTGTATGAAGAATACACGATCTAGAAGACTGAAACATCGTTGTAGTTTCAGTTTTATGGGACATCGATGATTTTTGCCAAAGGATCATCCATATAGAATGAATCGTCGAAGATTTGATAATACTATAGTGACCGATGATCCACCTCAGCGTATGTCTGGAACTGATGTGCTTAATGAATTGAAAGATTTCATTTTTTCGTTCGGGAAGGGTCAAATGAAATCTGGAAAGAGAAAGAATGTTTCCACAGAAACCTGTTACAATTGGAGGAAGAGGAGTATCTTTTTTGATTTGCCTTATTGGTCAACCAATTTGCTACGTCATTGCTTAGACATAATGCATATTGAAAAGAATATATGTGAAATGTTGCTTTCAGTTCTTCTAAATGTCAAGGGGAAGACAAAAGATGATTTACGATCTCGACTTGACTTGGTGGATTGGGGCATCAGACCAGAATTGCATCCTGTGCGTATCAGTGAAAATAAATGGAAACTTCCATGTGCTTCTTATGTGATGACACCTACTGAAAAAAAAACAATTTTTGGAAGTATTAGAGACTATTAGAGTTCCTGATGGCTATTCAAGCAACATATCTAAACGGGTCAACAGAAGAGAGTTCAAGCTAAAATCTTTGAAGACTCATGATTATCACGTTCTACTGCATGAGTTGCTTCCAATAGCAATCCGTCATCTTTTGTCCAATAATGTAAGGGTGGGTGTTATTCGGTTGTGCCATTTGTTTAGAGATCTTTGTGCTAAGAAGTTGTCCAAGTCTTTCTTGCAAAAAATGTTGACAGATGCCCCATTAATTTTGTGTGAGTTGGAGAAAATATTTCCCCCATCATTTTTTACATGCATGCTGCATCTGACTGTCCATATTCCAACTGAAATACTTTTCGGAGGACCTGTTTCTTTTCGTTGGATGTATCCAACTGAAAGAAATATGTTCACATTAAATTCTTATGTTCGAAACAAGAATCATCCCAAAGGTTCTATCGTGAACGGTTACTTAGCTCAAGAATGTATGGATTTCTGTTCAATGTATTTGTCTGATCTTACTACAAGAATGAACAGACCAATGAGAAATGAAGAAGAACAATATGAGCAAATTGAACCCAGTTTTCCATCACTTCCTCAAACAGGAGGAATTCCTGGATCATATACATTGAAGACATTAAGCCATGAAGAGCGGGAGATGGCACATCGCACAGTTTTGTTCAACTGTGATTTGTTCGATGACTATATCAGGTAACAAAATTGAATATGTATATCTTAAATATATATCTGTTAAACTATTCATATTTTTTTATCTACAGGGAACATAAAACAATGATAAATAGGAAGCATCGTTCTTTATCTTTGAGAAGGAGAGAGAATTTTCATAGCAAAGAGTTTTCTGCTTGGTTAAAATTGAAGGTAAAAATATTGCTGTTTAAATTAATTATTTCAATATTTACTTAAGTTTAACTGTCATTTATATTGCAGGTATTGAGTTTGTCTGCTGACTCTGTCTCTAAGGAAATAAGAGCTTTGGCTTTTGGTCCTAATACCGTGGTTCGTGACTGTAAATCAATTGTTATCAATGGGTACAGATTTATTATCACTAAATGAGCTAAAAACATGAGAACACAACATGATGGTATTATGGTTACTGCCACAACAGATTGTTATGCCAGTGCATCAGATAGTAGACCGCGACTTGAAAATGTGGGTTATTATGGAGTCGTTGAGAAAATAATAATATTGGATTATTACTCTCATGGACGAGTCACAATGATGAAATGCCATTGGTTTGATTCGATGACAAGACATGGAACATTTATTGATGATTGTGGATTTCGAGTAATTAATATGACCTGCACTCTTGCAACTGAAGAACCATATGTGTTGGCATCAATGGCTAAACAAGTTTTTTATGTCAAAGATCAACTTCAACCTGAATTTGGTGTCATAGTTGAAGTAATTCCAAGACATATTTTTGATGATGCTGATGATGGAATTGACACTGTCCCTATTGCCATTGGAACCAATCCATTTATTTCTTTTGATGACTCCAATAGCTCAATTGTCAGAGTTGATTGTGAACCTGAAGTTGTGTTTGGAAATATATAGAATCCTTCATCCATGTTCTCAATTCTTTTGGTTTACCTTGAGTTGGGTTGTTAAGGTTGGTAATATTCATATTTATTTAGTATTGATCACAAATATGTTTTAGCTGACTTGACCGTTATGTGAATTTTCAATGTTTATTGGTTTCTGTTTTATTTGAATTGCATTTTCTAATTTGGAATTGAACTGTATTCAAACCAAATCAAACAATATTTCTAACTTGGTGAACATTACAACTTGTATGTTTTATTAAATTCATTCAATCTCTTCTAAAACAATTGATAGCTAAATTACCAATGAATCCCCTCATTCCCTCATATATTTAGTTTTTTGGTTTACACATTAATTTTCTTTTTCTAATTAATTACATATTTGTTTTCCAATGCAGGAAATGAAGCCAATTGAAGAGAGACGAAGAAAAAAAATGGCGGAGAACAATCGTCGGATGGAGGAGATGGGCATTCCACCATTAGTGCCTATAGTGAGTACTTTATTTCAAATATATATATATATATATATATTTACAGAATATATAATGTCATGTGATTAATTTTTTTTTGTAAACTTTTTTGTAGGATCCACCATTACGTCGACAGTTATTCGACGAGGAGCCTAGTACTGGTCCTAGTACTCAGGTCGATGGTGCGAGGAGGGTTCGTACCAGAGGTGGACGTAGAGCTGCGCGTGCCCGACTAGACCCTGCCCCTCCCACTGACATTTCAGTCTTCCCACATTCTGATCCCGGTGTGTCGTTAGGGACACACAGGATATTTAGACCTCCCATGTTTTCGCTACCTTCTGCATCTTCTGCCCCATCATTTTCACATCCCATGATGATTCCCACTCCCCAGTTAGCATCAGGTCATACAGCTGTTCCATCTTCTTTTCCTTCTACTTCTGTCTCTCCGAGCTTTTATATTCCATCGTCTTCGACTCCTGTTCCACCAGAGGGTGTTCCATCAGGTTCTGTGGATCCGGCGCCACTCATTGATCAGATTAGCGCAGGTATATTTATAAAACCCTAACAAATTTTTATAGCAATATTTATTTTCATTATAACATGTTTTGATAAAATATTTGTTTTTCTTTCATGACAGATACATCTACTGACAGGAGGCGGGGGCGGGGCCGTACACGCATGCGTTCGGTGTGGAACCGTCGCACACAGGTTATGGTGGAATATAATGAAGACAATTAGATGGTTGAGAAAACAGGGCAGCAATGTCGGAGTTTTATGGCGACGCTTGCCAAATACTCTGACATCATTCCCATCAGCCCACTGTCGTGGAGACATTTGCCACATGAGGTCAAAGATAGAGCTTGGGCAGAGATATGGGTAAAAAAATCTGTTGTATTTAATGCCATGAATTTTTTTTGTATTTATATAAATTAATATTTTCATTTCAGCTTCGATTTAATTTTCCTGATGGTGAGGGTGCACGACTGGAACGTCTAAAGGATTTAGGCGAGCTTTGGAGAGCCTACAAGCATGAGCTGTATATTGGCTGGCGTGCTAGAGTTGGCACCAGTCGTGGATGATTGTCCTATAGAGCAGTATCGTCAGATGATTACTCATTGGACGAGTACCCAGTTTAAGGTATGAATTACATTTGAGGTAATTAAATAATAACTTTCAAGTTTTGCATTAATATTATCCTTTGCATTATCGAATTTTATTTAGGAATAATCTGGAAAAAATAAAAAAAAACATTGATGCAAAAAAATACCTCCATACACTAGGACGCACGACGATGCCGGATCATGAGAGGCAGCAGGTATGACAATTGTTTATAAGTTTTCTTTACGACTTACATTTTCTTTTGTTTCCTCAATTATTTAATTATTTGATGAAGTCTTTATATAACTTTTGTTTTCAATGTCATTGTAGAGGCAAGTACAAAATATTGAAGGACGTGTGCCTCGAGCAAAACTGTTTTGCTCGAGTAGACGAAAAAAGGATGGAAGTGCTGTCAACGAAGCGACTCAGCAGCAGATTGTAAGTTTTAATCTGTTGATTTTATATTTTAATATCTATTTCGTAACTTAATAATATATTTATATTTGTAACAGGATGCTTTAGAGGCCCTCGATGCCCAAGAAGCAGACAATTTTGGGCCATCTGATCACTTACATCAGGTGTTGGGAGAGGATCATTCTGGCAGAGTACGCTGCCGACCTAGGATAGCCCCGACGAGGTATTGGCCTGCCTCAGGTACGAGTTGTAGTGCCACCGAGCTGCAGCAAGTTAGGGCACAGGCAGAACAGGCTGAGAAAAGGGCCACAGAGACGGAAGAACAATCTACTAGGGAAAACAGTGCATTTATGAAATTTATTGAAGTTCTACGTCCAACACTTCCAGCAGAGGTCTGCCCAGCGATTGATGAATACATGTCGTCGATACATTCTATATATGGTGCACCAGGTGGCAGTTCCAGTGGTGGTCAGGCCGATGTCCAGCTTGAAGATGATGATGGCGAGCAGTCTGATGCGGAAGAGGAGGGAGATGAGGAGGGCGGGGAGGAGGGCGAAGGCGAGGAGGAAGGCGCTGTGGAGGGTGAGGACGATGAGGAGGACAATGACGAGGGCGATGATGACGATGATGATGGTGATGGTAATGCTGATGTGGGACATATTGATCCGTTACATTTTTGACTTGAGATTTGATGTTTAATCTATTCTAGTTGTTGGTTTTATCTAGACTCGTAGTATAGTATTGAAGTTGAGTTATTTTTATATATTGTCTGTTTTTATGGATGTTGTTGTCTTTTAGTGGTTGTGTGTTTGTGAACTCCCTGGACAACCCCCCTCATTCTTGGACCCTGGACAACCCCCACTCCCCCTTGGACCCCCCTCACGTGCGTTTACGAAGCACGTGCATCACTTAAAATACGAATATTGAGCCGTACCGCGCAAACCTCACGTCCGATTGATGTGCCGTCTGCGCGTACACGTCACGAATAATAATTAGAATGTTGCACGGTGGTTTCAGCTCAATCTGAGGTCGTCCTCTATGAATTTGACAGTTGGACGCCCGTTTTGGCCGTTTATGACACCAGGACTGCGTTGTCGGTCACCGCGGGCACACGGCACGTCCGATTGACGTTCCTTCTGCTCGACCACTTCAGAAATCACTCACCCGTATTTGTCTTCTAATTTCAGGCCATTCCGACTTCGTTCAGCCCGTTTGGACCCCCCTCACGCGCGTTTACGAAGCACGTGCATCACTTAAAATACGAATATTGAGCCGTACCGCGCAAACCGCATGTCCGATTGATGTTCCGTCTGCGCGTACACATCACGAATAATAATTAGAATGTTGCACGGTGGTTTTAGCTCAATCTGAGGTCGTCCGCTATGAATTTGACCGTTGGACGCCCGTTTTGGCCGTTTCTAACACCAGAACTCCGTTGTCGGTCACCGCGGGCACACGGCACGTCCGATTGACGTGCCGTCTGCTCGACCACTTCATAAATCACTCTCCCGTATTTGTCGTCTGATTTCAGGCCATTCAGACTTCGTTCGGCCCGTTTGGACCCCCCTCACGCGCGTTTACGAAGCGCGCGCATCACTTAAAACACGAATATTGAGTCGTACCGCGCAAACCGCACGTTCGATTGACGTGTCGTCTACGCGTACATGTCACGAATAATAATTAGAATGTTGCACGGTGGTTTCAGCTCAATCCTGAGATGTGGTGTGGCCGGTACCACTCAAAGTGTCCGTCTTTTGTTTCAAAAGGACGTCATTTTAGGTGAAAAGCATCAACTGACATACGGAAAACCGACCAAACGCATTCCGAATCTGTTGATAATTTATACCAACAATCCATGGGTCATATGTGACGTGTACGAGCCAACCTGGGATGAATCTGAGATGCGGTGTGGCCAGGATAAGTCTAAGTGACTCTCTTTTGTTTAAAATGGACACCATTTTAAGTACATACGGAAAAATGACCAAACGGATTCAGTTTCCGTTGAAACTTTAGGAGAACGATCCATGGGTCATATGTGACGTGTACAAATCATCCCCGCTTCAATCCGACATGCGGTGCGGCCGACACCACTCAAAGTGTCCGTCTTTTGTTTCAAAAGGACGTCATTTTAAGTGAAAGGCATCAACTGACATACGGAAGAACGACCAAACGCATTCAGATTCTATCGATACATTAGCACAACGATCCATGAGTCATATGTGACATGTACAAGTCAACCCCGTCTTAATCCGAGACGCGGTGTGGCCGAAACCACTCTAACTCTGTCTCTTTTGTTTAAAATGGACATGATTATAAATGAAAAGAACAACTGACATACGCAAAACCGACCAAACGCATTCGTAATCTTTTGATAATTTGTCACAATGATCCATGGGTCATATGTGACATGTACGAGCCAACCCGGGATGAATCTGAGTCGCGGTGTGGTCAGGATTAGTCTAAGTGTCACTCTTTTGTTTAAAATGGACAACATTTGAAGTACATACGGAAAACTGACCAAACGCATTCGGTTTCCATTTAAACTTTAGGAGAACGATCCATGGGTCATATGTGACGTGTACGAATCAACCCCGCCTCAATTGGAGACGCGGTGTGGTCGGCACCACTCATAGTGTCCGTCTTTTGTTTCAAAAGGACGTCATTTTAAGTGAAAAACATCAACTGGCATACGGAAAACTGACCAAACGTATTCGGATTGTGTCGATACGTTAGGAAAATGATCCATGGGTCATTTGAGACGTGTAAGAGTCAACCCCGTCTAAATCCGAGACGTGGTGTGGCCGGTACCACTCTGACTGTGTATCTTTTGTTTAAAATGGACAAGATTATAAGTGAAATAAACAACTGACATATGAAAAACTGACCAAACGCATTCGGAATCTGTTGAAAATTTAGGACAATGATTTATGGGTCATATGTTACGTGTACAAGTCAACCACACCTCAATCCGAGTCGCGGTTTGGCCGAGACCACTCTAAGTGTATCTCTTTTCTTTAAAATGGACTACATTTTAAATTCATACGGAAAACCAACCAAACGCATTCTGATTGTGTTTATATTTTAGCACAACAATCCATGGGTCATTTGTGATGTGTACGAGTTAACCCCGCCTCAATACAAGACTCGGTGTGGCCGAAACCATTCAAAGTGTCTCTCTTTTATTTAAAAAACACTTCATTTTAAGTAAAAACAACAACTGACATACGCA
Source organism: Viscum album (assembly GCA_963277665.1). NCBI lineage: Eukaryota > Viridiplantae > Streptophyta > Magnoliopsida > Santalales > Viscaceae > Viscum > Viscum album. The sequence goes on from OY728151.1 coordinate 1,541,367,767, forward strand.
AAACCGACCAAACGATTTCAGAATATGTTTATACTTTAGGAAAACGATCAATGATTCATTTGTGATGTGTACGAGTTAACCTCGCCTCAATCCGAGGCACGGTGTGACCGGTATCATTCCAGATGTATGTATTTTGTTTAAAATGGATATCATTTCTATTAAAAATATGAAAAACCAATCAAATTATGAATTGAATTCCGGATTCCACATATGATTGTCATCTAAATTTTAAAATGAATTCTAAATGAATTATGTATGTTTATAATTATGTTATGAATTCTAATTTAATTATGGATGAGTATATTTTCAGGATGCATTATATGTGTTGGTTGGTTGGTTTTCATTATTTGTATGTGTTGGTTTGTTCTCTATATGTATGCATTATATGTGTTACAGGTACAATAATTGGATTGAAAAATGAATTGAAAACGATGGCATAATTGGATTGAAAATTGAATTGAAACCGAGGGTGAATGCCCAAAAACGAGACCTGTTGTGCAAATTGCAGGCTGCTATGCAATTTGCACAGCAAAGCCTATGCCAACGGTTTGAAAACCGTTGGTATAGGCTCTATTGAGCTGTTTTTACCAACGGTTCAAGGAACCGTTGGTAAAAACAGTCTATCCCAACGGTTTAAAACCGTTGGGAATACCCATATAATTGTTGTTTTTACCAACGGTTCTATGAACCGTTGGGAAAGAAAATTTTAGGTTGATTTCCCAATGGGACAAACCGTTGGGAAAGGTCTTTCCCAACAGTTTGGCAGAACCATTGGGAAAGGCTGATTTTTTCTCAGATATCCCAACGGTTCTGTGTAAACCGTTGGGAAAAGCCTTTCCCAACGGCTTACTTCCCCACGGTTTGCTGAACCGTTGGTATAACTTATTCCAACGGTTCTGCAGCCTTTCCCAACGGTTTGGAACCGTTGGGAAAGGCTGGATTTCCAGTAGTGAGCTCAACTAAATTCAATTATTGAAGAGGAAGAGAATTAAATAACTATGGGTGAGGAAAGGAAAGTTCAAATATAGGATGTACTAGCTGTACAAGAATATGTTGATGTGTTTCCAGATGATTTACATGGACATCCTCCAGAATGAGAAATTGAGTTTTCCATCGACTTAATTCCTGGTTCAAGGCCCATATTGAAGACCCCATGTAGAATGGCCCTTGTGGAATTATTGTAACTGAAGAAAAAACTGGAGGAATTGAGTAATAAAGGATTTATTCTCCCTAGTGTTTCTCCATGGGGAGCCCCTATTTTTTTGTTAAGAAGAAAGATGGATCTATGAGGTTGTGTATTGACTAAAGGGAGACCAATGTTATAACAATAAACCACAAGTATCCCCTACCTCACATCGATGATTTATTTGACCAACTTCATGGAGCCCAATATTTTTCAAAAATTGACCTTCGATCTGGATATCATCAGTTGTGTGTGAAGAAGGAAGATATTCTGAAAACAGAATTTCGAACCAGGTACGTGCATTACGTGTTTACAGAAATTCCTTTTGGGCAGACTAATGCACCCTATGTTTTCATGGATCTAATGAAAAGAGTTTTCAAGGAATATCTTGATGACTTTGTAGTAGTATTTATTGATGATATCCTAGTATACTCCAAAACCTATGAAGATCATGAAAATCACTTGCGCACCATTCTAAAAATCCTCAGAAGAAATGAATTATACGGGAAGTTTAGCAAGTGTGAATTCTGGCTTCAAGAGATTTCTTCTCTTGGACATATTGTCTCTAAGTATGGAATCTCCGTTGATACTTATAAGACAAGAGAAATCCAAGAATGGCCATCACCGATGAGTATAACTGAGGTATGCAGTTTTATTGGTTTAGCAGGTTATTATCGGTGTTTTGTCCATAATTTTTCCCGATTGGCTAACCCATTAACCAAGGTCACAGGTAAAGGGGTTAAATTTGTTTGGAAAAAAAGTGTGAATATTGTTTTTAATAACTTAAGAAAATATTATTCAATTCTCCTATCTTGACTCTACCATTGGGGAATGATGGGTTTGTTATTTATAGTGATTATTCAAAGAAAAGACTTGGTTGCGTCCTTATGCAGAATGATAGAGTTATTGCCTATACATAACGACAGCTAAAAAATCATGAGAAAAACTATCCAACTCATGATCTTGAGTTAGCAGCTGTAATATTTGCTTTGAAGATATGGAGACACTGTCTCTATGGTGAAAAATGTGAGATATATACCAATCACAAGATTTTGAAGTATATTTTCTCACAGAAGGAACTCAACATGAGGCAAATGTGATGGCTCGAACTACTCAGGGATTATGATTGCACTACACACTGCCACCCGGGGAATGCAAATAATGTGCAAGATGCTTTGAGAAGAAAGGACCATGGAGTTTTGAACAAGTTGAGAGTTGAAAAGGATCCTATATACATGGATCTAGTAAATATGGATATGGGAATAACCATGGAAGGAGAAACGTCAATTTTTTTCAAATGGTTGCCAAACCATCTTTATTATAAATAATAAAAAGTTCTCAAGCTGATGATGAGCTATTTAAAAAGAATATTAATGCTGTGAATGATGGGAGATTGAGTGACATCGTACATGAAGATGGAATTTTGAAATTTGGGATGAGACTTTGGGTTCCCAATATACCTGATCTAAAAAGGGGATTGTTGTATGATGCTCATAGATCCAATTTCTCCATACACCCTGGTAGCACTAATAGGTATAGATATTTGAAAGAACATTTTTGGTGGGACAACATGAAGAGGGAGATTTCTGATTATGTGTCAAGATGTATGGTTTTTCAACAAGTGAAACCTGGAAGGAAAAATCCTAGGGAAGTCATGAAACCTCTTCCCATACCTAAGTGGAAATGGGATAATATTACAGTGGACTTTGTCATGGGACTACCAAATACTCCTAGAAGAAATGATGCAATATGGGTCATTATTGACCGTCTTACCATGTCAGCACATTTTCTTGTTATAAGAGAATAATTACCACTTGAACATCTAGAAAAACTATATATTAATGAAGTTGTAAGACTTCATGGTGTACCCCTTATCGATTGTTTCTGATCATGATACCCATTTTACATCAAGATTCTAGAAAGGTATTCAGAAAGCCCTGGATACTGAACTCTATTTGAGCACTGCCTACCACCCTCAAACAGATGGACAATCTGAATGAACTATTCAAACCTTAGAAGACATGTTGAGATCCTGATCACTTGACTTTCAGGGTATGTGGGATCAATATTTACCTCTAGTATAATTTACCAATAACAATGGATTCCATTCAAGTATTCAAATGGAACCTTATGAAGCGTTATATGGAAAGAGATATCACACACAAACTTTTTGGGATGATGTTGGTGAAAGAAAACTCATAGGCCCAGAACTTATTGAGGAAACAATGGAAAAGGTGAAGGCAATCCAAACCCACATCAAAGCATCTCAAAGTAGGCAGAAGAGCTATGCCAATAACCGAAGAAAGGATTTGGAATTTCATATAGGATATCATGTTTTCTGAAAGGTATCTCCACGGAAGGGTGTTATACGATTCGGTAAAAAGGGTCAATTGAATCCCAGGTTCATCAGACCTTTCAAAATTCTATAACAAATTGGTTCTGTAGCTTACCATTTGGCAATGCCAACAAATCTTTCCAAATTTCACGATGTGTTCCACGTATCACTGTTAAGAAAATACATGCCTGACCCAATGCATGTATCACATATGAGGAATTATAATTGGAACCTGATCTATCTTATTAAGAAGAGCCTATCAGAATTCTTGATACCAGAGAACAAGTGCTAAGAAACTGGACAGATCGCCTGGTAAAAGTTCTATGGAGAAACCATAAGATGGAAGAGGCAATGTGGGAACCTGAGGAACTTATGATGAAGAACCACCCGAATATTTTTGTGCAGTAGTATTCTATAAATTTAGAGGAAAATTTATTTTAAGGAGGGGATAATGTTACACCCCAAGCTTTCACAGTACGTTTCCCTTTGAATAATGCAATAGTGTGCATTGTACACAACATCGAGATTCTAACACACTGTGACCAATCAAAGTAGTCGTTATGAATAGTAATACCCACTTTTAAAAATTTTATAAATTTTATCTTTCAAAATGGAATTCATTTTTGGATTCGGAATATCAAAATTATCTTAGGGTGAATTTTTGGTATTTTTCTGAAAACTTTCAATTTTTTATGAATAGTGAAAAACACTTAGTTATTGGTAAAAATCGACTTTTTATTTAAACAATTATTTATTTTATTTAAATTTATTTTAGGTAAAAATAGATACATAATACCTATATAAGTTCAATGTAATTCATTGGAGTCATTTTTTAATAAGTTTAGATATATGAAAATTTTATTGAACTTTTTACTATCTTTTACCCACCTCCTAGGAGCATTTAAAAATTTCAATAAAACATAATTTTACCGCTTCTATGAATTGAATTTCAAAAATCTGAGAAACACGATTGATATCAGTAAGTAAAATGTGGTTTAATGAGATGAAAATAATTTTTGGTGAATAGTAACTTTTTACTTTTATTTACCACGGTTAAAAGTAAATAGGGTTATTAAAGGTACAAATGATATTATTTTTACCCTAACACAAGTCCTAATTCTATTGGATAAGTGTACCTCGACCAAAAACAACCTTAGGACTAAAATATTATCATTTATGTCCACTTGGATTAGAATAGGACATTTATTATTATTTTATTTAAAGAAGAGTTAAAAGAGATAAAATCAAAGTTTAAAAACTAACCCATTTTTAATATTGGGTTATAAATAAGATAAATTAGACTATAAATATTAATTAGAAATCTAAAAATATTTTAGAAATAATGGTATTTTATTTATAATTTTTAGACATTAAATAATTTAATTCATTTATGACACAATGATGATGCAGTAATTACCTTATTAATGAAATATTAAAATAATTGATATTTTAAATACCCAAATAAATGTAAATTAATACTTTTGATGAATTTTATGAATTTTATAGGTTAATATGACATGTTAGGATGGATTTAATTAACGTTTTTAGAAGTAATCATGCTGTTATGATTTCCAAAAAAATCAATCACCAAATAGTGTCAAAATTGAAATAAAAGAGTTTTTAAAACAAATATTATATTATTAATTGATATTCTATTCCTAAAAATATAAAGATCGGTCAAATGACTTAGATAAGGTTATATATATATTAATAATGAACCACTTGGGGTTCTCTTGTCTTGTTATAGTAAGTTTATTAACCATATAATATAAAAATACAAAGAGACATGGTAAATGTCAAACTATTTAACTAAGAGTTAAATATAAATGATAAGGTTAATATGGTGACCTAAACCTGTCTAAAATCTATTTTTTGAAAGGATTCAGACCCATCCCCACCCTAGCCTCAAAATAAGTCACTTTGGATCCATTATAAACCGAATATGAATTTATTATAAAATAATATTTTAATTTTTTCCTAAGGTGCCCCTCACCCCTCTTATAAAAGGGCACTTCCCCTTCTCTCAAATTCACAACTTCAAAGCCTTTTGGCTCGGCCAAACCCTGCCCAAATATCCTATAAACTTCCCTCAATTCATCCTATAGGCCTTCCTTTAGTCATAAAGCCAACCTAAGGAGCCCTTTTGATCAAATCAAAAGGAAGAACCTGAAGAAGAGGTAAATATTTCATCACCTCTTTCAAGTTCTTTTCTTCTTCCACTTCCTCTTTATTTTTTGTTTCCATTATAAAATAATAAATCCACTAAATTCTACATATTTTGATGTTTTTATAAAAATGGTACAACCATATTCTTTATTTTATCCGTCCTATGAATGAAAAAGTCACCACACTTGCGTACATACGGCTTACCATCTCCACGCCGTGGTGTAGTTTGTTATTCAAACATTTCATCATTTGGATGGGTATAATAATGAGTATAAATGATATAAATAATAAATATAACATTATAATTATTATTTATATATGATATAACATCCAATTATATACAATTTTATTATCAAAAATATGATATTGTCGCTCGTGCGTACGTACGGAATACCGTCTCCACAAACACGATAAGATTCATTTACCCATTGTAACCATTCAAGAATAATTTTAATTTGATGATTAAAAATAATGTTTAAGGACATTATATAATTCTAGATATGAATAATATACAACCTATCCATAATAAACACGGCTTATGTAACAAGACATATAAAAGAAAACAAGGAAGTTAACACCCGAAACGACGATAATACTAAAATATTATTAACAAAGCAATATTATAAGATCATATATGATATAATTTTTATGTATATGATTCTTCTATATTTTAATAACAATGATTTATCTATCATACATGAGTTTAACATACCCTCGACCAAGGAAAAGTACAAGGTAAGGGTTTATTTCACAATCTCTTCATTATCCGAGGTTGTTTATACGTAATTATCTACCGGGACCTCTTTATCATCCACATCCATGTTTCTGAAAAATGTATTTAAAACCATTTTTACTATTTAATATACAATGGGTTAAATTCATTTATACCCTTGTTTTAATTTTTATAATATGTTAATAAAGGAATATTTCTATCATTTTCCAAACGAGTTCCTTTTTAACCTTTTCGACAAAATTAAGGTAACAATGTCTTTTTAACTTATACGGTGGGTGCGAATATTTTCCGCCGTTATAAAATCGTCGAAGCTTCCCCTACAAGATTATAAGAGTATTTTCAAAATAAATGTTTTTTTTCTAAAATTATCTGACTTTTAAATGATTTCAAAATAGAAAGATATGTTTCTCTCAAATAGTTTTGATTTCATCTATGTCAACATCCTTTGACAGATTTTAAGCTTATTTGAAGTTGATTTATTATGATAAAAAACTTCCATATTGTATTGAAGTTTTTGTGATATGTTTTACTGTGGATGTGTTATTTCTACACCATTCATGGTTTATGGATAAATTATTGACATTTCGTATTATAGTTTTAATACGAATGTTTATGTTATGTTTAAACCTTTTCATATGACGAATGCATTGGACTTAGTAAGTGATGGGTGGATCCCACTATAGATCCTCGATGCATCGGTAGGCCTCATGAGACAAACTAGTGTCTTGGCACAAGGCCTTGAAAAAATATTATATATAGTCCTGGCACAAGGCCTTGACTATGTGGTTATGAATGTCTGGAACTATGCATTTCATCATTAAAAAAGTGGCTATTTGATATTGCATGTGATTATTCGACTAGTAGAATATCCATGTGAATAAGTAAATGGCATTATTTGATTTTATCCTTTCCATTTTATGCTGAAGTTCAAGTTTAAAAGGCTTTTGTTTTAGTCTAATATGTTTCCTTAAATTTTTATGCTTATTTATGAAAGTTTCCGCAATATTGTTATCCTTACTGAGCATCTGAGCTCACCCATTTCTATGTTTTATGTTTTCCAGGATGTGAAGAAGTATTTTATGATTGACCTGCAGGGATAGTCTGAGGGGATATGAGTGTGGTCTATGGAGACAATTTTGTTTTTGTTTTTAATTTTATAATGAAATTTAAAACTTATGAATGTATCTAGTGTTTCCAAGGCTACTAAACTAATCGGTCTTTCGAGACTTGATCTTTTGTGATCATGTCAATGTTATGTAATAATGCACTGAATATGGGTAACTAGGGTCAGGGCGTTACAGTTGGTATGCGATAAATTTTAGTACAAACCTTGGAAACTATATTTAGATAAACTCTGATTAGAGCACATTACCCTAAGATAAACTTTGAGAATTAGTATAGAATAACTTCCAAGAATTTTGGTATTGTAGAGATTTTGTGAGTTTTTCGAGAAATACATCCCTGTCTGGATACGAGCATGTAGAGGCGGCTCTGGAACAGATGTACCTAGAGGTAAAACCCAAAAACACAGCTCTGAGCATGACTCGAACGGGAACTGGTGCACGACAATGGGCCTTGCTGCACTTTTCGTTACAACACTCTCGGATGATATGCATAGGATAATTCTCATTTTCTTTACAAAAAATTATAAAGGGTTTATGAGTATATACTTCATCAAAGAAAATATTTTTATGATTATGGATTATATCTATAGCATCCCATCTTTTTATAACATAAACTTTCATTACATTACACAAAACTGAGGATCTTTAAGGTTTAGTGTCTTGGAAACAAGGAACATAATACATGAAAACAACATAAAGAATTCTTCTTAAACACTTGAAAGGCTTCTCCTTAAGTTCATCCTAGGTTCATTGCTGCATCTCATAACCTGGGGACATACATCAAAAGAAAGGGTGAGCATAAGTCCTAGTAAGGGAAACAAGAGAAACATTTTACATGTGAACTTGAGATACTTCAATAAGGACATGAAAAGAACTTTAAGGCATGAGAAAGAAATCATGAGATACATCATAATAAAAATAAAATTTTTCATAACTTGAAGATGTGGTTCCAACATTTAATATTTACAATCATTTCGTTTCACCAAGGTCCATCCCCAAGGTGTCATTAAAAATTACCAAGGTTATTCACCAAGGTATCAGTCTAAAAGGTCATCTCTAGAGATTAAGTCTTTACCCAATGCATTGGAGTGCTATCTGGGCACACCCTTGACATGTATTTATTATCATGTGAGCCACATATATCATCATAAATCATTTCATAAACAACCCATATAGCATAAAATAAATCGGTTTCATTTCATAATCATAACGTTTTAAAAACTGCTTTAAAGACATGATCTTTATGTCACTTTAAACCCACGGAAAGGGGAAGCGGGTTTCATGTATGTAAATCCCATAATTTAAAATAGAAAATTTTGATATATATGTGAATACCCTTGTAGAAATAAGATCTTTGAGTATTCACTTTATAACATAAAAAAATTTGAGAAAAGAGAGATGCATTTTGAGACGAAAATTATGCAGCATAACGTCTACGATACATGGTTTTAGAAAACATTGAAAAGAGAGGGGACATGGGCACCCACTCGAAAATGATACATAAAACAGTAGGGGAATAGAATATATAGTATTTAAGAACATGGTAGTGAAATATGAATGATATACCATATGAAACCTAGAACTTGAAAGGAAGACAAAAATAAGATTTCTCTTATGAGAATTCGGCAGCCTAACGGCGTCACTTAAAACTTCCCAAAAATGGATTGACGAGATCAAATGGGGTCTCTCATAACATGAAAATAAATGATCAGTATGATAGATATAGATATCATACCCCAAAATAATAAAAATGAACTTGAGAGACTTGACATTAAAGTAGATCTCGAAAACGAGAAGGGTTAAAGAACCCCTTAGAAATTCAGCAGCCTAACGGTGCCACTTAAACTTCAACAAAAATGAATTGATGAGATCAAATAGGGTCTCTCATAATATGATCATAAAAGATAAGTATGATATATATAGAGATCATACCCCAAAATAATAAAAATGAACTTGAGAGACTTGACATGAAAGTAGATCTTGAAAATGAGAAGGGTGAAAGAACCCCTTAGAAATTCGGCAGCCTAACGGCGCCACTTAAAACTTCAAAATACTGAATTGAAGAGATAAAATGGGGTCTCTCGTCATATGATCATAAAATATCAGTATGATAGATTTAGAGATCATACCCCAAAATAAAAAAAGGAACTTGCAAGACTTGACATGGAATTAGAACTTTGAAAAAGGAGAAAGGTGAAAGAACCACTTAAAAATTCGGCAGCCTAACGGCACCACTTAAAACATCAAAATACGAAGTAATGAGAGTAAAAGGGGATCTCTCATTATATGAACATGAAAAGGGCAGTAAGAGGAGTATAAAAGAACATCCTTTAACATAAGAACATGGATCATAAAAGAAATTACATAAATGAGATTTCTTGAAAAGAAAGAGAGAGGCCGGATCCCTTACCTTAAAACGTAACTCTTAAAACTCAATGGTTGGGACCTTGAGGGCTTGGGGGAACCTTGGGAGGATTCCTTGGGAGGTAATGAGACCAGAAATTCGTTGGGGGAGAGTGGGTAGTTGAATGGATGAGAGGATGTCTTGGTATTTATAGGGAAAGTGAGGGGACAAGGCATTAATGGCCGAGGGACACCTCATTAGTGGTTTTGGAAAAACCATGGGCTTGCCCATGGTATTTGCCCATGGTATTGGCCACTTGGGACACCTAATACCTTATATTACTATTCTTTAGTCGACCATATTGATTACATACTTAATACATCATTTAATGATGTCATTAAACACCCGTAACTTAAAAACTGTATTTTCACTATTCATCGAAAATTCAACTTTCTCAGAATAATCCCAAAATTTCACCATAACCAAATATCAATGCTCTGATTTCAAAAATGAACTCCATTTTATAAAAATAATTTTCTAAATATTTTTAATTTATTTTTTAAATAAATACACTATTCACCAAAAATTCATTTTTTCAGAAAAAACCCCAAAAATTACCATAACATAATATTGGTGCTCTGAGTTCAAAAATGAAATCCATTTTATAAAAAAAAAATTTTAAATATTCTTAATTTAATTTTTAATTAAAAAACACTATTCACTCGAAAAAACTAATACTTGAATAATAATTTATGAAATCGCTATTTAACCATTTTATTGAATCACATTACTTAATCAAGGTGCATAGATTATATTAATACTTCCTTTAAGTGAGATTACTAATCCATTTGGACACATTACTAATCCTAATCATAAAATCACTATTCATAATTTATTATTCATCAAAAATTAAGTTAATCTTATTAGACTCTAAATTTCGTATTGAGCATAATTGTAGAAGACAATTTTTTGAATATCATTACACATTTTTAATTATTTAAGGTTTACATAAATATTTTTAAAATATCCTTTTTCTAAAATTCATAAAAAATATTCATACTATATTTATCCGGTCATTTGAAAATTCATAAACTTCATCATAAGAAGAAATCCCAATTTTTATTTAAAACAAAGGATTACACAAGGCAGTTACGGTCTCCTTACATAGCCCCTTATCACACCAGCATAGGACCTAAGTGTAAGATGTGCTAAGGTGAGAGAATCTGAGGGAGGCTCGGCTAACATCGCATGAGTAGTAATTTCTATCAGTTTGAACTTCTCGCAAAGGCGATTCCGTTCTAGCTTCACACGATGAAGTTCGGCTTGGGTTTGGTCCAGAGCAAAGCCCAGTGGTGCTACCTCCTTCCCAAGTTCTGTTAGATGGGCTTCGATCGGTCGAAGACTACTGGGTGAGGCCATCGAATCTTCTTTCTATAATAATTAACCAAGATTACTTGTATTTAGAGACAATAATCAAAACGTTTAGTTTCCAGGGGTTATATTGACCAATGGGCATATAACAGTCAAAACCTAATGGTCTCATTTTAATTATACTCATCTTATCAAATGAAACATTTTTTTTGAGTATAAAAAACAAAATAAAATAACACATAAAATTAGGAAACAAGATTTATTCAAAATTTCGGGTCGTTACAATCTTCCCCCCTTAAGAAATTGCATCCTCAAAATTTTTAAAATTGGGTTTTGAAATTTCATTGAATGTCCCACATCGGAAAGGATTCAGTAAAACTATTACTTTAAAAGAAAAAAAAGGTAAGTACAAAGGTCACCCGAGTTAGCCCACACTAGGATTCCATGTACGAAAACATGGACATGGAGGAGAAAACAAAGGGTCAAGTTCTGAGGGAGAGTGATAGAAAACATGATTAAGAGAAAGTTAACCATAAGAAAATCCCAAAATTATGATGTGTGTAAACGGTCTTTGATTACCCAGTAGGAAACCTAAACCAACAACGTTTTTGTTTTACATTCCTTTTCATAATTTTGAGGAATTCATTTACAACATAAAACAAAAAACATAAGAAAATATACCTATCTTCGTGTAGAGTTTCATCCTTTAATAAGTTTCTACCCAAAACTAATCTTTTCTCCAAACTATGAGCATTCAAAACTACTTGGTCTCATCAAAACACAAGAATCATCTTCTAGAGAATCACATAATCCACAAAAGATTAACTATCTATTTCTTCTATCTTTAAACATTATCCCAAAAACATAAAGGGTAAGGTAAAACAACTCTTCAAAAAGAAATAATCCCATAGGAATGGAAACTAATTTTAAATCTTCAAAGTTCCATGGTACTACCCAAAGTTAATCATAGTCCATTCTATAAATAACGGTCCTTAAAATTCCTCAAAATAAACCAAACTAAGATTGAAACCCAAATAAAAGAAGCTTTTGATAACATAGTCTTCCAAAATAAACTTCATTGTTCATCTCCAAAGAACATCAACCACTCCTAACATCTTATAACAAAAGTATCTAACCTAAACATATTTTACCCAATATAGGATAATCATTCCCATAAGTAACCTAAATTACTATAAGTCCACCTTAAATTCACCGATTCTTCAAAATATAAGTCAACCTTACTCCTCAGTGAAAATACCGTAGTAATCTATTTACCTCGATCATATAGGGTCCCCAAAATAGTGAACGTATTCCAAAATAATAATCATATTTTAATCCCCTAATCATCCCTGTCATATTAATACGACAATCGTCGCATTTCCTATCACATTGGTTTTTGGGACATGTTCTTCTATTTCCCACCATTAACTAAGAAGAGAAAGCATAATTAGGGGCTTAAGTACTTAGCCAATAATCATGAAAAGTAACTGAAAGCATATAAGGATAACTTGTAGAAGAAAAGTATACCCTAACTTGTGATCCCCTAGGTTCCCATCTAGGTTATCCATGATCATATATTCTTATGTCAATCTTTATTTTATTTTATTTTTGTTCCTTTAACAATGGTTCATACTAAGCTTATGAATTTACCAAAGCATATCCCCCGGGAGTGTCGTAACCAAGAGTGTAGCAAGGCCCATTGCTGTGTACCAGTTCCCGTTCGAGTCTAGCTCAAAGCGGTGTTTTCGGGTTTTACCCCTATGTACATTTGTGCCAGATCCACCTCTATCTGCTCGTATCCAGACAGGGATGTATTTGCTTGGCAACCCCTTACTCAATACTCACCAAAATACCAGAAAGATTTCCTATATTTAAACTTTTCTATAGGGTTCTTCCTAGAGTTTTCATATCCGAATTTCCACAAATAACTAAACCATCCTTTGATACCAACTATAGCATCCCATCTTTTTATAACATAAACTTTCATTACATTACACAAAACTGAGGATCTTTAAGGTTTAGTGTCTTGGAAACAAGGAACATAATACATGAAAACAACATAAAGCATTCTTCTTAAACACTTGAAAGGCTTCTCCTTAAGTTCATCCTAGGTTCATTACTGCATCTCATAACTTGGGGACATACATAAAAAGAAAGGGTGAGTAGAAGGCCCAGTAAGGGAAACAAGAGAAACATTTTACATGTGAACTTCAGATACTTCAATAAGGAAATGAAAAGAACTTTAAGGCATGAGAAAGAAATCATGAGATACATCATAATAAAAATAAATTTTTTCATAACTTGAAGATGTGGCTGCAACATTTAATATTGACAATCATTTCGTTTCACCAAGGTCCATCCCCAAGGTTTCATTAAAAATTACCAAGGTTATTCACCAGGGTATCAGTCTAAAAATTCATCTCTAGAGATTAAGTCTTTACCCAATGCATTGGAGCGCTATCTGGGCGCACCCTTGACATGTCTTTATTATCATGTGAGCCACATATATCATCATCAATCATTTCATAAACAACCCATATAGCATAAAAGAAATGGGTTTCATTTCATAATCATAACGTTTTAAAAACTTCTTTAAAGACATGATCTTTATGTCACTTTAAACCCAGGAAAAGGGGAAGCGGGTTTCATGTATGTAAATCCCAGAATTTAAAATAGAAAATTTTGATATATATGTGAATACCCTTATAGAAATAAAAGCTTTGAGTATTCACTTTATAACATAAAAAAAATTTCAGAAAAGAGAGAGGCATTTTGAGACGAAAATTATGCAGCATAACGTCTACGATACATGGTTTTAGAAAACATTGAAAAGAGAGGGGACATGGGTCACCCACTCGAAAATGATACATAAAATAGTAGGGTAACAGAATATATAGTATTTAAGAACATGGTAGTGAAATTTTAATGATATACCATATGAAACCTAGAACTTGAAAGGAAGACAGAAATAAGATCTCTTATGATAATTCGGCAGCCTAACGACGTCACTTAAAACTTCCCAAAAATGGATTGACAAGATAAAATGGGGTCTCTCATAACATGAAAATAAATGATCAGTGTGATAGATATAGATATAATACCCCAAAATAATAAAAATGAACTTGAGAGACTTGACATGAAAGTAGATCTCGAAAACGAGAAGGGTTAAAGAACCCCTTAGAAATTCGGCAGCCTAACGGCGCCACTTAAACTTCAACAAAAATGAATTTATGAGATCAAATAGCATCTCTCATAATATGATCATAAAAGATCAGTATGATAGATATAGAGATCATACCCCAAAATAATAAAAATGAACTTGAGATACTTGACATGAAAGTAGATCTTGAAAATGAGAAGGGTGAAAGAACCCCTTAGAAATTCGGCAGCCTAATGGCCACTTAAAACATCAAAATACTGAATTGAAGAGATAAAATGAGGTCTCTCATAATATGATCATAAAATATCAGTATGATATATTTAGAGATCATACCCCAACATAAAAAAAGGAACTTGCAAGACTTGACATGGAATTAGAACTTTGAAAAAGGAGAAAGGTGAAAGAACCACTTAAAAATTTGGCAGCCTAACGACGCCACTTAAAACTTCAAAATACGAAGTAATTAGAGTAAAAGGGGATCTCTCATTATATGAACATGAAAAGGTAAGTAAGAGGAGTATAAAAGAACATCCTTTAACATAAGAACATGGAGCATAAAAGAAATTACATAAAAGATATTTCTTGAAAAGAAAGAGAGAGGTCGGATCCCTTACCTTAAAACGTAACTCTTAAAACTCAAAGGTTGGGACCTTGAGGGCTTGGGGGAACCTTGGGAGGAGTCCTTGGGAGGTAATGAGACTGTAACTTCGTTGGGGGAGAGTGTGCAGTCGAATGGATGAGAGGATGGCTTGGTATTTATAGGGAAAGTGAGGGGACAAGGCATTAATGGCCAAGGGACACCTCATTAGTGGTTTTGGAAAAACCATGGGCTTGCCCATGGTATTTTCCCATGGTATTGGCCACTTGGGACACCTCATACCTTATCTTACTATTCATAAGTCGACCATATTGATTACATACTTAATACATCATTTAATGATGTCATTAAACACCCGTAACTTAAAAACTGTATTTTCACTATTCATCGAAAATTCAACTTTCTCAGAATAATCCCAAAATTTCACCTTAACCAAATATCAATGCTCTGATTTCAAAAATGAATTCCATTTTATAAAAAAATTCTAAATATTTTTAATTTATTTTTTAAAAAAATACACTATTCACCGAAAATTCATTTTTTCATAAAAAACCCCAAAAATTACCATAACATAATATCGATGCTCTAAGTTCAAAAATGAAATCCATTTTATAAAAATAATTTTTTAAATATTTTTAATTTAATTTTTAATTAAAAAACACCATTCACTCGAAAAAACTAATACTTGAATAATAATTTATGAAATTGTTATTTAACCATTTTATTGAATCACATTACTTAATCAAGGTGCATAGATTATATTAATAATTCCTTTAAGTGAGATTACTAATCCATTTGGACACATTACTAATCCTAATCATAAAATCACTATTCATAATTTACTATTCATCAAAAATTAAGTTGATCTTATTAGACTCTAAATTTCATACTGAGCATAATTGTAGAAGACCATTTTTTGAATATCATTGCACATTTTTAATTATTTAAGGTTTACGTAAACATTTTTAAAATATCCTTTTTCTAAAATTCATAAAAAATATGCATACTATATTTATCCGGTCATTTGAAAATTCATAAACTTCATCATAAGAGGAAATCCCAATTTTTATTTAAAACAAAGGATTACACAAGGCAGTTACGGTCTCCTTACATAGCCCCTTATCACACTAGCATAGGACCTAAGTGTAAGGTGTGCTAAGGTGAGAGAATCTGAGGGAGGCTCGGTTAACATCGCATGAGTAGTAATTTCTATCAGTTTGAACTTCTCGCAAAGGCGATTCCGTTCTAGCTTCACACGATGAAGTTCGGCTTGGGTTTGGTCCAGAGCAAAGCTCAGTGATGCTACCTCCTTCCCAAGTTCTGTTAGATGGGCTTCGATCGGTCCAAGACTACTGGGTGAGGCCATCGAATCTTCTTTCTATAATAATTAACCAAGATTACTTGTATTTAGAGACAATAATAAAAACATTTAGTTTCCAGGGGTTATATTGACCAATGGTCATATAACAGTCAAAACCCAATGGTCTCATTTTAATTATACTCATGTTATCAAATGAAACATTTTTGTTGAGTATAAAAAACAAAATAAAATAACACATAAAATTAGGAAACAATATTTATTCAAAATTTCGGGTCGTTACAATATCCATAAACTATTCAATTTATGTTAAATGTTTTACAAGTTTCTAATTATGTATTGTGATTGATACACTAATCTAGTGTATGCCATTATTTATAAATAGATCCTAGTGGAGGAAATGTAAACCTTATCAACACATGTAATCCATGTTAGGATTTCCCTCCTGCTAAAGATAATTATAGTGGTGGTGGTGATGCAACTGGTGTTGATCAGCTTATCACCATACTGGGACAACTCACTCAGGTTATGAATAATAAGCTTACCCGTATGGAGCACCCTGATCCACAACACAGAGGATCAATGTTAGACCGCTTCATGAGGAAACCACCACCAACATTAAATGTGTCTAAAAATCCATTGGCTGAGAGAAATGGATAAGTTCCTTAGAGAAAATATTTCATGCTTTGGGAAGTAGTGAAAGGGAAAAAGTTTTTATGGCAGTTTATCGCCTCACAGGAGATGCAGATCAATGGTGGTCATTAATTAAAAACACCAAGGAAGATGAAGAAGTATCAAATATGGAATGGAGGGAGTTTAAAGAGCTTTTCTTAGAAAAATAATTTCCTTGTGACCATCGAGTGGATATGGAAAGGCAATTTCTGAGTCTGAGGAAATAGGAGGATGAGAATGTCGCAAAGTATGAGGCTAACTTTACAAGGTTATCACGGCATGCAGTAAATTATATACGAAACCCAAGAAGTAAGATTGGTCATTTCTTTGATGGGTTAAAACCATTTCTTCGTTGATCATTAGTCTCACAATCCTTCTCGTCATATGAAGATATTGTCTCATGTGCTATCAAGATAGAAAAGGAATTCTCTAAGTCTTATGACTTTAAAGCAAAGTAAGAGAAGAAGAGATCTACTGAACACTCAGGAAAAGGAAATATGGGGAAGAAGGGAAAAGTTGAATATCCATACTGTAGTAAATGTGGGAAGAAACACCTTGGTACTTTCTTGAAGGGAATGGGAGTATGTTACAAGTGTGGTGAAAAATTCCACCAATCTCGTGATTTTAAGGGGAAGAAAGAAGCTACTGATGTTCAATGCTATAATTGCAGGGAGATGGGAAATTATGAAAATGAATTTCCTAAGCGCAAATTAAACTTACCTTAAAAAGGCCAAGGGATCAAGGCTAGAAATATTCTATCACTATTGCTGAGGTTGAAGCTCCTAAAGATGTGGTGGCAGGTAATTTAATGGTTTCCTCAAGTTTATCCAATTCTTTATTTGATTCTGGATCATCGCATTGTTTCATATCTTCCCAGTTTGCTAATAAAATTAGATATTTTGAATTTTATTTAACAAGGAAGTTTTCAGTCAAAACTCCTAAGGGAAGTATCATTGAAACAATGTTTTGTGAATCATTTCCCATTAAGGCATATAAATGTTATTTATCTACTGATATCATCGTCATACCCATGATTGAATTTGATATAATCCTCGGTATGGATTGGCTTTTGGACCATGATGCAAAAAATTATTGTAAGAATAAGGATGTTACAATTTTTTATGATGACAAGGAGTACCTTATCTTTAGATCATAAATGTCACCATCTGATTCTTATCTAGATCCACCCCCAGTAGCTCAACTAAATTCAATTATTGGGGAGGAAGAGAATGAAATAACTATGGGTGAGTAAAGGAAAGTTAAAATAGAGGATGTACCTATTGTATAAGAATATGTTGGTGTGTTTCTAGAGTATTTACCTAGATATACTCCAGAACGAGAAATTGAGTTTTCCATTGACTTAATTCCTTGTTCAAGGCCCATATCGAAGACCCCATATAGAATTGCCACTGTGGAATTATTCGAACTAAAGAAACAACTGAATGAATTGAGTAATAAATTATTTATTCGCCCTATTTTTTCTCCATGGGAAGCCCCTGTTCTTTTTGTTAAGAATAAAGATGGATCTATGAGGTTGTGCATTGACAATAGGGAGATCAATGCTATAACAATAAATAACAATTATACCCTACCTCGCATCGATGATTTATTCAACCAACTTCATGGAGCTCAATATTTTTCAAAAATTGACCTTGGATTTGGATATCATATATTGTGTGTGAAGAAGGAAGATATTCCGAAAACAGTATTTCGAACCAGGTATGGGCATTACGAGTTTACAGTAATGTCTTTTGGGATGACTAATGCACACTCTGTTTTCATGGATCTAATGAACAGAGTTTTCAAGGAATATCTGGATGACTTTGTAGTGGTATTTATTGATGACAACCTGTTATACTCCAAAATCTATGAACATCATGAAAATCACTTGCACATCATTCTGAAAACCCTCAGAAGAAATGAATTATACGGGAAGTTTAGAAAGTTTGAATTATGGATTTAGGAGATTTCTTTTCTTGTCCATATTGTCTCTAAGAATGGAATCTCCATTGATCCTTCTAAGATAAGAGAAATCCAAGAATGGCCAGCACCGACGAGTATAACTGAGGTATGCAGTTTTAATGGTTTATCAGGTTATTATTGGCATTTCGTCCAGAATTTTTCCCGATTGGCTAAACCATTAACCAAGCTCACACGTAAAGGGGTTAAATTTGTTTGAAAAAAAGAGTATAAAGAATGTTTTGAAGAACTGAAGAGAAGATTAGTCAATGCTCCTATCTTGACTCTACCATTGTGGAATGATGGGTTTGTTATTTATAGTGATGCTTCATAGAAAGGACTTGGCTGTGTCTTTATGCATAATGATAGTGTTATTGCCTATGCATCACGACAGCTGAAAATTCACAAGAAAAAACTATCCTACTCATGATCTTGAGTTAGAAGCTATAATCATTGCTTTGAATATATGGATACACTATCTATATGGTGAAAAATTTGAGATATATACTGATCACAAGAGTTTGAAGTATATTTTCTCACAGAAGGAACTCAACATGAGGCAAAGGTGATGGCTTGAACTACTCAAGGATTATGATTTCACTATACACTACCACTCAGGATAGGAAAATAAAGTAGTAGATGCTTTGAGCAGAAAGGATCATGGAGTTTTGAATAATATGAGAGTTGAAAAGGATCCTATATACATGGATCTAGTAAAGATGGATATGGGAATAACCATGGAAGGAGAAGCATCAATGCTTTTTCAAATAGTTGGCAAAACATCTTTATTAGAAAGGATAAAAAGTTCTCAAGCTGGTGATGAGGGGTTTCAAAAGAATATTAAATCTGTGAATGATGGGAGATTGAGTGACTTCGTATATGAAGATGGAATTTTGAAATTTGGGAAGAGAATTTGTGTTCCCAATATACCTGATCTAAAAAAGGGATTGTTGGATGATGATCATAGCTCCAATTTCTATATACACCCTAGTAGCACTAAGATGTATAGATATTTGAAGGAACATTTTTTGTGGGACAACATGAAGAGGGATATTTCTGATTATGTGTCAAGATATATGGTTTTTCAACAAGTGAAAGCTAGAAGGCAAAATCTTGGAGGATTAATGCAACCTATTCCAATACCTAAGTGGAAATGGGATAATATTACGATGGACTTTGTCATGGGACTACCAATGACTCCTAGAAGGAATGATGAAATATGGGTCATTGTTGACCGTATTACCAAGTTAGCACATTTTCTTGCTATAAGAGAAGATTTACCACTTGAACATCTATCAAGACTATATATTAATGAAGTTTCAAGACTTTATGGTGTACCCCTATCGATTGTTTCTAATCTTGATCCCCGTTTTACATCAAGATTCTGGAAAAATCTTTAGAAAGCCTTGGATACTGAACTTCTTTTGAGCACTGCCTACCACCCTCAAACAGATGGATAATCAGAATGAACTATTCAAACCTTAGAAGACATGTTGAGATCTTGATCACTTGACTTTTAGGGTATGTGAGATCAATATTTACCTCTGGTAGAATTTTCCTATAACAATAGCTTCCATTCAAGTATTCATATGGCACCATATGAAGCATTATATGGAAAGAGATGACATACACCAACTTGTTGGGATTATGTTGGTGGAAGAAAACTCATAGGCCCAAAACATGTTGAGGAAACAATGGAAAAGGTAAAGGTAATCCAAACCCACATCAAGGCACCTAAATGTTGGAAGAAGAGCGATGCCGATAACCGAAAAAAGGATTTGGAATTTTAGGTAGGAGATCATGTTTTCTTGAAGGTATCTCTATGGAAATGAGTTATACGATTTGGTAAGAAGGGTAAATTGAGTCCCAGTTACATCGGACCTTTCAAAATTATAGAACGAATTGGTGTTGTAGCTTACAGATTAGCAATGCCACCAAGTCTCTCCAAAGTTCACGATGTGTTCCACGTATCACTGTTGAGAAAATACATGCTTGACCCAACGCATGTACTCACATATGAGGAATTAGAACTGGAACCTGATCTATATTATTGATAAGAGCCTATCATAATTCTTGATACCAGAGAACAAGTGCTGAGAAACCGGACGAATCGCCTGGTAAAAGTTCTATGGAGAAACAATAAGATGGAAGAGGCAACCTGGGAACCTGAGGAACTTATGACGAAGAACCACCTGAATCTTTTTGTGTGGTAGTATTCTAGAAATTTATAGGATGAAATTATTTGAAGGAGGGGAGAATGTTACACCCCCAAGCTTTCACTATATGTTTCCCTTTGAATAATGCAATAGTGTGCATTGTACGCAACATCGAGATTCTAACACACCGCGACCAATAAAAGTAGCCATTATGAATAGTAATACCCACTTTTTAAAATTTTATAAATTTTATCTTTCATAATGGAATTAATTTTTGGATTCAGAACATCAAAATTAGCTTAGGGTGAATTTTTGGTATTTTTCAAAAAACTTTCAATTTTTGATGAATAGTGAAAAATATTGAGTTATTGGTTAAAACCGACTTTTTATTCAAATAATTATTAATTTTATTTAAATATATTTTAGGTCAAAATAGATACATAATACCTATATAATTTCAATTTAATTCATTATAGTCATTTTATAATAATTTTAGATATATAAAAATTTTATTGAACTTTTTATCGTCTTTTTCCCACCTCCTAGGAGCATTTGAAAATTTGCATAAAACTTAATTTTACCGCTTTTGTGAATTGAATTTCAAAAATTTGGGAGACACGGTTGATATCAATAAGTAAAATTTGGTTCAATGAGATGAAAATAATTTTTGGTGAATAGTAACTTTTTACTTTTATTTACCATGGTTAAAAGTAAATAGGGTTATTAAAGGTAAACATGATATTATTTTTACCCTAACACGTGTCCTAACTCTATTGGATAAGTTTATCTCAACCAGAAACAACCTTAGGAATAAAATATTATCATTTAGGTCCACTTGGATTAGAATAGGACATTTATTATTATTTTATTTAAAGTAGAGTTAAAATAGTTAAAATCAATGTTTAAAAACTAAACCATTTTTAATATAGGGTTATACATAAGATAAATTGGACTATAAATATTCATTATAAATCTAAAAATATTTTCTACATAATGGTATTTTATTTATAATTTTTAGACATTAAATAATTTAATTCATTTATGACACAATGATGATGTAGTAATTACCTTATTAATGAAATATTAAAATAATTGATATTATAAATACCCAAATAAATGTAAATTTAGACTTTATATGAATTAAAAGAATTTTATAGGTTAATATGACATGTTATTATGGATTTAATTAACGTTTTTTAAAGTAATCATGCTGTTATGATTTTCACAAAATTCAATTACCAAATAGTGTCAAAATTGACATAAAAGAGTTTTTAAAACAAATATTACATTATTAATTGATATTCTATTCCTAAAAATATAAGTTTCATCCAAATTACTTATATAAGGTCATATATATTAATAATGAACCACTTGGGGTTCTCTTGGCTTGTTATAGTAAGTTTATTAACCATATAATATAAAAATACAAAGAGACATGGTAAATGTCAAACTATTTAACTAAGAGTTAAATATAAATGATAAGGTTAATATGGTGACCTAAACCTGTATAAAATCTATTGGTTGAAAGGATTTAGACCCATCCCCACCCTATCCTCGAAATAAGTCACTTTTGAGCCATTATAAACCGAATATTAATTTATTATAAAATAATATTTTATGTTTTTTCTAAGGTGCCCCTCACCCCTCTTATAAAAGGGAACTTCCCCTTCTCTCAAATTCACAGCTTCAAAGCCTTTTGGCTCGGCCAACCCCTGCCCAAATATCCTCTCAACTTTCCTCACTTCATCCTAGAGGCATTCCTTTAGTCATAAAGCCAAGCTAAGGATTCCTTTTGATCAAATCAAAAGGAAGAACCCAAAGAAGAGGTAAATATTTCAGCACCTCTTTCAAGTTCTTTTCTTCTCTAACATCCTCTTTCTTTTTTGTTTCCATTCTAAAATAATAACTCCAGTATCTTCTATATAATTTGATGTTATTATAAAAATTGTACAACCATATTTGTTATTTTATCCATCCTATGAATGAAAAATTCACCACACATGCGTACGTACGGCTTACCGTCTCCACGTCGCAGTGTAGTTTGTTATTCAAACATTTCATCATTTGAAAGGGTATAATAATGAGTATAAATGATGTAAATAATAAATATAACATTATAATTATTTATTATATATTATATACCATCCAATTATATACAATTTTAATATCAAAAGAATGATATTGTCGCTCATACGTACGTACGGAATACGGTCTCCATGAACGCGATAAGATTCATTTCCCCATCATAATCATTCTAGACTAATTTTCATTTGATGATTAAAAATAATGTTTAAGGACTTGATATCATTGTGGATATTAATAATATACAACCTATCCATAACAAACACGGTTTATGTAACAAAACATATAAAAGATAATGAGTAAGTTAACACCTGAAACGAAAATAATAATAAAATATTATTAAAAAAGAAATATTAGAAGATCATATATGATATCATATTTTTGTATATGATTCCTGAATAATTTAATAACAATTATTTAAATATTATAAAGGAGTTTAATGTACCCTCGACCAAGGAAAAGTACAAGGTAAGGGTTTATTTCACAATCTCTTCATTATCCGAGGTTGTTTATATGTAATTATCTACTGGGACCTCTTTATCATCCACATACATGTTTCTGAAAATTGTATTTCAAAACATTTTAATATATAATATACAATGGGTTAAAGTCATTTATACCCTTGTTTGAATTTTCATTATATTATTTATAAATGAATATTTCTGTCGTTTTCCAAACAAGGTCATTTTTAACCTTTTCGATAAAATTAATGTAAGAATGTCTTTTTAACTTGTACGGAGGGTGTGGCTATTTTTCATCGTTATAACATCATCAAATATTCCCTTAAAATATTATAATAATATTTTCAAAATAAATGGTTTCTTCTAAAATTATGTGACTTTTAAATGATTTCGAAATAGAAAGAGATATTTCTCTCAAATAGTTTTGATTTCATCTATGTCAACATCCTTTGATGGATTTTAAGCTTATTTGAAGTTGATTTATCATGATACAAAAATTACATATTGTATTGAATTTTTTTGTGATATGTTTGACTGTGGATGTGTTATTTTTACACCATTCATGGTTTATGGATAAAGTATTGACATTTCGTATGCTAGTTTTAATATGAATGTTTATGTTATGTTTAAAGCTTTTTATATGAGGAATGCATTGGACTTAGTAAGTGACAGGTGGAGCCCGCTATAGCTCCTCGATGCATTGGTAGGTCTCATGAGACAAACTAGTGTCTTGGAAAAAGGCCTTGACAAAATATTATTTGTAGTCTTGGCACAAGGCCTTGACTATGTGGTTATGAAAGTCTGGCATTATGCATTCCATCATTATAAAAGTGGATATTTGATATTTCATGTGATTATTTGACTAGTAGAATATCCATGTGAATAAGTAAATGAAATTATTTGATTTTATATTTTTCATTTTATTCTGAAGTTCAAGTTTAAAAGGATTTTTTTTAGTCTTATACATTACCTTAAATGTTTATGCTTATTTATGAAAGTTTCTACTATATTTTTATCCTTAATGAGCATCTGAGCTCACTCCTTTCTATGTTTTATTTTTCCCAGGATGTGAAGAATTATTTTATAACTGACCTATAGGGATAGTCTGAGGGGATATGAGTGTGGTCTATGGAGACAATGTTGTTGTAGTTTTTCATTTTATAATGTAATGTAAAACTTATGAATGTATCTAGTGTTTCAAGGCTACTAAACTAATCGGTCTTTCGAGACTTGATCTTTTTGTGATTATGCCAATGTTATGTAATAATGCACCTACTCTGGGTAACTGGGGTCCGGGCGTTACAGTTTGGGATTTTTTGGGGAAGAGGGTTTAGGGTTTTTGAGGTTGGGAGTTTTAGGCTTTTTAGGGTTGAGGGTTTATGGTTTTCTAGAGATGTGTGTTTAATGTTTATTGGGGATATGGGTTTTGGGATTTTGGGGAATGAGGATTTAGGGTTTTGGGGGTTTAAGGGTTTAGGGTTTTTTTAGGTATGAGGGTTTAGGGTTTGGGGGATGAGAGATTAGGGTTTTTTGGCATTGAGGGTTTTGTTTTTTTTGGTATGAGGGTTTATTGTTTTTTGGGGATGACGGTTTAGGGATTTTTTGGGATGAGGTTTTTGGTTTTTTAAGGTTAAGTGTTTAGATTTTTTGGAGGATGAGGGTTTAGGATTTTTTAGAGCTGAGGTTTTAGGGTTTTTTAGGGTTGAGTGTTTAGGGGTTTTTGGGATAAGGGTTTAGGGTTTTTTGGGGTTAAGGGTTTTGGGTTTTCTGGGGCTAAGGGTTTGGAGTTTTTTAGGGTAAGGGTTTTGGGTTTTCATGGGCTGAGGGTCTAGGGTTTTTTTGGTTTAGGATTTAGGGTTTTTTGGTGATGAGTTTTTAGGTTTTTCTAGGGCTGGGGTTTAGGGATTTTTTAGGGTTAGGGATTATGGTTTATTGGGGATCATGGTTTAGTGTTATTTTGGGCTAAGGTTTTAGGGATTTTTGGGACTGACTGTTTCAGGTTTTTTAGGGATGACGGTTTTGGGTTTTGGGGGGATGAGGGTTTAGGGTTTTTTAGGGTTTAGGGTTTAGGATTTTATGGGGATGAGGTTTTAGGATTTTTTGGGGCTAAGAGATTACATTATTCCAAGGATTAGGGTTTAGTTTTTTTGGGGGATAAGGGTTTAGCGTTTTTTAGGGATGAGGTTTTTTGGTTTTTTGGGGATGAGGGTTTATGTTTTGGGGGGATCAGGGTTTAGGGTTTTTTTGGGCCTAAGGGTTTAGGGTTTTCTAGGGCTGGGGGTTTAACATTTTTTGGGGATGAGGGTTTTGGTTTTTTGGGGGCTGAGGGTTAAGGTTTTTTCTAGGTTGAGGGTATGGGTTTTATTAGGGCTGGGGGTATAGGGTTTTTTTAGGCTTAAGGTTTAGGGTTTTTTGGTGATGATCATTTAGGGTTTTTTGGTGCTGAGGGTTTAGGTTTTTTGGGGCCTGAGTGTTTAGGGTTTTTTGGGGGGTGAGTTTTTAGGGTTTTTTTGTGGCTTGAAATTCTTTATTTTTTAGGGATTATGGTTTTGGGTTTTGTATATAAGAGGGTTTACAGTGTTTTTGGGATACGAGTTTAGGGTTTTGGGGGGCTGAGGGTTTTGGGTTTTCTGGGCAGAGGGTTTAGGGTTTTATCAGGCTGCGGGTTTAGGGTTTTTATAGGGCTCAGGGTTTAGGGTTTTTCATATTTTATGGTTCAGGGTTTTTAGGGATGAGTGTTTAGGGTTTTCGTGGGGTTGATGGTTTTGGGTTTTTTTGGGCTGAGGGTTTAGGGGTTTTAGGGGTTGAGGGTTTATGGTTTCTTTTGGATAAGGATTTATGATTTTTTATGGCTAAGTGTTTAGGGTTTTTTGAGGCTCAGGGTTTACAGTTTTGGGGGGTTTAGGGTTTCGGTTTTTTGGGGGAAAAGGTTTTATGGTTATTTGGGGATGTTGTTTTACTATTTTTTAGGTCTGAGGGTTTAGGGTTTCTTTGGGATGAGCAATTAGGATTTTTTGGGGCTGATTATTAAGGGTTTTTTTGGGCTATGGGTTTAGGGTTTTTTGTGGCTAAGGGTTTCGGGTTTTTCGAGTT
Source organism: Viscum album (assembly GCA_963277665.1). Classification (NCBI taxonomy): domain Eukaryota; kingdom Viridiplantae; phylum Streptophyta; class Magnoliopsida; order Santalales; family Viscaceae; genus Viscum; species Viscum album. The sequence goes on from OY728151.1 coordinate 1,541,394,522, forward strand.
GAGGCTTTAGGGTTTTTTGGGGGATAAGGGTTTTGGGCTTTTTGGGACTGAGGGTCTAGGGTTTTTTGGGGATGGGGGTCTATGATTTTTGGGGGTTGGGGGTTTAGGGTTTTTTGGGGCTAAGGTTTTATAGTTTTTTAGGGATCAGTGTTTAGGGTTTTGGGGGGCTGGGGGTTAAGGGATTTATGAGGCTGTGCATTTAGGGTTTTTAGGAGCTGTGGGTTTTTGGTTCTTAGGGTCAGAGGGTTCAGGGTTTTCTGGGGTTGAGGTTTTAAGGTTTTATAGGGATATGGTTTTTGGGTTTTCTGGGGCTGATGGTTTGGGGATTTCTATGGATGAGTGTTTTGGGTTTTCTGGACCTAAGGGTTTAGGGTTTTCTTGGGATGAGGACTTAGGGTTTTTTGGAGCTGATAGTTTAGTGGTTTATGGGGACGAGGGTTTGGGGTTTTCTATGGATTTAGGTTTGGGTTTTTCTAGGGTTTTCGGTTTAGAGTTGTCTAGATTTGGGGGTTTTGGTTTCTCTGGGGATAAGGGTTTAGGGTTTTCTAAGGCTATGGGTTTAGGGTTTTCTAGGGATGAGTGTTTAGGGTTTTCTTGGGATAAGGCTTTGGGGTTTTCTGGGGATGTGGATTTTGGATTTTCTAGAGATGAATGTTTAGGGTTTTCTTGGGCTGAGAGTTTAGGCTTTTCTAGGGATGAGGGTTTAAGGACTTTGAGGGAAAGATTTTAGGGTTTTTGGGGGCCGAGGGTTTTATATTTTCTAGGGATGATGGTTTTTAGTATTTTGGGGATGAGGGTTTGGGTTTTTTGAGCCTAAGGGTTTGTGGTTTTTTAGGGCTGAGGGATTGGTGGTTTTTTTGGGCTGAGGGATTGGGTTTTTTTTATGCATGAGGGGTTGGGGTTTTTTGGGATTGAGTGTTTTGGATTTTTTGGGGCTGAGGATTTGGGGATTTTTTGGGTTGAGGGTTTGAGGTTTTTTATGGAGAATGTTTTATGGTTTTTTTGGGGCTAGGGGTTTTGGGTTTTTGGGGGTTTAGGGGTTTAGGGTTTAGGATTTTTTAGGGTTGTGGGGTTAGGGTTTTTTGGAGCAGAGGGTTCAGGGTTTTTTTGGATTAAGGATTTAGGGTTTTCTAGGTCTGAGGTTTTAGGGTTTTCTACGGATAAGGGTTTAGGGTTTTCTAGGGCTGTGGATTTGGGGTATTTTATTGAGATAATGGTTTGGGGTTTTTTAGGGATGAGGATTTAGGGTTTTGGGGGGCTTAGGGTTTGGGGTTTTTTGGGACTTAGGGTTTTTTCTTTCTTGGAGCTGAGAGTTTAGGGTTTTTGGGGATTGTGGTTTTCTTTTTTTAGGACTAAGGGTTTGGGGTTTTTTTCTAAGGGTTTAGGTTTTTTTGAAGCTTAGGGTTTGGGGTTTCTTGTGGATGAGGTTTTATGTTCTTCTAGGGATGATGGTTTATGGTTTTTTAGGGATGATGATTTAGGGTTTTATGGGGTTGAGGGTTTTGTGATTTTTGTGGCTAAGGGTTTCATGTTTTTTAGGGATGAGGTTTCGAGTTTCTTTGGGTATGAGGGTTTAGGGTTTTTTGGGGACGAGTGTTTAGGGATTTGGGGAAGAGGGTTTGTTATTTTTTAGGGATGAGGGAATATGTATTTTTGGGAAAGAGAGTTTGGGGTTTATTAGGGTTTTGAGTTTTCAATTTTTTTGGGCTAAGGGTTTTGGGTTTTTAGGGGTTGAGGGTTAGGTGTTTTTTGGGGATGAGGGTTTGGGATTTTATGGAGTTGAGGGTTTAGGGTTTTTTAGGGTTGAGGATTAGGGTTGTTTGGGACTGAGGGTATGTGGTTTTTTGAGGTTGATGGTTTGGAGTTTTTTGGGTGGAGGGTTTAGGGTTTGGGGGATGAGGGTTTTGGGTTTTGTGGGGATGAGCATTAGGGATTTTTTATGGTTGAGGGATTAGGAATTTTTGGTGCTGAGTGTATTGGGTTTTTGGGGGGTGAGGGTTGAGTGTTTTTTGGGGCTGAGGGTTTCATATTTTTTAGGACTGAGGGTTTATTTTTTTAGGGTGTGAGGGTTTAGGGTTTTTTTGGCATGAGGGTTTGGTATTTTTTGGGGCAAAGGGATTTGGATTTTTGGGGGTTGAGGGTTTTGGGTTTTTTGGTGCTAAGGGTTTGGGGTTTTGGGGAGATAAGGATTTGGGGTTTTTTTGGGATGAGGGTTTTGGGTTTTGGGGAATGATGGTTTGGGTTTTTAAAGGGATGAGGGATTAGGGTTTTCCATGGATAAGAGTTTAGGGTTTTCTAGGAATTAGGGTTTAGGGTTTTCTAGGGATGAGGTTTTAGGGTACTTTGGGGATGAGGTTTTAAGGTTTTCTAGTTATGATTGTTTTGGGTTTTCTATCGATGAGGGTTTAGTATTTTTGGGGATTTGAGTTTATGGTTTGTTGGGACTGATGGTTTAGGGTTTTCTAGGGCTGAGGGTTTATGTTTTTCTATTGTTGAGGGTTTAAGGTTTTATGCGGATAAGGGTTTAGAATTTTTTTGGGTAGAGGGTTTAGGTATTTCTAGGTTTTAGGGTTTAATGTTTTCTTGGGATGTGGTTTTATGGTTTTTTGGGGCTGAGGGTTTGGGGTTTTTTGGTGTTGAATGTTTAGGTTTATCTGGGGTTAAGGGATTAATGTTTTTTGGGGTGACGTTTTTAGGTTTTTGGGGGATGGTGGTTTAGGTTTCACTATGTCTAATGGTTTAGGGTTTTCCAAGGTTTAGGGTTTAGGGTTTTCTGGTGCTGAGGGTTTATGGGGAAAGTTCCTTAGGGTCCTAATTGATCACCCCCATCAACTATTATTTCCAAGCATTCCTTTTAATTTTTATTTCTCTTACTAAAATCGCTTTTGTTTCTGTATTTTCACCAACAAGTACCACACACCCAATACAGTATTATATCATAGACTTTTAGGTGATTTTTTAGGTTTTTTATGGTTTTAGGATTTTTTTTAGGGTTTTAGGGAATTTGATGGTTTTTAGGGATTTTCAGTGGTTTTTAGGGTTTTTAGGGTTTTAGGGTTTTTTAGGGTATTTAGGTTATTTTTTGGGGGTTTAGGGTTTTTTTTATTTATTTAGGGTTTTTAAGGTTTTTAGAATTTTTTAAACATTTTTAGGGGTTTTAAGGGTTTTTAGTGTTTTAGTGGTTTTTAGGGTTTTTCATGTTTTCTTGGATTTTTAGGGGGGTTTTAGGTTTTAGGGATTTGAGTGTTTTTAGGGTTTTTAGCATCTTTTTGATTTTTAGAGTTTTTTTAGTTTTTAGGGGTTTTATGGTTTTTAGGGATTTATGGTTTTCATGGGTTTTTCAAGTTTTTAATAGTTTTTTACATTTTCATTGATGTTTAGGGGTTTTTTAGGATTTTTATGGGTATTTTTTCAAGGAAAATAGAATGTAAACATATATAAAAGATGAATTATAAACAAAACACCCAAAGGTGAACCAAAATGACCCAAAAACTGAGGTTTAAGGGCTCAACAAGAAACCATACGAAGAAGAACCACAGAAAATCCGTGGAAAACCCATGGTTAATCTGGAAACCATGCATGCTAAGAGGATAGAGAGAACATGACCAAAGACGCCTGAAGCAAGCAACACAAGAGTCAGGAAGACAACACCCCAAGAGCACATGCACAAGGATGGGAAGTTGGCATGACCACTAAGAGAACACGATCCAGAAGCAACTAAATGAGCCCAACAATTAGACAAACCCAAGAGAAGTCACATACGAGCAACCGACAACAAGTAGCAGCCAAACCTCCAAAGAAGCAGAAGGAACATCAGGAAGCAATAGGTGAACAAATAGATATCTGGATAACACTAAGTTGTCACGTAAGAGGGTCAACACATCCAGGAATGTAAGTGGCCATGGAAGCCCAGTGACCAATAGGAAACGAACATCGTAAAGAGAACCACCACTAAGTGGAAAGGCGTCCATCCCAGTAACCAAGGATATCCCACTAAATAGGCCCATCTAGAAAGGTACAATTCACAAAGAACCTACAAAAAACAGCCCACACACCCAAACCCACATGCACACATGCCCACCCGAACACACGCACATACACACACATGTACACATGCACGCACACATGCACGCACACATGCACACACACCACCCCCTCCTAAGGACACCCAAATTCACCCTATCCCACCAAGAAAAAACCTCGATGGAAGAACACAAAATGAAACAGCATACCGGCCACACCCCTGCACACCCAGAACAATAATAAAATCAAGAAACCTCCCTACATCATACCTCAACTAGCTAGCTCTTCACAAACAACCATCACCAAGCATCAACAACACCAAAATAGCCCACCAAACCCACGGTCAACAGCACCAACTAGACCATCCAAGACCTCACAGCTGAACCTCCACAACTCAACCATCCACACCTATAGTATCCCAAACCAGTGCAACACCAAAACCCAACCATGAAAAACATTACTGCAGGCTAAGCAGCAACCTAGACAAACATTGAACTCACCAAACCCGCCTCTGCACCACTATCCAAAAGAAAAATACCAACCCACCTACAACACAATAGGCCAATCCCTTAAGTACCCCCTACAACATCAACTCAATCATTTTTAGAGTTTTTTAAAAAATTAAGTGTTTTAGGGTTTTTTAAAAAAAAATTTGTATTTTAGGGTTTTTATGGGTTTTTTAGGATTTTTTAAGGATTTAGGGGTTTTTTGGTTTTTAGTCATTTTTTAGGGTTTTAGGTTTTTTTACATTTTCAATGTTTTTAGGGTATTTTTAAGGATTTTTATTATTTTTAATATTTTTAGGTTTTTTATGGTTTTATGGATTTTGAGGCATTTTAGGTTTTTTTAGGGGGGTTTTAGGGTTTTTTTAGGGGTTTTCAGGTCTTTAAGGATTTTTGGTTTTTTTAGGGTTCTTAAGTCTTTATTTTTTTTAAACCTTTTTAGGGGTTTTAATGATTTTTAGAGTTTTTAGTGGTTTTTAGGGTTTATATAGGTTTTTAGGATTTTTTACATTTTCATGGATTTTAGGTGGGTTTTGGGACTTTTATGGTTTTTAGGGTCTTTTTGGGTTTGTAGGGATTTTGAGGGTTTTATGGGTTCTTAGGGGTTTTATGTTTTTAGGTTTTTTTAGGGTTTTTAAGGCCTTTTGGGTTTTTTTGGTTTTTTTAGTTTCTTTGGGTTGTAAGGGTTTTGAGAGTTTTTTTTAACAGTGAAAGGTTTTTAGAGTTTTTAACATTTTTTGGGGTTTAAAGGGTTTTTAGAGTTTTTAGTGGGTTTTTAAGGTTTTTATGGGTTTTCGGGTTTTTATGGTTTAAAGGGGTTTGTATGGTTTTTAGGGGATTTTTTGGGTTTTTAGGGTTTTCTACATTTTCATGGATTTTTAGGGGTTTTAGGATTTTAGGGTTTTTAGGGGTTTTCAGGGTTTTTTGGGATTTAGATGGTTTTTAGGGTTTTTTAGTTGTTTTTAGTGGTTTTAGGGTTTTGTTTCAAGGTTTTTAGGGTCTTTTAGGTTTTAGGGTTTTTTATATTTTTTTGGAGTTTTTAACGTTTTTATGGATTTAAAGGGGTTTTAGATTTTTTAGTGGGTTTTTAGGGTTTTTATGGGTTTTTATGGTCTTTAATATTTTTCTTGGATTTTATTATATTCAAGCTTTTTTCAAGGTTTTTAGGGTTTTTTCCGTTTTCATGGATTTTTAGGGGTTTTCAGAATTTTTATAGTTTTTTGGGTTTTTTCGGTTTTTTGGGTTTTTTAGAGATTTTCAGGGTTTTTAGGAATCTTGAGGCTTTTTAAGGTTTTCCAGAGATTTTTAGGGGGTTTTCAGGGTTTTTCGGGTATTTTGGGTTTTTAGGGATTTTTGAGTTTTTGGGGGTTTATGGTTTTAGAGTTTTTTTTTGTGTTTTTTTGGGTTTAATGGTTTTATAGAGTTTTTAGTGGTTTTAGTTTTTTTATGGGTTTTAGGGGTTTAAAGGTTTTCTAGGGTTTTATGGTGTTCGGGGGTTTTTTTGGGTTTTTTGGGTTTTTTGGGCTTTTTGTGTTTTCATGGATTTTGGGTGTTTTTAGGATTTATATTGTTTTTAGGGTTTTTAGGGTTTTTAGGGTTTTAGTGATTTTGAGTGTTTTCGGGGTTTAAGGGGTTTCTAGGGTTTTTCAGGGTGTTAGGGTCTTTTTTTGGGTTTTAGAGTTTTTATGAGTTTTTAGGATTTTAAGGCTTTTTAGAGTTTTAGTGGTTTTTAGGGTTTTTAGGGTTTAATAGGGTTTTTATGGTTTTCAAGGTTTTTTTAGGGTTTTTAGGGGTTTTCATGTTTTCATGGATTTCTAGGGGTTTTTATGATTTTTATGATTTTTAGGGTTTTTAGGGATTTTCATGGGTTTTAGGGTTTTTTTATGGGTTTTTAGAGGTTTTTTGGGTTTTTTAGGGGTTTAGGATCTTTTGGGGTTTCTATGGTTTTTTATGATTTTTTAGGGTTTTTAAGGTTTTTAGATTTTTTTAATGTGTTTCGAGGTTTTAAGGGTTTTTAGAGTTTTTAGTGATTTTTTAGGGATTTTTTTAGGGGTTTTAGGGGTTTTAGCATTTTTTTTAAGGTTTTTTGGGTTTTTAGGGGTTTTCATGGTTTTTATGGATTTTAATTTTTTAATGATTTTAGGGGATTTTTTAGGATTGTTATGTTTTTTCGGGTTTTTTTGGTTTTTTATGGATTTTGAGGGGTTTTATCGTTTTTAGGGTCTTTTTCAGTTCTTAGGGATTTATGGGTTTTTATGGGTTTTTTTTTGAATTTTTTTGGGTTTTAAGGTTTTTTGAGTTTTTTAGTGATTTTAGGGGGTTTGAGGGTTTTTAGAGTTTCTAGTGGGTGTTCAGGGTTTTTATGGATTTTTAGGGTTTTAAGTTGTTTATGGGTTTTTATTGTTTTCAAGGGTTTTCCAAGGGTTTTAAGGTATTTTTACGTTTTCATGTATTTTTAAGGTGTTTAGGGATTTTGAGGGGTTTTTATAAGTTTTCAGGGGTTTTACTATTTTTAGGGTTTTTAGGGTCTTTTAGGTTTTTAGGATTTTTTTGAGTTTCTTAGGATTTTTAAGGTTTTTTAGAGTTTTTTTGCAAAGAAATTTTTTTATAGTTTTTTAACTTTTTTGGGGGGTTTTAAGGGTTTTAAGAGTTTTAAATGGGTTTTAGGGTTTTTATAAATTTTTAGGGTTTTTAAAGGTTTTAAGGAAGTTTATGGTTTTAAGTTTTTTTTTGGGTTTTTTACTTTTTCATGGATTTTTAGGGGGTTTCCGGATTTTTATGGTTTAAGGGTTTTTTGGGTTTTTTGGTTTTTATCATTTTTTCTGAGTTTTTTAGGGTTTTTAAGGTTTATTCGTGTTTTTTAACATTTTTAGAGAATTTAAGGGCTTTAGGAATTTTTTGTGGTTTTTAGGGTTTTTAGGTGTTTTTATGATTTTAGGGGTTTTATGGTTTTCATGGGTTTTTTAGTGTTTTTTTTTTTGTTTTCATTGATTTTTAGTGGTTTTTTAGGATTTTTATGGTTTTTACAGTTTTTAGGTTTTTTTAGGTTTTTTTAGGATTATTAGTGTTTTAAAGGGTTTTTTGGGTTTTTTATGGGTTTTAGGGTTTTTTGGATTTTTTGGGATTTTAGATTTTTTTAGTTTTTAGGGGTTTTGAGGTCTTTTAGAGTTATTTAATGTTTTTAGGGGTTTTAAGGGTTTTTAGATTTTTAGTGGGTTTTCTCAGTTTTTATGGTTTTCTAGGTTTTTGCTGTTTTAAAGGGTTTTTCAAGGTTTTTTGGGTTTTTTACATTTTCATGGATTTTTAGGGGTTTTTATTATTTTTAGGGGTTTTCTGTTTTTAGGGATTTTGGGGGTTTGGGGGTTTTTTTTTGAAATTTTAGGGTTTTTCAATTTTTTAGGGGTTTAGGGGTTTTTTGAGTTTTTTAGGGTTTTAAGGTTTTTTAGAGTTTATTAATGTTTTTAGGCGGTTTAATGGTTTTTAGAATTTTTAGTGGTTTTTAGGGGTTTTTATGGGTTTTGAGGGTTTATGGTTTTTAGTGGGTTTTATGGTTTTCCGGGGATTTTCTGGTTTTTAGGGGGTTTTAAGGTTTTTTACAATTTCATGGATTTTTAGGCGTTTTTTAGAATTTTTATGTTCGTAGGGGTTTTTTCAGGTTTTTCGGGATTTTGAAGGGTTATCAGGGTTTTCAAAGTTTTTAAGGTTTTTTAGGGATTTTTGGGTTTTTAGGTTTTTTGTTTTTTTTAGTTTTTTCTAACATTTTTAGGGGTTTAAAGGGATTTTTTGGAGTTATTAGTGGGGTTTTATGGTTTTTAATGGGTTTTTAGGGGTTTAGGGTTTTTTTAGGATTTTTTACGTTTACATGGATTTTTAGGGGTTTTTTTAGGATTTTTATGAGTTTTTTGGATTTCTTTTAGGGTTTTTTAGGATTTTGATGGTTTTTAGAGTTTTTTGGTGTTTAGGGTTTTAAGATTTTTTTAGGTTTTTTTAAGTTCTTTGTGTGTTTAGAGTTTTTTTAGTTTTTTAGGGGTTTTTAAGGATTTTTAGAGTTTTTAAAAGTTTTTAGGGGTTTAAAGGTTTTTAGATTTTTTTGTGTTTTTATGGGTTTTTAGAGTTTTTTATAGTTTTTAGAGGTTTTTATAGTTTTTATGGTTTTTTCTGGGTTTTCCTGGTTTTTAGTGTTTTTTAGGTTTTCATGGGTTTTTAGGGGGTTTTAGGATTTTAGGGTTTTAGGGTTTTTTAGGGTTTTTAGGGTCTTTTGGGTTTTCCTTTTGGGTTTTAGGGATATTAATGTGTTTTTTATGGTTTTTAAGATTTTTTATATTTTTTAATGTTTTTAGTGGTTTTAATTAGTTTTAGAGTTTTTGGAGGTATTAGGGTTTTTATTGGTTTTTAGGGTTTTTTAGGATTTTACACATCTTTATGGTTTTAAGTGTTTCTCAGGGGTTTTAGAGTTGTTTTATGTTTTCATTGATTTCTAGGGGTTTTTAGGATTTTTATGGTTTTTACGGTTTTAGGGTTTTATGGATTTTGAAGGTTTTAAGGGGGTTTTTTTTGGTTTATTAGTGTTTTTAGGGTCTTTTTGGATTTTTAGATTTTTTTTGATTTTGGGATGGTTTTTAAGGTTTTTTAGAGTTTTAAACATTTTTAGGGGTTTTAAGGGTTTTTAGAGTTTTTAGTGGCGTTGTCTTCTAGTGTGCTTGCTGGTTTGAATCCCGGGGCTACTGTGGTCTATCAACAGATTTAGAGGGTGCTTGTCTGCTTGGCTTGTGTGTCGTGGTTGTGGGTCATCCTTTCTGCTGGCTTGATTACTCTTGGATAGCGGCTGGTGGTGAATTTTTGTCATCTTAGGCTACTTGATTATGCAACCTCTGTACTTTCTCTTTGTCCCCTTCATCTTGCTTATGTGGCTGGAGCTCCATGGGTGTTCCATGCATCTCTTTGGCTTTCATTTTCCTCTTATTTCTTGTCTAGCCTTCACCTTGTTTGGGCCTTCTTTTTCTCACCATTGTGTGATTGTTTGTAATTCATCTTTTTTTTGTATATACATATTTTATTTGGCTTGGAAAAATATCTCGAAAAATAGTAAAAAACCCCTGAAAACCATAAAAACCATCAACATCCCTTAAACCCCTAAAAAAACCTAAAAACCATAAAAATACTAGAAATCCCTAAAAATTAATGAAAATGTAAAAACCATAAAAATCATGAAAACCCCCTAAAAACCATAAAAACCCCTAAAAGTCATAAAAAACACTAAAACCCATAAAAACCCAAAAAACCACTAAAAACTCTAAATCCCCATAAAATCCCTAAAAACATTAAACAACTCTAAAAACCCTTAAAAAAATCTAAAAATATCAAGAAACCCCTACAAACCCAAAAAAAGACCCATGAAACCATGAAAAAACCCCTAAAACCCCTCAAATATACCTAAAAACCCTAAAAACCCTAAAAAGCATAAAAATTCATAAAACCCCTAAAAATCCATAAAACGTAAACAACCCAAAAGCCCCTTAAAAACCCTGAAACCCATAAAAACACCTTAAAACCTTAAAAAACCAAAAACCCATAAAAAACCCTAAAAAACCCCCTAAAAACTATAAAAACCCTTTAAACCTCTAAAAATGTTAAAAACACTACTGGAACATAGTTTTTCCCAATGTTACTATAGAAACGGTTTGAGGAAACCATTGCTATAGTGTAAAAGAAGCAACATTTTCAAATGGTTTTTTTTGTTTTTTCTCAAACCGTTGGCAATGTGTATA
>OY728151.1:1542005015-1542277366 GCA_963277665.1 Viscum album
TTTTAGGGGTATTTATTTTTTAAAAGGTTTTTTGAGTATTTTTAGGGTTTTTAATTTTTCATGAATTTTTAGGGGGTTTTTATAATTTTTAGGTTTTTTGTGGTTTTTAGTGTTTTTATGGGGTTTTCAAGGATTTTTAGAATTTTTAGGTTTTTACAAGGATTTTAAGGTCTTTGGGGGATTTAGGGTTTTTTTTAGTTTTTTAGGGTTCTAAGGGTTTTGTATGTTTTTCTGTTTTCATGCATCTTTAGGGGTTTTTGGATTTTTATGATTTTTAGAGTTTTTTAGGGTTTTTAGATATTTTGAGGGTTTCTGGGGTTTTCGAGAGGTTTTTAAGGTTTTTATGGGTTTTTATGGTTTTAGGGTCTTTTGGGTTTTTCAGGTATTTTTGAGTTTTTTAGGGTTTTTAAGGTTTTTTAGATTTTTTTTACATTTTATGGGTTTTTAGCGTTTTTAGATATTTTAGTGGGGTTTTACGGTTTTTATGGGTTTTTAGGGGTTTTTTTCATTTTTTAGGGGTTTTATGGGTTTTCGGGGTTTTTAGGGTTTTTAGGGTTTTTACATTTTCATGGATTTTTAGTGGTTTTTAAGTATTTTTATGGTTTTTTGGGGTTTTATGGATTTTGAGGTTTTACGTGATTTTTCAGGGGTTTTGGGTTTTTATTGTATTTTTAGGGTTTTCAGTTTCTTTTTGGTTTTTAGGGTTTCTTTGAGATTTTTTAGAGTTTTTAATGTTTTTTAGAGTTTTTTTAACATTTTGAGGTGTATTAAGGGTTTTTAGAGGTGTTAGTAGTTTTTACGGTTTTTATGGATTTTTATGATTTTTAAGGTTTTTAGTAGTTTATATGGTTTTATGATGTTTTTTCAGGGTTTTTTAAGTTCGTGGATTTTAGGGGCCTTTTAGGATTTTTATAGTTTTTAGGGTTTTTATTGATTTTATGTGTTTTTTGGGTTCTTAAGGGTTTTTAGGATTTTTAGTGTTTTCAGGGTTTTAGGGTCTTTTTTTATTTTTAGGTTTTTTTAGTTTCTTAGGGGTTTTAAAGTTTTAAAAAAAATAACGTTTTTAGGGTTTTTATGGGATTTTAGTGGTTTTTAGGGTTTTATGGGGTTTTAAGCCATTTAGGGGTTTCTATGTTTTTCAGGGGATTTTTTGGGTTTTTAAGGTTCTTTACATTTTCAAGGATTTTTAGGGTTTTTTAAATATATTTATGATTTTTAGGGTTTATAGGGTTTTTAGAGATTTTGAGGGGTTTTAGGGTTTTTAGGGGTTTTTAAGGGTTTTCTGGGTTTTTAGGCTGTTTTTGGTTTTAGTGTTTTTGAGTATTTTAGCGTTTTAAGAGTTTTTTATAATTTATTAACCTTTTTAGGGGTTTAAATAGTTTTTAGAGTTTTTACTGGTTTTTATGGGTTTTAGGGGTTTTTAAGGTTTTTAGGTGTTTTTATGATTTTCAGGGGGTTTTCATTATTTTTAGGGGGTTTTACATTTTCATGGAATTTATAGGTTTTTAGGATTTTTATGGTTTTTAGGGTATTTTAGGGTTTTAAAGAGATTCTAAGGAGTTTTAGGGGTTCTTAGGGTTTTTAGGGTCTTTTGGGTTTTTAGGATTTTTTGAGTTTTTTAGGGGTTTAAGGTTTTTTATAATTTTTTTAAAGTTTTTAGGGGTTTTAAGGGTTTTTAGAGTTTTGAGTGGTTTTATTGGGTTTTTATGTTCTTTTTGGGGTTTTTTTTGTTTTTTGAGTTTTTAGCGATTTGAAGGTTTTTTTAATGTTTTTAACATTTTTAAGGGTTTTTAGGGTTTTTAGAGTTTTCAGAGGTTTTTTAGGGTTTTTAGGCATTTTTATGGTTTTATAGGGGTTTTAGGGTTTTTAGGGATTTTAAGGGTTTTTGGGATTTTTTTAGTAATTTTTAGGGTTTTTCATGGTTGTTATGGTCTTTTCAGGTTTTGAGGTTTTTTCATTGTTTAGAGTTTTTTAATATTTTTAGGGTTTTGAAGGTTTTTTAGTGTTTTTGGTGGGTTTCAGGGTTGTTATGGGGTTTTAGGGTTTTTTAAATATTTTAGGGGATTTTATGATTTTCAGGGGGGTTCTAGGGTTTTTAGGGGTTTTTACATTTTCATCGATTTTTAGGGTTTTTTTTGATTTTTTATGGTTTTTATTATTTAGTTGGGTCTTTAGAGATTTTGGGGTTTTTCAGGGTTTTTCCCAGTTTTTAGGCACTTTTGGATTTTTAGGGTCTATTTGAGTTTTTGAAGGTTTTAAGGGTTTTATGTTTTTATGGGGTTTTCAGGGTTTTTAATGTTTTTATGGTTTTAGGGTTTTTTAGGGTTTTTAGGGATTCTGATGATTTTTTGTCTTTTTCAGAGGTTTTAAGGGGTTTATTTTTTTCAAGGTTTTTAGGGTCTTTTGGGTTTTTAAGGGGTTTTTTGAGTTTTTAGGGTTTTTAAATTTTTTAAGTTCCAAGGATCGAATAACAACTGAGAAGGGGTGGTTGAATCGGTTGTTTAACTTTTTATAAGTTTCCTAACTTTATGAAACTTAACCCTTTCAACCTGTTAATATTTATTTCCTTATCAACCTTTAGCAAGAAACTCATGAATGCAAGAAAGGTAAAGCAAGAAAGGCACACACGATTTACAAGGTTCGACCTCAATAAGGGAACCTACGTTCTTTCCATAGCCACTCCCGTGGGTCTATGGAAATCCACTATAATAAAGAAGTGAATACAACTTGTGCCAAATCCCGTTAGACACCTTCTATCTCCAGATAGGAAAGATTATACTGAATCCTGTCAGTTTACAATATTTTATTAAAGAACAAATGAGCTAAACACAAGAATAAGAACTTTGTTGAAGCTGCTCCACAAATGCTCACTCTGAATCTTCAGTCTGGTTTTCTTGAATCCGATTTTCTGAAACCATTTTTCTCAGTAAGGTAATGATGGTTCTGATTTCCTTCTGCTAAAAACTCAAGAAAACTTCTTCAAGATAATTCTGATCTTCTTAGAAAGGTAAGATGATTTTGATTATCTTCTTCTCAAACACTCTAGAAAACTTCTTCAAGATGGTAGGAACTTTTCACTTTGAATTCTCTAGTGCTCCGCCTTTTCTACATGTGTAAAAATTTTCAAACAAGCGAATGATCTAAGAACATATTTATAGGCAACTCAGAAAACAAAGGCGAGAATCATGAAAATATTTCCCGCTTCCTCAAATCTCAAAAACTTCGCAAATATATCGAATTTAATTTTTAATCTTTGAAATCTTCAAATCTCCTTAAATTTATTTGATATTTACGCAAAGTTGACTTTTGGTTTTTCATTCTTGAACTATTCATATCTTTCTCAGAATGATAAAGTTGGATCTTGATTCTGATTTTCTTAGAAACAAGCTCAAAAATCAGGTTTCGAATTGTGAAGAAATCAGGTTCCGAATTATGTAGAAATCAGGTTATAAATTGTTCAGAAATTAGGTTCCGAATTACTCAGAAATTAGGTACCGAATTGTGTAGAAATCAGGTTCCAAATTGTTCAGAAATCAGGTTTTGAATTATGCATAAATAAGGTTCCGAATTGTTCAGAAATTAGGATATGAATTACTCGGAAATTATGTTCCGAATTATGCAGAAATTAGGTTCCGAATTATGAATAAATCAGGTTCCAAATTGTTCAGAAATCCGGTTCTGAATTATTCAGAAATTAGGTTCTAAATTATGCAGAAATCAGGTTCTGAATTGTTTAGAAATTAGGTTCTGAATTATGCAGAAATAAGGTTCCGAATTGTTCAGAAATTAGGAACTGAATTACTCAAAAATCAGGTTCTGAATTGTGCAAAAATCAAGTTCCAAATTATGTAGAAATCAGTTTCCGAATTATTCAGAAATCAGGTTCCAAATTACTCAGAAATTAGGTTCTGAATTATGCAGAATTCAGGTTCCAAATTCAGGTTCTGGTTTTCAGGTTCAGAAATTAGGTTCTGGTTTTCTTAGGAATCAAGTTCCAAAATCAGGTTATGGTGTTCAGGTTCAGAAATCAAGTTCTGGTTTTCTCAGGAATCAGGTTCCTAAATCATGTTCTGGTTTTCAGGTTTAGAAAACAGGTTCTGATTTTCTTAGGAATCAGGTTCCGAAATCAGGTTCTGGTTTTCAGGTTCAGAAAATGGGTTCTGGTTTTCTCAAGAATCGGGTTCCGAAATCAGGTTCTGGTTTTTAGGTTCAGAAAATAGGTTCTGGTTTTCTCATGAATCAGGTTCCGAAATCAAGTTCTGGTTTTCTTAGGAATCCGGTTCTAAAATAAGGTTCTCGTTTTCACAGGAATCAGGTTCTAAAATCAGGTTCAAGTTTTTAGGTTCAGAAAATAGGTTATGGTTTTCTTAGAAATCAGGTTGTGAAATCAGTTTTTGGTTTTCAGGTTCAAAAAATAGGTTCTGAATTTTCTCATAATTTTGCTCAGTGAAAATCGTCAAACCTCTTCACTGTTTCTTCAACAGCTTTTATCATGAAACTTTTCATGATTTTTGAGAACTTTAAGATCTGTAAAGCATCATATGATTTTGTTTAGAAAGTTTGTGACACTTTCTTAACTTTTGACATCTTATTCTTCAACAACATCCTCTTTAAGAAAATCTTCAGCAACTTCAACTTTCTGTAACTCAAAAATGTTCTTCTACAAAAAGATTAGTTGTCAAAAAATACAAAACTTTGTTAAAAAAAACACCACAAAGGTTATTCAGTTTTTTTAGTGTTTTTCACGTTTTTATGGGGTTTAAGGGTTTTTATAGTTTTTAGTGGTTTTTAGGGTTTTTATGGATTTTTTGGGTTTTATGGTTTTTAGGGGTTTTATGTTTTTCAGGGGGTTTTTAGGGTTTTTAGGTTTTTTTACATTTTCATGGATTTTTAGGAGTTTAATAATATTTTTATAGTTTTCAGGGATTTGAATACTTTTTGGGTTTTTCAGGGATTTTAGGTTTTTAAGGGGTTTTCAGGGTTTTTATGGTCTTTTTGGGTTTTAGGGTTTTTTTAGTTTTTTTGTGTTTTTTAAGGTTTTTAGAGTTTTTTAACGTTTTTATGGGTTTAAAGGGTTTTTTGAGTTTTTATTAAGGTTTTTTTTGTTTTCTTGGGTTTTTATGATTTTTATGGTTTTTCTGGGTTTTTATGGTTTTTAGGGGTTGTTCATATTTTTTAGGGTTTCTTACATTTTCATGGATTTTTAGGGTCTTTTTAGGATTTTTATGGGTTTTAGAGTATTTAGGGTTTTTAGGGATTTTGAGGGGTTTTAGGGGTTTTTAGGGTTTTCAGGGGGTTTTGGGTTTTTAGGGTTTTTAGGGTCTTTTTGGGTTTTAATTTTTTTTTTTGAGTTTTTAGGGGTTTAAAGGTTTTTTAATGATTTTTATCTTCTTAGGGGTTCTATGTATTTTTAGAGTTTTTAGTAGTTTTTTTGGGGTTTTATGGATTTTTACAGTTTTTAAGGTTTTTAGGGATTTTTATGGTTTTAGGGTGGTTTTCAGGGTTTTATGGGTTTTTAAATTTTCATGGGTTTTTTTTTGGGGGGGGGTTGTATTTTTTATGGTTTTTAGGGGTTTTTAGGGTTTTTAGGGACTTAGAGGGTTTTTAGGGTTTTTAGGGGGTTTCGGGATTTTGGGGTTATTTAGGGTTTTTAGTGTCTTTTTGGGTTTTTAGGGTTTCTTTAAAGTATTACTGAGTTTTGAAGGGTTTTTTCAATTTTTTAAAGTTTTTTGGGGGTTTAAGGGTTTTTAGAGTTTTTATGGTTTTTAGGGTTTTTATGGGTTTTTTAAGTTTTTAGGGGTTTTTACGGTTTTCAGGTGTTTTTTGGGTTTCTAGGGTTTTTTATGTTATCATGGTTTTTTCGGGTTTTTTTCGTTTTTAGGGTTTTAGTTTTTTTATGATTTTTTGGGAGTTTGAGGGGTTTTAGGGTTTTTTACGGGGTTTTTAGGGGTTTTAGGGTATTTAGGGGTTTTAGGGTTTTTTTGAGGTTTTAGTGTTTCTTTGAGTTTTTTATATTTTTTAAGGTTTTTTTGAGTTTTTTATCATTTTAAGGGGTTTAAAGGGTTTTTTTAGTTTTGGCTGTTTTTATGGTTTTTATGAGTTTTAGGGTTTTTTATGGTTTTAGGAATTTTGAGGTTATGGTTTTTATAATTTTTTAGGGTTTTTAAGGCCTTTTTGGGTTTTTAGGATTTTTTTGATTTTTTAGGGGTCTTAGTCATTTTAGATTTTTTTTATTGTTTTTAGTGGTTTGAAGGGTTTTTATAGTTTTTATTGGGCTTTTATTATTTTTATGGTTTTTAGGATTTTTTTGGTTTTAAGGGGGTTTTCAGGGTTTTTAGGGTTTTCTTAGTTGTCATGAATTTTTAAGGCAAAGTAGGTGTAGGGGTTGTAGGGGTTTTCAGTGTTTTTAGGGGGTTTGTTTTGGTTTTTTATGTTCTTTTTTGATTTTTTTATGGTTTTAAGGTTTTTTCTAGTATTTTAACATTTTTAGGGGTTTTAGGGGTCTTAGGGTTTATAGTAGGTTTTTATGGGTTTTTTGGGATTTTAATGGTTTTATGGTTTTTATGGTTTTCATGGGTTTTTAGGGGTTTTTATGTTTTCATGGATTGTTAGGGTTTTTTAGGATTTTAGGGTTTTTAGTGTTATTTAGTATTTTTTGGGATTTTGTATGTTTTTAGGGTTTTTATGGGTTTTAGGGGTTTTAGGGGTTTTTAGGGTTTTTAGGGTCTTTTTGTTTTTTTTATGGTTTCTTTGAGATTTTTATGTTGTTAGGGTTTTTTTTGAGTTTTTAACATTTTTGGGGTTTTAAAGGGTTGCTAGAGTTTTTAGTGGTTTTTAGGGTTTTTATGGGGTTTTAGGATTTTTATGGTTTTAAGGGGGTTTTCAGTGTTTTTAAGGTTTTTTGGATTTTTATAGTTTTTAGGGGTTTTTGGGGTTTTTTTCAAGGAAAATAGAAATATATATTAAAAGGAAAAGGAATTGAAGTAAAAAACACCCAAGGGTGAAATGAGGCCCAAAGTCCAAAAAAACAGAAAACAAAAGAGCCAAGCTGGGGAACATCAGGAAAACACTAGCAGGAAGCCCGAGGAAGCCTCACAAAGCCAACCAAGATAATACCAATAAACCAAGCAAGTCAGCATGCCAGCAGTCAAGAATCACTGAAGCACCAAGGGGAATACATGTGACATGCAACTCAACCACGAGTCACTAAAATCGGGGCTCTAAGATGAAGGAAGCACACCACACACCAAGCCTCCAAACCATCATAACACAATAAGGATCAAAAGAGGAAATAAAAAAAAGAAGTCGGAAGGCATGAAACACTCCAAACACATAGATACCACAAGAAACCGCATCTCATTAGCACCCGAGCACGGTAGACACAACACCACCAATGATCCCACAGAAGCCAAGAAGCACACCCTCAGGCATGAACTTATCCAAGAGGAATAGGCCAGCCATGCAGCAAGATAGATGAACCTCCAACAATCCAACCACACACACAGGCAAGCACGCAACCACACACGCATGCACCCACATACCGACGCACAACCACACACCCATGCACACACCCATGCACATCCACCTGATAACACTAAACTATAGCATCCCATGCCCCACACCACACCAGCTTGTAGCACTACACACCACTACACAAATAATCCCCTACTAGCCCCTATAAACATCACCCCCAGCATGGCATCCAGAATACCCCACAAACCCAAAGGCATCTTGACACACCCAGAAACCCATCCAGACCAGCACAACCATAAGAAACCACCAACGACAGCCCCCCATAGAACGAACCACTACACAAAAATAGCCAGTAGGAATAGCCTCTGAGAAGGATCCAATTCCACACATGTAGAATCCAACAACCACACAAAAACAAACCCACATCCACTCAACACATAAAAACATCTGAGACTAAAACCATTCGCACAAAGAACAAAGTACACAAACAAGCCTTACATTGCACTAGAACTAGCCAAATAATAGCACTGAACACAAAAAATATTATCCAACTAGCCATAGAAACCACACTGCAACCACCGGCCTTAGACAAATGCACACTGAAAACCACCAACCACAACAACCAGGAAGATAGCAACATCCACCCTTCACCCCGCACACAGAAAAGTGATAAGAAAATTCCATCTACAGTTCAGCTCAAGGTTGATCATTTTAGAAGGAAAATTCTTACAAGAGGAACATCTAGATGGGACTAAAAAATCAAAATTAATCCAAAGGATGCTTCCACTATGAGGGAGGGAACCATGTAGCTGAGAATTTCTCTCCTTCCAAATGATATACACCAAGGCATCCAGACCAAGTCTACCCAAAATAGGATTCAAAGAATCCCCTGATAAATTGAAAGAACACCAATCAATAAGCTCAGAAAATAACCTACCAGAGCATTAAACATTCAATAAGAAAAGAAAGGAATACCAAAGATTTTGAAAAAAACAATTAAAGAAAATATGGTTGATATTCTCAGATCTCCTCTCATAAAAAAATAAGTTGTTAGGGATGGCCAAACATGTGTGTTGAAATCTATCTCGAGTTGGAAAATGATTGAGAATCCCAAGACACATAATAAAGGAGTTTCTACCTATAGAAACCTGATTCCAGACTAGGGAGGACCAAAGGATGGATCCAAACTTCATCTTAATATCCTCCCAACCCGAAAAAATAGAGAATGAGGTCTAACCATTCCATAAAATCCTATCTCTACTTCCATCTAGATTCGGAAGTGAAATAATCTCTTGTCGAAGCTCCAGAATCTCAGCCAAAATAGTAATAGGTGGGTTCCAATATCCCCATGATAATAGTTTAGAAACTTTAGTATTATGAGAAATCCCCAAATCATAAATGACACAAGAATCAATGGAAGATCGAATAGGCCCACTAGGAAACCAAGAATCAAACCATAAGAAGATATGCGACCCATTCTCAATGGATAAGGATAAGTGATCCTTTAGAAAATTTAGAAGCCCTAGATGTTTCCTCCAATTCCACAAGTTGTTCCCTAGAACATTGGCTACCCAAAACTAAGACCAATCAAGAATAAATTGTTGGATTTGGTGCCCTAGAAATCAACTTATTTGTACTTTATGATAAACCTATATTCATTGTATGAATATTAATAAACTACTTATCACATCATGATTGTTATTCTACATTACATAGTATGTGATAATGTCCTAACAATAGCTATCACACTAAAAGGTCATATCAGATCCCTACTATGATGAGAACCTGGAAGTGTCATGACACTATTCTTGAATATATGTTCTATGGTCAAATGATATAATTTGAAGGGACACAAATGATACAGGCTATCAGGGGTGGGAACTCATGAAACTTTGAGGCACCTTCTCATGGTGTTCACCCTTGCTAATATCCAGGATGATATTATGAGAACAAGACCCTCTAGTAGGAAATCCACATTCATAAGTGTCATTGGATGTTCCTATCTATGGATGTGTGTATTGGTCCTTATACTTTAAGATTATTATTAATGGGTATTATTACTCCCACACTTAAATGTATTGACTAAAACCATGATGATAGATGTTTGCAGTGAGGTAGGATATGTTGGGTGTGTCATTAATAATACTACATTAATGAATAATGCGAGAAAGGATTTGTCACTTCTAAGGAAGTAGATATCTCAAGCCCTTTGATGGAAATGATATAGCCTAACTAAATCCATGGCCATGGTGTTCACTAGGAAAGTTTAATTTCGGGAAGTCAAATAATGAGAAATCGAGCACATGGTTTGATGGCACTTGCATGCAACCCGCTTGATTAGAGGTATCGGGACAAAGGGATTATATTACACAGTAAGAGTTCATATGAGGTGACATGTCATTGAGACATCAACTTCTTTATCTTGGGTGCATTGACCCGTTGCTAGACAGTAATCTTGGACTTTAGGCAAGCCCGCCTAATACCAATGAGAAAGAGGCCTAGAGGGTCACACACTAAGTGTATCCAGTATCTCAATTAAAAAATTTATTTATTTAACAAGTTGAATAATTATCATTCCCAGTTGTGGTTTAATAATTATTCGAGTATGCCTAATCGCATTTATTTGATCTCTAGTTATTCAAGAGAATATATTACGGATGAAATATTTATTTATTGGCGAATCATGAAGTTATATTTATTTAATAAATAAATAGTCATTATTCAAGGCTTGGTAAATATTGAGGAGGATTGGAGGACCAAGTTATGGGTTCGGTGAGAAATAATATTAAATATTATTTGGTTAAATAATATTTACATATAACGTGCAATTTAAGCATATGTCCTGGAAATAATAGCATTACTATTATTATTTGACATGAGGTTTTCACATGGAATAATAAATTAGGTAATGACACCTATGATAATTATTTATTATTACCTGGTGAATTAAATTCATTAAGAACGTTTCATGGAAATAATAAATTTCTATTATTATTTGACATGGAATTTTCACATGGAATATTAAATTAAGTAACAGCACCTACGCTAATTATTTATTATTACCCAGTGAATCAAATTCCCTATTATGTTATTATTCTATATATAAGAGAAGGGGTCATTCCACCATCTAACCAATCATTGTGTGCACAACATCCTTGGAGAAAAGTTCTTGAGCCTAGAGAACTCTTCCCTCTCTAAGAACGCTCTCAAGAATTAGAGAGATCCTCCTCTACTGGATCAAGGAGAATGCTTTGGAATAAATTCTCAAGGCGGTCGAAGGCGAACATCGGAAGTTCAAAGATCTTCCGCGCTAGCACCCATAGACTCCTTCAACTACATCTAGAGATACATGGAGAATGTTTGGATCACATATAGAGGATTCTTATCCTTGGATTCTACATCGCAAATAAGCCACACCTCAAACCCTTGTTCGTACACATCAACGAAGAAATAATCACCTTGGAGGTAATTCTATAATTTAATTAAATTAATTCTAAACAAAATATATTGATCCTATCTTCTCGGTTTTGGGTTCTATCCTTTTTCTTTTATCTTTGATTCAATTATGTGGATACTGGCATTTATCATTGTATTGATCTGAGATTAATCATCGATTACGGAAATTTTCAAAGTTGGGTACATGCCCATCCTGCACTTCCACTGTGCCTAAAACCTACAAGTGGTATCAGAGCGGTCATATTTTCATTTATAATTATTTAAATAATTCATTGATGATTTAATCTTTAATAATTTAGTTTGTTATTTCATGTTTAATCGTTCTTGTAAACTGAATTTTGAGATATGTTCCTCCCTTATCATTTCTCTCAGATCTAGTATAAACGAATAATTTTATGATTAAAATTAAATCAAAGATCTTGTCAGGAGGCGCTGACGGTTTTGTCCAGATAACATAGGAATGCACACCATGTAGTTGGATCTACACATCATGTATTTGTGTTCAATGCATCAGGAGTAATTTTTCAA
The DNA here is from genome assembly GCA_963277665.1 of Viscum album. Lineage (NCBI taxonomy): Eukaryota > Viridiplantae > Streptophyta > Magnoliopsida > Santalales > Viscaceae > Viscum > Viscum album. Next base: position 1,542,016,473 of record OY728151.1, read on the forward strand.
TTACTTAATCCATTTTCATTAATGACACACGGTGTATTTAATTCTTATACCACGTGTTGACCAGGACAGACTGGCACATGGTCATCCATACTACACGCCATGTGGTCCACTAGACACAGTGTGTAGTACCTTTAGGTCAAGGTCAAGTCATGTATCCCATACACGGACTGCCCAACTGGTGACCGTGTAACGCGGAGCCTATACAGCGTGTTTCCCACTAGACACACCATGTACTCTGAAGATTTTTGAAGTACACCTCACATGTCGTTTCCCCAGGCATGTACTTCAGATGGACAGTGATGAGGGTACACACCGTGTAGTCAGATCTACACATCGTGTACTCTTTCCAGTTTATGTAGATTTAAAAAAATTATTATTATATTATGTAAACCAATGAGACATGTACCTTCATGTGGTCATAAAGCTAAGATTCAGCATGTGATAGGTGTTATATATATATATATGAATGTTTAATTAACATATGCGTAATGTTCAAAGATCAACACATGAGGTATGAGTTGTATAACAATTATAATTTTGCGTGCATGCTACGTGTCACAAAGAATAAAGTATATACAAGTATATATACATGCTAGGTAGTTTTTTATGGGTATTCACCGGGCTGCCTCCAAGGTACAAGATATGTACAAAGTTATAAATGATAATCTCAAGGAAATTCAGAAAAGGATTAAGATAAAAAGGATTGATTAATTAAAGATAATGATTAATTGATTCGAGCATAATTTATATTAATATGAATGATTAAATAATTGAATACTAGTTTTATTAAATGCATAATCTGTTGCATGTATGAGGATGATCATGAGCTATACAAGACCTTTGTATGTGATTGGTTCCCTTTTAATTTATTTATTAAATTAAAATTGTTGTCATGTGTGCCTTCTCCACATTAATATGTAGGGACTGCATGCCCATGGATTCTTTTATGAAATCCCCCTTTTACCCCTCACCTGCATGCGAGTTAAAGGCACATGTAATGGATAGAGATCACAAGCTAGTGGAGGTGGTTCAAGTTAGGATTCAAGGTGAAACCAATCCAAGGAGATACAAAGGTGGAAATGTGGAAAGCTGTAAACACAAACCTTAGATGGTTCAAGGTGTTTCTCCCCTTGTTCAGGGTTAGTTTATCAACTGTTAGATAAAATAACCAATAATAAAGCTCATAATCATACCCTTTATTTATTTACATAAGTTATTATGGATGTTTGATGTGATCACATAATTAATGAACTAACAACCATATAAGATGGAACAAAAATAAAATGGATTATGCATAAATATTATCAATACATGGTTAATCACTTAATTATATGCCACTTAATATTAACAATCATGTGAAAAGATAATAAGTGGCAATTTAAGAATAAAGGATAAAATCCCTCAATTAAATATTAAGTCGGTATATCCTTCCATTACTTCTGTTAGAATCGAACCATAGTTCAAAGTGCTTGATCAACAATAGTTGGGATGCTTTCAATTATTGAGGAATTCTAATTTGAAGTTTTGGGTTGACTTAACTTAGTTTAAATCAAGGGTTGAATGCCCTAGTGGGACTTGGTGTAAATAAGAGGTAAAGGTTGAGGAAATCCCAAATTAATAATTTTAGGATTGGTGAGTCCACTCAACAGATCAAGGAGTTGTGATTTAATGTAGTTGGCATTTGGAATGCCTACCTAAAACCATTCAAGTTGCTTAACCAACCCTAGGTGGGGTAATTTGAAGGTAAATATGGATCCTTAACATTAGAATATCTAAGAAACAGGATATTCTGAAGCCAATGGTGAGGGCTATTGGATTTCGAAAAAATAGTGGGAGACTAATAAATATTAATTTATTTATTTGTCTATATTTATCAAGAAGAAATGATAAAACTCTGTTAATCTTAATTTTTAGAAACAATAATCAAAATTGCATCAAACTTATCATTGTGACCATACTCAAGAAGAAAAACATTCTCACCATCACTAATTTATAATAGTGGCAAAGGAATCTTTGGGTTATCCTTCTCCATGAGAGGAAACATTATATCCTAGGAGAGCCTTTACCAGTTGCACCTAGAAATAAGGTGAGTGATGAGGAACTCTCTATGTATGAGAAACATCTAAATGATGCTACATATTTTCATTGCCTCATGCTATCATCCACGACCAATGATCTCTTGAAGCAAAATAAGGAAATGGATGCTTATATCATGATGCCTCACCTTCGAGATCTCTATCAAGAGAAGGAGAGACATGAGACGTATGAGATCTCCAATGCTTTGTTCACTACTAAGCTTAGAGAGTCTGTGCCAACTGGACCACATGTAGTCAAGATTATTGGCTACATTGAGCGTCTGGATATCTTAGGGATTAAATTCCCAGATGAGTTGCATACATATATCATATTATCACCACTACTTAATACCTTATATAGTTTTATTGTGAATTATAATATGAGAAATAATGATAAGAGTCTATCATAGATTCTTACCCTGATTCACCGAGTTGATAAGGACATGGGGAGTGAAAAAACTACAGTCCTTATGGTGAATAGGAATAGGAAGAACAAGAAAAAGGGGCCTAATATTTATAAAAAATCTAAAGCCTCTGAGCACCATATGACCAAGAAGAAGAAGATCCAGAGGCAGGGTAAGGAAATGGAGGCAGTATGCTTTACATTTGGAAAGTCAGGACACTGGAAGAGGAGCTTCACCCAGAGGAAAGGGGAAGTTAAAGGAGCGTTCGTTATTGAGTGGAATATTTCCATTTCTACAAATTTGTTATTAGATACAACTTGTGGGGCTCACATATGTATTCAAATATAGCAACCAAGTAGATTCTGGAAAATTTCCAGAGGAGAGATGGATTTGCAAGATGCCAATGGTGCGAGGCAGGATGCTCTTTCCATAGGTGACTGCAACCTCAGATTTCTGATGGGAATGAATTTTGTTTTACATGGCTGTTATTATGAACCTAGTATTACCAAGAACATAATTTCTGTATCAAGTTTAGATTCAAATGTATTTATTTTCAATTTAGGAAATAAAAGTTATTACATTTATAAGGAAAACATTTGTTATGGTATGACACATTTAAATAATGTTCTCTATGTATTAAATTACGAGAACCAAGTGTTGGAAATTGATAATGAACCAAGTTCGCATGACTCATACAACAACCAGTTGTGGCATCACCACCTTGGTCATGTAAAAAAGAAGCTCCTAACAAAGCTCTGTCAAGATGGTTATTTAGACTCTTCCAAGCTAAAACCACTTGATTGATGACATTCTTGTTTACATGAGAAAATTAATAAACCACCATTTAGTGGACAGGGTGAAAGGGCCAAAAATATTTTAGGATTTGTGCACACTGATGTGTGTGGACCATTTCTAGTAGAAGCTAGAGGTGGATATTCTTACTTCATTAATTTTACTGATGACTTGAATAGATACGAATATATCTACTTAATGAGGTATAAGTTTGAGTTCTTTGAGAAATTCAAGGAGTTTAAGAATTATGTAGAGAATCATCTTGGTAATAAGATAAAGAAACTTTGATCGGATCGAGGTGGAGAATATCTTAACCAAGAGTTCATTGACCTTTTATGGGAGTTTTGGATTCTGTCTCAACTCACTCCACCTACACCATAGTGGAATGGTGTTAGTTAAAGGATGAACCATACCTTGTTGGAAATTTTAAGGTTGATGATGATTCATGAAGATATTTTATTATCCTTTTGGGGATATGAATTGAAAAATGTGTTATACACATTAAACCAAGTACCAAATAAGGCGGAAAATGGGATTCCCTTTGAGCTATGAAGTGGAAAGAATCCCACTTTGTTGCATACTCCTGTATGGGGATGCGAGGAATTTGTTAATGATTTCTCAAGAAACAAACTAAAACCCCGGGGCACGAAGTATATCTTTATAGGGTATCCTAAGGAAACATATGGATACTACTTATACAACCTATCAGATAAGAAAGTGATTGTTTCCAGACAGTTCATCTTTCTTGAGAGGGAGCACATCCTAAAAAGGATAGTGGAAGAAATATTGACTTCGATGAAGTTGATTCTCAAGATACATAGGAGTTGGTATAGGAACAAGTTCCACTAGTCCTCGTGGAAGAGGTAGTTCGAGAAACACAAGTACTATGTAGGAGTATAAGAGTGGTAAGTGAACCAGAGAGATATGGTTTCCTTGTCACTAAGGATGGTGACTCATTATTGTTGGACAATGATGAACCTCTCTCCTACAAGGAAGTGGTATAAATCTCAAAAACTGCAAGATAGCTAGAATATATGAATTCTGAGATGGACTCCATGTATCATAACCAATTCTGGGTTTCGGTTGATGCGCTAGTTGATGTAAATCCTATTGGGTTTAAATGGGTATTCAAGAATAAACTAGACATGGAAGGTCAAGTTAGTACCTATAAATAAAGGCTAGTATAAGGGTTTTAAACAGTGACATGTAATTGACTATGATGAAACATTTTCACTAGTTTCCATGTTTAAATCCATAAGAATCATACTTTCCATAGTATCTTTCCATGACTATGAGATTTTGGAGATGGATTTCAAAACTGAATTCCTTAACAGGAACCTTCAGGAAGATGTCTATATGACATAGACAAAAGGGTTTGTGACACCAGGTGATGCTAAAAGGGTATGCAAGTTACCAAGATCCATTTATGGATTAAAGAAAGTATCTAGGTCATAGAACATTTGATTTGATGAAGCCATAAGAGAAATTGGTTTCGCTAAGAATGAATGTGATCCATGTGTTTATAAGCGGTTTAATGGGAATGTGGTCGTTATCCTAGTAGTGTATGTTGAAAACATATTGCTTATTGGAAATGACATACCATTCTTGAAGTTAGTCAGGGATTGGTTGAACAAGTGCTTCTCCATGAAGTACTTTGGCAAAACCGACTAAATTCTAGGGATCAAAATCATTTGTGATAGATCCAAGAGGCTTCTTGGAAAAAGTTAGATTATATACATTCACTAGCGTAGAAAACGTTTTTTACGGTGGTTATTTTTTATTTTTTACGTTGGATTTTGGTCGACGTTATTATAGGAGACGTTATAAATATTGTTTTTTACATCGGTTATTTTAAAATCGACTTAAAAAACAAAAATACGAAGCATTTTTCACGTCAGTTTCTCAAAAGCCGATGTGGAAAACACTTCTGAGTCATGATGTATTTCATCAGTTATTTAAAAAATGATGTGGTATATACTTTTTCACATCGGTTATATAATAACTGACATCCTAAATCATGCCTCTAAAGCATTTATCACGTATGTTATTTTCATAACTGATGTGATAAAGCGGTCTGCCAAGAGGTTTTCCACGTTGGTTAAATAATAACCGACGTGAAAACATATCTACTACGTCGGTTATCAAATACCCGAGGTAAAAAAAACGATTACTTTCCATTTATTACGTCAGTTATGAAATAACCGATGTAAAAACCATTCCCATGCATTTGTTACTTCGGTTTTCAAATAAACGACGTTAAAACCAATCCCCATGCATTTTTTACGTCGGTTATAAAATAACCGACGTAAAAACACATTTTTTTAATAAAACTGTTTGACCAAAACTATGCCCTGCCAAAAGAATACCTGAAACATAACAAAAACAGACCAAAATCCCCCCACCCCACTGGAAAGCCCCCCCACTACCCCTGGAACCCCCCCCCCCACCCCACAGGACACCCCCCCACCCCTGGACTACCCCCACCCTCCTGGACAGCCCCCCCACCCCATGGATATCCCTCCCACACCCCTGGAACCCCCCCACCCCACTGGATAGCCCGCCCATACCCCTAGAAACCCCCACCCCACTGGACACCCCCCCCCCCACACACACACGCACCTCTGGACACCCCCTGGATAGCCCCCACCCTCTTGGATAGCCCCCCACCCCCTGGATAGCCCTCCCACCCTCCTGGACACCCCCACTCCATGGACCCCCCCCCCACCCTTGGACACCCCCTAGACACCCCCACCCTCCTGGATAGCCCCCACCCCTGGATATCCCTCCCACCCTCCTGGACACCCCCCACCCCCATGGACACCCTCGACCCCCCCCCCCCCCACACACACACACCCCTGGACAACCCTCCCACACCCCTAGAAACCCACCCACCCCCCTGGACACCCGCCCCCCACCCATGAACACCCCCTGGATAGCCCCCCACTCCCCTGGATATCCCTCCCACCCTCCTGGACATGCTCCCACCCCTGGAATTCCCCCCAACCTCATGGAGACACTGGACACCCCCCCCCCCACCCCACTGGACAGCCCTCCCACACCCCTAGACACCCCCTCACCCCACAGGACACCCCCACACCCCTGGATACCCTCTGGACACCCCCAACTCCCCTGGACATCCCTCCACCTATACATGCTCCCACCCACCTAGAATCCCCTCCACCCTCATGGACACCCTAGACACCCCCACCCCACTAGACATCCCTCCCACACCCCTAGAAACCCACCCACCCCCTGGACACCCCCCCCCCACCCCTGGACACCCCCTAGACAACCCCCACTCCCCTGGACAGCCCTCCCACCCCCCTGGACAAGCTCCCACACCCCTGGACTACCCCCACCCTCATGGACACCCTAGACACACCACCCCACTGGACAACCCGCCCACACCCCTGGAAACCCCCCTCACCACACAATACATCCCCCACACCCCTGGACACCCCCTAGACAGCCCCCACTCCCCCAGACAGCCCTCCCACCCTCCTGGACACGCTCCCATCCCCTTGGACTGCCCGCCCCACCCTCATGGACACCCTGGACACCCCCATCCCACTGGATATCCCTCCCACACCCCTGGAACCCCCCACCCCACTGGACATCCCCCCATACCCCTAGAAACCCCCACCCCACTGAACAACCCCCCTGGAAATCCCACCACCCCACTATACACCCCCACCCCCTAGACACCCCCACCCTCCTAGATAGCCCCCACCCACTGGACAACCTTCCCACACCCCTGGACAGCCCTCCCACACCCCTGAACCCCCCCTCCCCCACCCCACTGGACAACCCCCCACCCCCACCCCATTGGACACCCCTACACCCCTGGACACAACCTGGAAAGCCCCCCACCCTCCTGGATAGCCCCCACCCCCTAAACAACCCTCCCACCCTGCTAGACACCCCCACCCCCAAGGACACCCTAGACACCCCCCCCCACCCACCCCTGGAAAACCCCCCACTCCCTTGGACATCCCTCCCACCCTCCTGGACATGCTCCCACCCCCCTGGACTACCCCCCCCCCCCCCCACACCCTCATGGACACCCTGGACCCCCCCCCCCCCACCCTCATGGACACCCTGGACCCCCCCCCCCCCCCCCCCACACCCTTGGACAGCCATCCCACACCCCTAGAAACCCACCCACCCCCCTGGACACCCCCCAAACCCCTGGACAGCTCCCCACTCCCCTGGACATCCCGACCACCCTCCCAGACACGTTCTCACCCCCCCTAAACTTCCCCCACCCTCATGGACATCCTGGACACCCCCCACCCCACTGGACAACCATCCCACAACCTTGGAAACCCCCCTGACCCCACTGGGCACCCCCCACACCCCTGGACAGCCCTCCCACCCTCTTGGACACCCTCCCACCCCCATGGACATCCTGGACCCCCCCCCCCCACCCCCCACCCCACCCCACTGGATAGTCCTCCCACACCCCTAGAAACCCCCACCCCACTGGACACCCCCCCACACCCCATGAACCCCCCCAGACCAGAATCCATACCAGAAAAACCATCAGAACTTGACCAAAACAAGAATTAGAGAAAAATTAAACATTCACATATATAACATTCATAACTTACAATTTCCACACACAAAAACCTTAATCCAACCTAAAAGACTACCAAATAAACAATTATAATGAAAATATTCAAAATTACATTTTATACTACAAACAAACTAAAATCAAATCAAACCTGTAAAATAATTTGACCATTCCACTTGTAACTGTTTGACCTCTTGAGCACTATAGGGTTGAGGGTCATCAAATAGCTACAAATTAAAAGGATAGTAGTTAACATGTATAATGACTAAATCAAATGAAATATTATGGAAAAGTTTAAAAGGAAATCTTACCATGTCAAAGTTCACAAGTGTTCTAGTTCTAAGTATTTCAAACATAAATCTTAACATATAATATCTGAATTCGATGATTCCTTGTTGTTCATGACAATTCTGTTTGAATGAGTGTAAATTCAAAATATTATTTTTATGTAATACATCAAAAAGTACAAATTATAAATGGATATTTACCTTTACTCTTACATATTTTATCTTGACACACATTTTCTTTTTGTTTTTTCGAAATTATACCCATCCCCTATAAAAAAATATCACAAATGGGATAAATTTATAATTCATTATAATATATACCACTATTAAGAAATTGAAACTTACTTTTCCAACATATTCTTAAAACTTTCCCACACATCGCCATGGACAGAGCATATCCAATAAAGTGTTTTCTCCCTTGGGAAAAAAACACCTAACATCCAATGATCGAGTTTTTTTTAATACATTTTTAAAATTGTTTTTTTACAGAAAACGGTTAGGGGGGAATTTTTTTTCAAAATGCGCCTCAAAGGCGGCATCGCGGATGCCGCCTTTGCACTGCCACTGAAAGGCGGCACTCACGATTCCATCTTTACCCTAACAAAAAAATGAATTTATTTTATGTTTTGTTTTGTTTATATATTTATTTATATATATATTTCATAAAAAAATGTTCAGAAGGATTCCTCCTTTCACCTAACAAAAAAAATTATTAGTTTTCAAAACCACCTACTTAAAAGTTAAAAATGTTTCAAGTACATGATTTTGAAAGACTATAAAATATAAACCATAATACCAATATAAATGAAACCTTAAAAATTCATTAAAAATATAAGAAATTGTTGAAAATACAAATAATTTCATAAAAATTGTTCATGAAAAATAATTTATAAGCTTTCAAAACCGCCTACTTGAAACTTAAAAATGTTTCAAGTACGTGACTTTGAAATAATATAAAATATAAACCATAATACCAATATAAATGAAAATTTAAACATTCATTAAACATATAAGAAATTGTTGAAAACACAAATCATTTCATAAAAATTGTTCATGAAAAATAATTTATAAGCTTTCAAAATCGCCTACTTGAAACTTAAAAATGTTTCAAGTATGTGAATTTGAAATACTATAAAATATAAACCATAATACCAATATAAATGAAACTTTAAAAATTAATTAAGCATATAATAAACTGTTGAAAACACAAATCATTTCATAAAAATTGTTCATGAAAAATAATTTATAATCTTTCAAAACCACCTAATTGAAACGTAAAAATGTTTCAAGTACGTGACTTTGAAAGACTATAAAATATAAACCATAAGACCAATATAAACGAAACTTTAAATATTCATTAAACATATATGAAATTGTAGAAAACACAAATCATTTCATAAAAATTGTTCACGAAAAATAATTTATAAGCTTTCAAAACCACCTACTTGAAACTTAAAAATGTTTCAAGTACCTGACTTTGAAAGACTATAAAATATAAACCATAAGACCAATATAAACGAAACTTTAAAAATTCATTAAACATGTAAGAAATTTTTGAAAACACAAATCATTTCATAAAAAATTTTCATGAAAAATAATTTATAATCTTTCAAAGCCGCCGACTTGAAACTTAAAAATGTTTCAAGTACGTGACTTTGAAAGACTATAAAATATAAACCGTAAGACCAATATAAACGAAACTTTAAACATTCATTAAACATATAGGATTCAACCTCGCATCAATAGGATGCACGGTGTCTCTAGTATCACATACATATATAATCATTGATGCATGAAAACATGTTATATCTCCTTTCAAGGGACTACAAAATCCATTCTTCCACCAGCCATGTCCATATCCATATCAACAGCTGGCCGCATAAGGGAATGGTGAAAGATATGCCACATGAAATGCTCATATGTTCCCATTCCTTCAAATACCAACCCCTTCAACACCACCATACATCCAACCATTATAATTTCTTCCACAATTTTCTCCCCATTTCCCCAGGCCCAATTGATCAAATGAAAACACCAACGATTCCACATAGCCTATCAAACTCTTAATCACCAAATCTTTATCCTTTATCATCTTCAAAAGGACACTGTAGGAACTCCTTGATCTATCCATTATAAACACTCACATACAAGTATAATATATACATAAAAACCTGAAAATTTGTTGGTTTTTATTTTTATAGTATACTTGTATGTGAGTGTTTGGAATGGATAGATCAAGGAGGTAATATAGTATCCTTTTGAAGATGATCAAGGATAAAGATTTGGTGATGAAGAGTTCGATGGGCTATGTGGAATCGTTGGTGTTTTCATCTGATCAACTGGGCCTGGGGAAATGGGGTGACAATTGTCGAAGAAATTATAATGGTTGGATGCATGGTGGTGTTGAAGGGATTGGTATTTGTAGGAATGGGAACATATGAGAATTTCATGTGTCATATCTTTCACCATACTCTTATTCAGCCGGATGTTGATATAGATATGGACATGGCGGGTGGAATAATGGATTTCGTTGTCCCATGAAAGGAGATATAACATGTTTTCATGCATCAAATATTATATATGTATGTGATACTATCGACATCGTGCATCCTATTGATGTGGGGTTGACTCCTATATTTTTAATGAATGTTTAAAGTTTCATTTATATTGGTCTTATGGTTTATATTTTATATTCTTTCAAATTCATGTACTTGAAACATTTTTAACTTTCAAGTAGGCGGTTTTGAAAGCTTATAAATTATTTTTCATTAACATTTTTTATGAAATGATTTGTGTTTTCAACATTTTCTTATATGTTTAATGAATGTTTATATATTTTTTTATATTGTTCTTATGGTTTATATTCTATAGTCTTTTAAAGTCACGTACTTGAAACATTTTTAACTTTCAAGTAGGTAGTTTTGAAAGATTATAAATTATTTTTCATTTCCATAGACATAAAACATATAAATGAACATAAACAATCAATGTCTATGTCTACGGTGAGGAGATCCTGTCCCACTTGGTGGTCTAACACAAATCATTTCATAAAAAATAATTTTTCATTTGCATAGACATAAAACATATAAATGAACATAAATAATCAATGTCTATGTCTACGGTGTGGTGATCCTGTCCCACATGGTGGTATAATAATAGGATTTCCGCGGCGAGATCTATGGGGAGTCTGATGACCTAGAGAGTGCTGGTACTCAGGCACTGGAACATCGAATGTCGTATCCTCCACCTCTGTGCCAGTGGGAGAAAATGTCAACTCCACCTCATACTTCCCTCCTGATCCTTTTCCCACCTCGATGGCAGAAGAACCTGACATCATTGCAGTGGGGAACCAATCATGTGGTGGAACTATAACCCAACTCTGTGATGGGTCTGAACCCCAAGGCTACGATGACTCTGTACCCAATGGTTGTGCTCCATATGGACCCCACGATGGAGAAAACTGATGATATCCTGTCAAAAAAGATGGATCCCATGACAGCTGAGACACATCCTGCATTGGCTCAGACTGGACTACTAGAGGGCCGACCTCTGCTTGTAGAACTGGTGAGGCCTAACGTGCAGGACGATGCTGTCTACGTCACTGTGGTCATGGCTCCTCAGCACTAGCAGCTGCTGCAGGATCTTCCTCTGTGACAAGAACCTGCTGTCTCTATGCCGGACGCTCGAAGAGGCTCTCGGCAAACGCATGAACAGATGACCTCAGCTACAACGCCTGAGCATGAACGACATCCCGGCTGAAGACTCTATCCTCAACCTCATCACTCATATGAATAAGACTATCTGTGTGACTCTCCTGTAAATAGATTAAAAATGAATTAGAAAATAACTCAATAAACATAGTAATATAATTTAATTGGATTACAATCATATGCATCTCTCTGCCGGCTCGGGTAAGATACAATATAGACTTCATTCTATACAATAGATCATACTCGTGCTGCGTTGAAAGAGATAATTGCATCGTAGGAACTCCCTGGATACGTAACTTTGTGTGTATGTTCCAACAGTCGAGAAATACAGCATGTACTCAACGCCAGTCATCATCCTGCCTCCCTGTCAGCTTCATCCCATGAAACTGATCTGTCTGCCTCGGTGGTAATGGAATCCGCTGAGTCAAGAGAAACTGGTGAATGACTCTGTCAGGATGGTTCCACTCAACAATATGAAAGTGAATCAGTGGCACTATAGCTGTAACATTGTCAAGACCAACTGTGCAGTATGGAGGCAACTAGTCCATAACTGGCCAGTATGGAACCCATTAAATCTGAAATAACATATTACCCTTGTTATAAGAACTGTTATCTAAAAAAATTATGCTACTTTTGAATTAGTTAGACAGTTATAGATTGTATATACATACCTGATGAGGTTAGAGAAAGTTCAACTCGAGCCGATATACAACCAAATCATGTCTCGGAACCACATTGAAATTGTGTCGCTAACACCACCTATAAAATACAACATCGATAGTGATAAATAATGAGAAATTAAAGTCAATAAATTGTAGTAGCATCAGAAACTGATAGAAATGAGTGATCTTACCAATGTCCATGCAGAGCGTCATGCAGCACCGCCATCTCGACCGGCAGACCAGCAAGATCAGGGCAGAATGCAGGGATGTGATCCCATGCCCACATTTGAATAAGGATGAAGCATCCCCCGAGACCTGTGCGCCACCTGTCATATATCCTACATAATGCTCTTTATGTGTATGCCAAGTAGGAGGATCCCCAACTGTACGTCCCTGCCTGATCAAAATCCTCTATCAGGGGTAGATACATTATGTACACATGCATCCCTGAATGATTCGTACACATGGTCCATCCAATAAGTTGTAATATATATGCACGTGCATAACACATCATCGTCTTCTCGTCAGCATCATCAGCTAAAAGTGGAATTTGTGACTCCAGACAAGGCATGGATATCGATGCTCCATTGATAGCACCGCGATCGGACAAAATTTCAACGCCTAACAAGCACTGAGCAAGTTCGGGCCAAGATTCTTGAGTGGATCCAATAACGGGTGTCCCCTGGATAGGAATACCAAGAAGCATAGCCACATCCTGGAGGGTGATCGTCATCTCTCCCTCAGGTAGGTGGAATGTGTGTTTCTCTGGTCTCCACCTCTCCACGAGTTCAGCTAGCAGGTGATGGTCTACAAATGTAAAATCTGATACCACGATACCATAGAACCCAGCATGACACAAGTATGGTATAATGGCAGGAGGAGGCTCTGTGTGATGAAAATGGTGTGCTCGATGCACCCTGATCAATCAATCTGGACCACCCTCTATCACAACCTGTGAACAATGGGTAGCCTGCTGACTGAGTAGTATGGTGTTAGTCACCTGCATATAAAAAATGAAGTTTTATCAAGGATTCACATCATGGATCATTTATGACCTATATATTCTTATACACAACAAGATTTAATCTCAATTAATTATGTTTACTCATTCCCACCTTAAACCCTAGGTTTATTCCAAAAGGTTTTGGGTGGATTCTACCCTTCCAGATTACTTTATTTAGTTCCCTGATCTTTTTTGTGGTTGGATTATCTTCTTTTGATAAGTGTTTTGTCCCCCTTTCTAAGTCTTGGTTCCTCTTGGGTTTTAGAAGTGGTGTTGGTATTTATTTATGAGATTAGTAATCATGTGATGATTCTCATTTGATAACTTTTAAATCCATTCCTCAATCATCTTACAGGGGTCGGTATTTTTTTTGGTTTTGGTACGATGTTTAGGTTTTTTAAGATATGTGTCAATAAATCTTATCCATCGATCCTTTTATTTATGTTAGTTGATTCGAAGATGTGATAACTAATTCTAGGGCCTCCATTGGTTATTAAATGTTTTTTTGGTGTGTCGATTCCTTTACAGGTGGTGTGCAACCCAAGTTTGAGGTAGGTGGTTTCGTCTCTAATATATGTTGGATTTCTTTTTTGTGGTTGGATTATCTTCTTTTGGTAAGTGTTTTGTTCCCCTTTCTATGTCTTGGTTCCTATTGGGTTTTAGAAGTGGTGTTAGTATTCATTTATAAGATTAGTGATCATGTGATGATTCTCATTTGATAACTTCTAAATCCATTCCTCAATCATCTTATAAGGGTCAGTATTTTTTTGGTTTTCGTATGATTTTTAGGTTTTTTAAGATATGTGTCACTACATATTATCCATCAATCCTTTTATTTATGTTAGTTGATTCAAATATGTGATAATTAATTCTAGGGCCACCATTGGTTATTAAATGTTCCTTTTGGTGTGTCGATTCCTTTGCAGTTGGTGTGAAACCCAAGTTTGAGGTATGTGGTTCCATATCTAATCTATGTTGGATCTCTTTTAATGTTTTACAGTTTAGGTTAATGATTTGAGAAAAGATTTTTAGTATTATAGTTTAGAATGTTAGGATTATGGTATACAAAATATGTTTTTGGGTTTACTGTTATGATTTTTAGTTTTGGGGGTTATAAAACCAAGGTAAAGGGAAGAGATAACAACATAAAATATACAATATGAGAATCTCCCAACAACGAAAATACATCATTGTAGCTTAGAGTGTGAACTCAACCCAACAATGTTAGGTCATCATTTTTTATTATGACCTTATTGATGACATATGGTGCATCTCAAACTCTATATTTGTTCTTAAGGCCAGTCCATCTCATTTCGCATTTTGCTGGCCTTCGGTCTCCCACGGGGACGCAACCGATTCATATTAGGTACCACTATTGGTTGACCTTCAGGAATTGGTAAATAAAGAAACTCTCCAATAGGTGTCCATGGTGCAGCATAACAGTTAGCAATGGTGTTCATCTGGTACACTGGATCAACGTATTCTTCACAAGATATGTTAACAGAGGCACATGCTGCGATGGCATGTGAGCATGGAAACTGTAAGGCCTGAAAGTTTCCACATTGACATTGCCTTGTTTCTAGTAATACCGCCATTTTTCACCAATGCTATTTGTGATGGGGTTAATCTTCTCTTGAACATAAAATTGAGAGTCTTCTCGTCGAAATAGGTAGACATGATAACCAAAATATTCTTCAATATTCTTTTCAATCTCTCATTGAAAATGTATTCCGTACGTTAGTCCCTGATGTATTCCATTCGATGCTAGTTTTTGTTTATCAAAAAAGTACTTAACACAATGATATAATTTATTCTGAACTAGGGAAGTTATAGGTAGCTTGTGAATCCCTTTGAAGACACCATTGATGCACTCTACAATGTTGGTGGTCATGTGTCCATACCTCTTCCCCACATCATATGCCAATATCCATTTTTCTTTTGGAATTTGCATCATATAATCGTAAACTTCTTCATTAACCTGACGGATTTGTTCGAAACGTTCTTCAAATATTCATTGATCTGACTCATATGATACATAGAATAGATGATATTTCACATATTTTGAATTTATCTTTACGTTGATATACAAAAAAATAACAAATACAATACGTGCCAAGTCTAGTGACTGCCTTCTTCATCGGTTCGTTGCGGAATTTTTTATGCATGTTGCTAACAATGTGTCTAATGCAGAACCGATGATGTGCATTTGGGTAAATCCATGTATCAGGATCCGCATTTATTGCCTCATTAATTGCTCAATGCCGATCAGATATCAAACAAACACCGTGAATGTTGGGGAAATGGGTGTTGATACATGCCAAAAACTAACTCCATGATTCATAGTTTTCTTTCTCTATAATGGAAAAGGAAAGCGGAAGAGGTGAACAGTTTCCATCTTGGGTTGCCGCAATCAATAATATGCCCTTATATTTTCCATACAGAAATGTTTCATCAATCTGAATAAACAATTTGCAGAAAAAAAATGTGGAGATACAGGGAAGGAATGCCTAGAACAACCGATGAAATTGAACACGAGATGGATCAAGTCGGTTATCATGAGACACATGTTCGTTTGTATCTATATGGAAGACAACTTGGTTATGATGCCTCAGTATGGCTAGAAATTGTGGAAATACCCGATATGAGTCATCCCAATCACCATAGACCTTCACAATTTCCTTCTGTTTTGCCTTCCATGCCTTATTATAGGAAATCTTATAACCGAATTTCTGTTGTATCCTCTCTTGCACAAGGGCTATCGAAACATCTTGACATGTCCTAATCATCTCAACAATAATGGATGACACAAATTTTGCATCCAATGAAGTATGATCTTGTGTTAGGCTTGGTTGAACGCAAGTATGAGCTGCCTCAATCCTCGAGATTCTCCAACCTTCAAATGCAATGTCCGGAATCTCCCTCAATCAAAATCTAAAATCATCCCCATACTTCTCACATCGTATGGAATATTTTATATGGTCTGATTCATAAACTAAATAGCTACATTTCCTCTCAATGTGAAATCTCTTTGGCGTACTTTTTAATGAATCTTTACATGGAAAATTCCTTCCAACATATAAAGTTTTGTCCATCTCACTAAACCTATCTCGTATAATTCTGGGAAACTAAGTTGCCGGTGTGAGAACATTATCTTAAAATTCACGCACACGTGTCATTGCTTTTGACCAAGATGCAAAGAGTAGTGGATGATTTATTGTAGGTCGAGCCTGCTGTACAACTAATGCATTTATCGAAACTTTCATTGTTCCTTCCTCGTCAGCACTACTATCACCATCTGTTTCATTATTACGAAACTCCTCATCAGATGTCGGGTTAACATGTATATCCAGGAGATCAAGTAGGTTGTCCTCTTCTGCATCATTTGGAATAGTCTCAACTTCATGGGGCGGACTATCTTCAATGACTCTTGTAAGTCTACGTCTTTGTACAATTGGATGTTGTTGTTGTAGAATAGAAACATCAACATATAACTCTATCATGGTACCATCCGAACATTGAGAAAACAAATTAATTGTTTGGATCCATTGTGCATTATCAACCAATGGACAAGCTAGATGCCACAATGTTGACGGGAACTGAAAATGTCTATAACTCATTGAATTGATCTTTTGATCGGGTCCTAGATTTAAGGAGCCATGAATTCTATCTTGAAGGTCACTTAGGGTTACACAATCAATTGTATTAACCACTATTATTGGTTGTGTACTGTAAGAAGCTCCTTGCTTAGTTTGAATAACCTCCCCATAGCAGTACACACAGGAAAACATTATGCTCCACGTAAAAAAAGTTTTCTGATCAAGATTTTGATAATGTAAGTGACATTCAGAATGATGGTTACCAATATAAGTTGGATTTTATACTTTCAAGATTTAATTAAACTACTTATTACAAATAAGTTGAATTTTACCTCACGTGAAAATAATAACTATTACTTCTATACTATATAATCTTTATGATACTTAAATTTTAAAAGATCTTATATCCTAAACTAGGATATTTCTTAGTACACTTTTTAATTAGTTAATCATTCTTCAATCATTAGTTATTCCTAACTAAATTATTAATCAGTTATTCAATAACATAGTTGAGTTAAAAAATAAATAACATAGAGTTAAAAAATAAATAACTCCATGTTTCGAGCTTCTAGCCTTTCTTGCAGTGAATTGGATATCAAAATTTCAGAAAACCTGTTGTCACATGGGATTTTTGAAATTTTTATATTCAATTCACTGCAATAAAGGAAAGAATCTTGAAACATGTTGTTATTTATTTTTTAACTCTATGTTATTTATTTTTTAACTCTATGTTATTTATTTTTTAACTCTATGTTATTTATTTTTTAACTCCATGTTATTTATTTTTTAACTCTATGTTATTTATTTTTTAACTCCATGTTATTTATATTTTAACCCCATGTAAATTATATTTTAACTTCGTGTTAATTATATTTTAACTCCATGTTAATTATATTTTAACTCCATGTTAATTATATTTTAACTCCATTTTTTAACTATGTTGTTTTTTAACTATGTTTTTTTAACTCCATGTTATTTTTTAAATACATGTTATTTTTTAAATCCATGTTATTTTTTAAATCCATGTTATTTTTTAACTTCATGTTATTTTTTAACTCCATTTATTGAATATCATTTGAACTGTAGTTTTATTTTTAACTCTATGTTATTTATTAATTAATTTCTAATTAATCATTCCTAATAATAACTATCAACATCATTACTAAATTATCAATTTATCATTTATTTTATTAGATATTTTAGTAGTTTATAAAGAAATATGTATATCTTAAGCATATCCTTCGGAAGTGTCAAACCAGAATGCAGCAAGGCTCATTGTCGTGCACCAGTTCCTGTTCGAGTCTAGCTCAAATCGGTGTTTTCGGGTTTTACCCCTAGGTACATATGTGCTAGAGCCACATTCACTTGTTTGTATCCAGACAAGGATTTTATTGCTTAGATAACATAGTCTTTATGCTACCAAAATTTCTTTAAAATAATCCTAAATTAATTTATACTAATGATAATTATAATTCCTAAATATATATAACTAATTAAACAATCTAATGAAAAAAAAATTAAAAATAACTAAACTACTAAAGAATTAAAATATTTAACTATAAACAATTCAACTAAATAAAAAACATTAAATTTAAAAAAATATTTAACTAAAAACAATTCTAAAAAATAAAAAACATTAAATTAAAAACCATACCTCTAAAAGAATTCCAAAAATTTCAAACGGCAACCTTCGTGGAAACAGACCAAAAATGAGAGGCAAATGAGCATTAGGAAGTGAGGATAAGGGGAGGGGGTGCTGCCCTTTTATAGGGCGTGGAGGCAAAGGCAGCACTGTGGGTGCCGCCTTTCGCAATGTCGTTAGGTGAGAGGCGGCACCCATGGTGCCGCCTTTCGGATGACATAATCTAGAAAGGCGGCACCATGGGTGCGCCTTTGCCACATCAGCGATCCATGCCAGTAGTGCAAAGGCGGAATCCGCGATGCCGGTAGTGAAAAGGCGACATCTGCGATGCCGCCTTTGAGGCGCATTTTAAAAAAAATTGCCCTAACCGTTTTTTGTAATTTTTTTTAAATATATTAAAAAAAACTCTCCAATGATCACTGATAAAAGAAAATTTAAGGTTGGTGTTTTTTTATGTTAAAAGATAATGAACTCTTTGTTAGAGATATGTTTCATACGTCTCACAAAAAGGCATCATCCAACACTATGTGATTATATTCTTTTCAAATATTTCAGCAATATAAAGCATTCTTTGTTCCTCATCCAATGCATGTGCTTCAGGGGAAATCAAATGTGGGTCCATGAATCCATATACATCTGTCTGCTCATTCTTCTCAGACATTTTATAAAGATACCTAATACAAAATAAACACAAGTATACATTTTTAATAAATATAATACAGGGAAAAGGTGTTAAGACTTACATGGAAAAAATTTGCACCACGTTGATGCCCAACTTATCTCTAGTAAAAACCTCCATGATATCAGTTTTCACAATCCCCACATTTATTGCACATCCACAAACATGAGCTTCCATTGGAAACTCATAATGATCCGCCAATAAATTTTAATATCTTGAAAATCTCTCAAGACTACTAGAATCTGTATCTGATGTCATAGCCATCTATCTTTGTTGTTGTCTATACAGTATTTCTTTACCTTTGAAGTATTCCTGTAAAAATAAATAGAAAAATATATTAGTTTTCAAATGTTAAAACAACTTTAATAAAAAAATAAAATAGAAGATATAACATACATACCTCTATGGTAATGATTCATAGAAGTCTGGATGTCCAAATTAAAAAATGGCTGATACTATGTCCAACTACTATCACCTCATCTATAGGTAATGGTACTCAAGCTGATCTATCTATAATATCCTGTACAGTGAGCCTATTATGCTCTACCTCTAACTGTTGATGATGAACTATATCTCCTATACAATATACCAACCCATATGTAACTATATGATGTTGAGGATCATCAATATACAACTCAAAATAAGTAGGAAGCTGCGGAGGAGGTGCAGGATAAGAAATGGGGTCCGCAGGCTGAGGTGGGGGAGTGGGAGCTATTGGCGGAGGTGGAGGATAAATAATGGGGTCTGCAGGGGGAGGTGGAGGAGTGGGAGTCTGAAATTGTCTTTGCATGTCTGCAAACATAGACTGTACTGACACTCTAATCTTTTCCTCCATCATTGCATTAATATTATGAACTTCATCCTCCAAGGATTCTATTTTTTTATAAACACCATCAATGGAAGAAGTTGAAGAACGTGGAAACATTTTTCTTACCGATACACCCGTCAAATATCCTCGTACACGACTAAGATGTTCAGGCTTTCCCAATGCTGCAGATAAAATATATTACCTCCCAGCAGCTTTAAATACTCCATGTGAGCTCTTATCCTCAATAGAATCCTGTATTAATTAATTGAACATTTATGTAATGATTAAAATTATATGAAGAATATAATTAACTTAAATAAATAAAATAAATATCTTACAATCCTCTCAGCTACGATTCTCAAATCTTCCGAAAGATAGTTCTCTTTTTTTCCCATCCGAGCTCTCTTCCATTTTTCATGTCTAGATGGAGGGGATGGAGGGGAATCCTCTCCAGATATTGAAGACTCAACTCTCAGTTTTTTAAATTTTCCACCATCATTTGTTATTCCAATAATGTATACCCTCCCCGAGATAAACTATGAGGGTATACATTTTTATATTTGATATCCAGATGAGATTTCCTTGTTTTCTATAAATTTAGAATAAGAAATCATTAACAAAACATTAATAAGATCATTTATATAAGAAATCTTATAAAAGTTTACATTGGCCATACCAAAAATGAATCTTTTCTTCTAATTTCAACAAACTGTCTCTATGTGTCTTCATCTATGAAAGGATATATATGACATGGATTGTCATGACTCCTATGAACAAAAATGAAATCATATGTGAGGGTTAATTTGAAATCCCTCCATATCCTAGAAGCCATCGATAAGCATTTCTTCCTAACTCCTCTAGTGTTAGGAATATCACATGTCATCTCATAAAGAAGTGGTAAAACATATTATACTAGAAACATTTAAAGAATAGGAAAAGAATAGTAAAAGATCTTACCAAAATTGTCTCCCACAACTGAGATATTATCGCTTTGTCTACACTTATCCAATCATCATAAAAAATGATTACTTTTCTCTTACCTTGAGTTTATACAAAAATCTTAAAATATTTTTCATTTGGACCTCTAGGATTATCATTATCATCAAACTCAATGAGTATCCTCTGGTCCTACGTACGGGCAAGTGATAATTTTGGTAAATGTGTGCACCCATGTTTACCAACTCTTTAACTCTTTGTTGTTATGGGAGCACATGAGGCAGATTGGGGAACATCAAGAGGAGCATGTGAATGTTCCTCCCTAGAGGTATGATCATTATTCTCATCTCTAGAATCATGTGGTTGATCAACTAATTGATCTTTCATTATCCTTCAAATAAAAAAAGCAAACATTAGTTCACAAATATACAAATTCAAATATTACAATACTAATGTAAACAAAAAATGGAAAATTGAACTAAGTTACATAATAGTAAACATGGTTAATATGGTAAGCATGTTAAACAATGGTAAATATGGAAAACATGGTAAACATGGTAGTATAATTTTCATTCAACAAAATCAATAAATATATAAGTTATGTAATGGTAAAATATGGTAAACAATGGTAAACAATGGTAAAATATGGTAAACATGGTAAACAAGGTAAACATGGTAAAGTAATTGTCATTCAACTAAAATAAAAGATATATAATTTACGTAATGGTAAACATGATAATCTAAACTAAACAAAATTAAAATAAACAAAAACTTCTACTTATTTGTTTTAATATGCATTTTAATAAAGAAAAAAATTATAATATCTAACATTTTATGAAAATAATAAATGTAAACAAGAAATAAACATATGTTACCTATAATATTAGGAATGTAAAAATGGATTGTTTTCCAAAATTCCTTCGTCATGATCATTCCTTATGGCACAAACCATGTATTCAACATGCTCATCATTATGTTCTGCTAATCTTTCCATGGAAGTAGGGATCTCACATAAATCAGCATCTTCATCAAGTTGATCCTGACCAACATATTGTTTTTCCCTTGTAAAACAATAGACCACTGCATATCTGATTGATCTACTACATAGAAAATATTTTTCTCATGTGTTTCCATTATAAAAGAATCAGTTGTGTCTTTCAATCTATTCAGATTAACAACTGTCATTCCAAATTCATTGTGTCTGACACTATTGTTACCGATAAACCATTTACAGTTAAAAACGTGAAATTTAATTTTAAAGTAATCAACCTCCCATATTTCTTCAATAAATCCATAAAATGAACTTGATGCAGAAATTATGTTTTTTGTCTTTAGAACTCGAAAAATGCATTGCTTCTGCAAACACCAATACACCACTATTCTAAACTGCACTTATGTTGTCCCGAGCTTTTGTTTAAAATGTATAGCCATTAATGTCATAACCGGACCATGTTATCACATTTAAACATGGACTACCCACTACCCATCCTAATGCCTATGATACATCTTATCTACCAATCAAGGTCTTTTTAAACCATGAAAAAAATGTTTTGTTATTATCATTCAAAATCCACATTTATTTCTTCTTTGGATGACATTGTTTCAACTCATTAATATGCAATGTGATATACGGTTGAGCATCAACTATGTTATTCAAGATGTATAATTATAACTTCTTCATCTGTTCAGCTAACAATGATTTGAATTTAAAGCCACGAATCCCCATTCCCTCATTATTAACCCGTTGATGGAGAGATGGAGCAAACCTATGTGCTCCGCCGCAGCCAAGTAGCTTGTACAAAACTCTACAGCGTCCTCAGAAATATACTTTTCAATAATGGAGGCTTCAGGTCGATATGGATTCTTAACATACCCCTTCAATATTTTCATATACCTTTCAAAAGGATACATCCAATGAAGATATACAGGTCCATAAAGATTTATTTCTCGAACAAGACGAATCATTAAATGCACCATTATATCAAAAAAAAGATGGAGGAAAATACATTTACAATTGAAAAACTATAGAAATTTCATACTTTTCCAAAATCTTCAAAGCATTCACATCAATAAACTTATTACAAATTGAACTAAAAAAATAACACAGCTTCATTATAGTCTTTCTAACACAGATGGGAAATATTCCACACAATGCAACTGGTAGTTTTTGTGGCATCATGATGTGGCAATCATGAGATTTCATACCTATCAACTTCAAATCCTTCAATGAGACAAAAAAATTTACATTTTAAGAATAACCATGAGGCACTTTGATACCATGAAGACATTGAAAAAAGCTAATTTTATCCCTCTTGGATTATGTATGACAAGCTAGGAGTGGGAGATAACTCAAAACGTATTCCCATTGATAGTAAGACTAATCTTGCATTCAACCCATCTTTTGTATTTCCTTTAATATCTAACAATGTTCCAATAAAACTATTGCATATATTATTCTCCATATGAATGACATCAATATTATGTTTAACTTCATGATATCTCCAATATGGTAGCTCAAAAAATATTGACCTTTCCTTCCAAATATGTCTATCATTACCAGATTTATGTGTCTTTCCCAATGTCACATCAAGGTTTTCCACCCTCTAAAAATACACATCAGAGGATAAAGGTGTTAGAGAAATATCAAATTCTTATGATCCATTTAATTCCTTTTTTAGTCTTCTATAAGAGTGATCCATAGGCAAAAACTTTTGATGACCCATGTATATTGTTTTCCTCCCATGAT
The DNA here is from genome assembly GCA_963277665.1 of Viscum album. NCBI lineage: Eukaryota > Viridiplantae > Streptophyta > Magnoliopsida > Santalales > Viscaceae > Viscum > Viscum album. The sequence goes on from OY728151.1 coordinate 1,542,040,386, forward strand.
GCAATTGACAATATGAAGTCTGTTGTTCTCAAATTGGACATGATTTATTCCCCTTAACACTGTATCCAGACAAATTTCCATTTTCTAGGAAGTCATTTATAGTGAACATAAGCACTGTATGTAGTTGAAAATATTCGATTGTATAAGAATCATACACCCTAATACCATCCTCCCATAAAAGTTTCAAATCATCAATCAATGGTGACAAGAAAACATCAATATCATTTCTGGGTTGCTTCGGACCACATATCATTATACTCAACATGACCTATTTGCGCTTCATACAAACTTAAGGAGAGAGGTTTTAAATTACCAATAAAACAGGCCATGAACTATGTGTGCTACTGAGGGTTCGGTATGGATTCATTCCATATGTGCACAATCCTATTCTAAGATTTGTAATTTCATTTCCAAATATAGGATACTGCTCATCAATTTTCTTTCATTGTGGACAATCAACTAGATGACGTATTTTTCCATCACATATCCGCTCATCAGCATGTCGTCTTAACATTTTTTCATCATGTGAATTAGCAAATAAATGTTTCCAATGATGAATTATAGGAAGATACCGAAATACCTTGGAAGGGATCTTTGTAATCTCTACATCAGCCTGTGATTTTTCTTTCAACTTATACCGTCATGTCCCACATTTTGGACACTATGAAAGAAATTCATATTCCTTCCAATATATCATACAGTAATTCGGACAGGCATGTATTTTCTTGTATCCCAATCCCATTGGGCATAATATTTTCTTGTATCCCAATCCCATAGGGCATAATATTTTCTTGGCCTTATAATGTGAATCTGGAAGATCGTTATCTTTTGGAAGAATTTCTTTCATCAATTGTAGAAGCTATATAAAACTTCTTTCACACCATCCATGTTTCACCTTCAGGTTAATCAATATTAACACCACCGAAAAACCCATAAAATCCATACAACTATGATAAAATGGTTTTTCATCATCACCATATAGACATGCAACTTTCAGTTCTATCCCAATTTGTTCTGCTGCAATATCACGAATCATTTCTTCAATTCCATCAGAGTTACCATCTTGAGAATCAACATCATCAGTAGATCTGACATTCTGTCCAGTTTCACCATGCCAAATCCAAGGGCTATAACTCGGATTAAAACCATGACAAATTAGATGATCTTTGATCTGTCTACTTTTCAACTTCTTCATATTCAAACATTTCAGGCATGGACAGAAAAAAATGTCATTGCTTAGAACATTTCGTTTAGCAAATTCCAAAAAGGCATCAACACCATCCTCATATTCATTACTCTTTCGATGTGCCGTAATCAAACTTTGACTCATTATTAACCTATAACAAATATAAAATTATAAATATTTTTAAGATATGAAAAATATATATTTATATGAAAAATATCATAATTTGAATGTAAAAACAATTTTGAAATATAAAACAAATCTATGCGTATTTGAAAAAAAATATGCATGAAAATGATTTTAAAAAGAAAATATAGTTAGATATAACAGTTTTAAATTCATCTTTGTTCCTTTATTCTTAAGGTACATAAAGAATACATCCTGGTGTAACTGGATACCAAATTCACCCTTTCGTAAAAAAGAAATATGAAGTATAAATATTAAAATATGTATACATTCAATATTGAAAATTATATAGATCCCAATGATTTGAAACCATTGGGATATCCCCTGAAACTGTTCGGATTAAATACCCCAATAGTTTCACACACCGTTGGCATGATGGTCGTTGCAATAGACCTATACCAACGATTCTACAGGAACCATTGGTATAGACCACCTGAAGTAAAATATTCCAACAGTTTCATGAAACCGTTGGGATATATATATACCAAGAGGGTGTCCAAGGGGGTTGAGGGCTTTCCAGGGGGGTTTCCAAAGGGGGTAGGGGCTGTCCATGGGGGTAGGGGGTTGTTTAGGGTGTCTAAGGGGGTAGGAGGTGTCCAGGGGGTGGGGGTCTGTACAGGGGGTGGGGGGTGTCAATGGGGGTGGGGGTGTCTGGGGGGTGGTGGAGTGGTGTCTAGGGGGTGAGGGGGTTGTCCAACCCCTACCCCATTGGACAGCACCCCCACCCCCTTGGACACCCCCTGGATACCACCACCCCCTGGACAACCCCCACCCCCTAAAAAGCACCCCCACCCCACTGGACATCCCCCCACCCCTGGACACCCCCACCCCCCTCGACATCCCCCACCCCCTAGACACCCCCACCCCTGGACACCCCCACCCCCGGACACCCCTTACCCCCTTGGACACCACCCCTCCCCCTTGGACACCACCTCCACCCCCTACCCCCTTGGACACCCCTAGACACCCCCACCCCCCTGGACAACCCCATCACCCCTCTGGACAGCCCCCACCCCCTGGACATCCCCCACCCCTGGAAACCCCCACCCTCTGGACAACCCCCACCCCTCTGGATAGCCCCCACCCCCTCGACAGTCCACAAAACCTTTGGGCAACCCCCTCAAACCCTCTTGACAACCCCCCACCCCCTGGACACCCACATCCCTCTGGACACCCCCACCCTGGAAAGCCGCCCCACCCCTCTGGATAGCCCCCACCCCCTGGATAGCCCATCACCCCACTGGACATCCCCCCACCCCCTGGACACCCCCACCCCCTTGGACAACCCACTCACCCCCTGGATACCCCCCCACCATACACCCCACCCCTTTTGGACACCACCCCCTCCCCCATGTACACCCCCACCCCTCCTGAACACCACCCCCACCCCTACCCCCTTGCACCCCCTGGACACCCCCACCCCCTAGACCGCCCCTCACCCCCTCGACACCACCCCCATCCCTTGGACACTCCTACCCCATTGGAAAGCCCCCTCACCCCCCTTGGACACCACCCCCACCCCCATGGACACCCCTTGGACACCACCACCCCCTTGGACATCCCCCCCCCCACCCCTCTGGATAGCCACCGCCCCCTGGACAACCCCTCGAACCCTCTGGACATCCCCCACCCCCTGGACATCCCCACCCCTCTTGACAACCCCCCTAGATAGACCCCCACCCCTCTAGATAGCCCCCACCCCCTGGACACCCCCACCCCTGGACACCCCTACCCCCTTGGATAGCCCCATCACCCCTGGACACCACCCCCACCCCCCCTGGACACCCCTACCCCCTTGGACAGCCCCCTCACCCCCCCTGGACCCCCACCCCCTTGGACACCCCAACCCCCTTGGACAACCCACGCACCCCCTGGACACCACCCCCTTTGACACCCCCTGGACACCCTACCCCTCTAGACAACCCCCCCCCCCCCACCCCCTAGATAGCCCCCACCCCTCTCGACAGCCCCCACACCACCCCTGGACACCCCCACCCCCTGGACACCCCTACCCTCTTGGACAACCCCCTAACCCCTTGGACACCACCCCCACCCACTTGGACACCCCCCGACCCCCCCCCCCCGGACACCATCCCCACCCCCTTTGACACCCCCTGGACACCCCCACCCCTATGGATAGCCCCCCTACCCCTCGATAGCCCCCACCCCTCTAGAGAGCCCCCACCCCTTGGACACCCCCACCCCCCTGGACACACCCTACCCCTTGGACAGCCCACTCACCCCTGGATACCCCCTGGACACCCCTAACCCCTTGGACAGCCCCCTAACCCCCCTGGACACCCCCACCCCTTGGACACCCCAACCCACTTGTACAACCCCCGCACTACCTGGACACCACCCCACCCCCTTTGACACCCCTGGACACCCCCACCCCTCTGGACAACCCCCCCTGGACAGCCCCCGCCCCTTTAGAAAGCCCCAACCCCCTCTAAACACCCCCACCCTTGGACACCCCCTACCCCTTAGACAGTCCACTCACCCCCTGGACACCACCCCCACCCCCTGGACACCCCTACCCCCTTGGACAGCCCCCTCACCCCCCTGAACACCACCCCCACCCCCTTGGACACCCCAACCCCTTGGACAACCCCCACACCCCCCTGGACACCACCCACACCCCCTTTGACACCCCCTGGAAACCGCCACCAACTTGGAAATCCCCCCACCCCCTTGGACACCCCCTGTACATGAACACACACATGATAGAACACACAAAAATCATAAAGTTGCATGATATCACTTCCATGGTTTCTTTTACCATAAAAGAATTTAGTATGGTATAAATGAACACTATGAAACTTACTATGATAGCAATAACAAAGATAAAAAAATAACATCTCAAAAAATTAGTTTAGGGCATCGCAAAAAATAAAAACTAAAACTGAGCTGTGTGAGGCTTACTTGAGTGTTGTGAGTCGACCTGATAGATCTGGTGACAATAAAGACGATGAATGATGTTGGAAAAATGAAACTGGAGGTCATGACTTTGAAGAATCCTTTCTAGGTTTTCCGTGCGGGAGAGATGAGTCGCAGGTCTCCCGATCGAAGAAAATAGAATGACTAAATACGGGGCACGATAAATCATTTAAAAGCATTATCACATTGGTTATTTTTTAATCGACGTGATAAAGTGCCCAGATTAGATTTTCACAGCGGTTATAAAATAACCAACATGATAAAGCTAATCTCAGTATTTTGTACGTCGGTTATAAAATAACCAACGTAAAAAATGGATTCTTATGGATTTATCAAGTCGGTTATACAATAAACGACGTGATAAATCCATTTTTAAAGCTTTAAATGTCGGTTATATAGAACCGATGTGAAAAATTCTGACGTGTTAAATGTTTTTTCCACTAGTGATTGACCAGATACTAAAGAAATTTAGTATGAAACAATCCAAGAGGGGATTGGTTCTAGTGTCACATGGTATAAATCTTTCCAATAAAATGTGTCCCCACACACAACATGTGAAAGATAAGATGAGTAAGATTCCATACGCTTCAGCGATAGGATCTATCATGTATGCCATGTTATGTTCCAAACATGTTTTTTCTTATGCACTCAGCATGGTAGGCAGATATCAAGCAGATCTAGGAGAACAACATTGTACTATTGTCAAGACTATCCTTAAGTATCTGAGAATAACTAAGGATATGTTCCTGGTGTATGGAGGAGATGAAGATCTTGTCATCAGAGGGTATGCTGATGCTGGTTTTCAAACAGATTAGAATGATCTGAAGTCGCAATCAGGATATGTTTTATGTCTCAACAGAGGATCTGTGAGCTGGAAGAGTCCAAAGCAGCCATTTGTCACTGATTCTATAGTATAGTCCTAATATATAGTGGATTTTGATGCATCCAAGTAATTCATCTAGATTTGTAAATTTATCCAGGATATTGATGTGGTGCCTAGAAGTAAAGATCCCATTACATTGTATTGTGATAATACTACAGCAGTGGATCTTGCAAAAGAGCCATGGTCACATAAACAGACAAAGCACATACTTCTAAAGTATCACCTCTTGATGGATTTATATCAAAGGGGTGAAGTTGTAGTGAGCAGTGTGTCCATGAAAGAGAACGTGGTGGACCCCTTGACTAAAGTCCTATCTCAGCAGAAGCATGAATATCATATGAGAGCTAGCAGACTGAAGGTTGCTAGTAGTTGGATCTAGTGAAAGTGGGAGTCTGTTGGAGTTGGTGCCCTAGAAACCAACTTATTTTTACTTTATGATAAACCTGTATTCATTGGATGAATATTAATAAAATACTTATCACATCATGATTGTTCTTCTACGTTACATAGTATATGATAATGTCCTAAGAATAGTTGTCACACTAAAAGGTCACAGTGAACCCCTACTATGATGAGAACCTAGAAGTTCCATAACACTATTCTTGAATACATGTTCAATGGATGGATGATATCATTTGAAGGGACACAAATGATATAGGCTATTAGGGGTGGGGACTCATGAAACTTTGAGGCACCTTCTCATGGTGTGTGCCCTTGGTAATATTCAGGAGGATATTATGAGAAGAAGACCCGCCAGTAGGAAATCCACATTTGTAAGTATCATTGGATGTTCCTATTTATGGACGTGTGTATTGGTCCTTAGACATTAATATTTTTATTAATGGTTATTATGACTTGTGAACTTAGATGTATTGACAAAAACTATGAGGATAGATGTTCACGACGAGGTAGTATTTGTTGGGTGTGTCATGAGTAATACTGCATTAATGAATAATGCGATAAAGGATTTTTCACTTCTAAGGAAGTAGATATCTCATGCCCTTTGATGGAAATGATATATCCTAACTAAATCCATGGATATGGTGCTCACTAGGCAAGTTCAATTCCGGGAAGTCAACGAATGAGAAATCGAGCACATGGGTTGATGGCACTTGCATGAAACCCACTTCATTGAAGATATTAGGATAAAGGAATTATATTACATAGTAAGCATTCGTATGAGGTGACATGTCATTGTGACATCAGCTTCTTTCTCTTGGGTTCCTTGACCCATTATAGAAAGTAATATTGGACTTTAGGCAAGCCCGCCTTATGCTAATGAGAAAGAGGCCTAGAAGTCCACACACTAAGTGTTGCCAGTATCTCAGTTAAATAATTTATTTATTTAACATGTTGAATAAGTATTATTCCCAGTTGTGGTTTAATAATTATTCAAGTATACCTGATCACATTTATTTCGTGGCTATTTATTCAAGAGAATATATTGTGGACAGAATATTTATTTATTGGCGAATAATGTAGTTATATTTATTTAATAAATAAATAGTAATTATTCAAATTCCTGGCAAATATTGAGGAGGATTCACAGACCAAGTTATGGGTATAAGGAGAAATAATATTAATTATTATTTGGTTAAATAATATTTAAATATAACATGCAATTTAAGAACATGTCATATAAATAATATCAATGCTATAATTATTTGACATGGTGTTTTCACATGGAATAATAAATTAAGTAACGACACATGTTCTAATTATTTATTATTACCAAGTGAATTAAATTCGTTATGCACATGTTATGGAAATAATATCATTGCTATTATTATTTGACATTGGGCTTTCACTTGGAATAATAAATTAAATAACGACACCTGTGCTAATTATTTATTATTACCTAATGAATTAAATTCCCCATTATGTTATTATTCTCTATATAATCCAAGGAGTCATTCCACCGGCTAGCCAATCTTTGTGTCCACAACATCCTTGGAAAAAAGATCTCAAGACTATAGAACTCTTCCTTCACCAAGAACACTCTCAAGAACGAGATATATCCTCCTCTACCGTATCAAGGAGAATGCTTTGGAAGCGATACACAAGGTGATCAAAGGCGGACATCGTAAGCACACAGATCTTCCATGATAGCACCCAGAGACTCCTTCAGCGATTTCCAGAGATATGTGGAGCATGTATGGATCACTTTTAGAGGATTCATATCATTGGATACTACATAATAACGAATTTTCACCTCAGACCCGTGGTCGGATGCATCAATGAAGAAAGAATCACCTTTTAGGTAATTCTATAATTAAATTAAATTAATTATAAAGAAAATATGTCAATCCTCTCTTCTCAGTTATGGGTTATCTACTTTGTCTTTTATCTTTGATTCAATTATGTTTATATTGTCATTTATCATCTTATTTATCCCGGATTAATCAATGATTATGGCAATTTTCAAAGTTGGGTACACGCCCATCCTGCGCTTCCATTACATCCAAAACCTACAAAAATAACTGATCCCAGTCTACACAAATTAAAGAGTATGAAGGGTCAAAAAGATTCCAAACATTCTTGATCATAGAAAACTTATTCCAATCGTCAATATGCTTTATCCCTAAGCCTCCCTCCTCCTTAGGTCTAACCATGAAGTTCCAAGACACCTTAGCCCTAGTTTTCCAAAGAGAGGGACCTTTCCAAAGAAAACTTTTAAGCTTTTCCTCAATCGATTTCACAACTTTATTAGGGAGTATAAAATGATATCACCAATATGGTTTCATTCCAAATAAAACATACTAGATTAGTTACAAATTCCTTGTAAAGGAAATAAATTTTTTTGTCTAAACCTTGATTCTCCTAAAAATTTTCTCCTCCAAAACAAAAAAATCCATAGCTCTTAGAATTGTAGTAATGAGAGGCACCCCAAGGTAGAAAAGTGGTAAGGAGCCTCATCCAATGCCCATATATTCCCCAATACTATCTTGAACATTATTATAGATACAAGTCTAGAACATCAGATATTTCAAAGGATTATCAATCATCCCAGACAAGGAAGAAAAAATATCCAAATCTTGCTTCAAAACTAAGACCAAATATAAACTTCCATAGGAAAATAAAATAAGATCGTATTCAAAGAAGAGTTAAGAGATGGAAGTTTTACCACATATCCAATTAAATATGAAGGAATCAGAAGCTGAAACGAGTGAATCAAGGATGTGGGAGTAAAATTCCATGAAAATCACAAACAGGAAAGGAGAAAGGGGGTCTCCTTGCCTTAACGCCTTCTTTCTAAGAGAAATGAACTTGATGATAGCCATTAATATTAACTATGAACATTGAAGAGGAAACACACCTTTTAACCCAGGAATAGAATATGGCAGGAAACCCTAGGAGGTCCAAGGCATCTCAAATAAACTCCCACCTCACATAATTGAAAGCCTTGAATAAATAAATTTTAAAGGCATAGCGAGGAGGTCCAAAATCCAGGTGATACCATCGCATCAGTTCTTGGGAAATTTGGATATTATCCAAAATACTCCTTCCTCAAATTAAATTTGAATGGACTTTATTAATACATCCAGGAAGCACCGGTATCAACCTAGCCACCAAAATGTTCAAGATATACTTGTAGATATTATAAAAACATGAAATAGGTCTATAATTTGAAATAGAGAAGGCATTAAGAAGCTTGGGAATCAAAGAGATGATAGAGCCATTGAATTCCCACAAAAGTTTTCTGATCCTAAAAAATTCATGCACTGCTTCCGTAACAACTGGTCCAACCACAAGACAAGCCTTAAAAAAGAAAAATGTGTTACATCCATTCGGGACCGAAGCCTTATTAGGGTGAATTGAAAGAAAATCCCGATGAGCCTCTTCAGGATTAACCATGCAATCCAAAACCCAAAAAAAATCTAATCAACGGAATGAGAAAGAAAAGGTTCTAGACTAGCTATCCCAAGGTAAGACAAGTCATTCGGGGTACCCAATCAAGGACTAAAAGAACCCAACCATTTCCCAAATAATGATTCCATGATCCATGGTGACCAAACCATCATCCCTATGGAGAAGCACCAACTATGAAGTGTTAAATTTTACCTTGACTGAATTAAATAAGGTAGAGTTAATATCTACTTCATTAATCCATTGAATCCTAATCTTCAGCCTAGACGAAAGGAAATCCTTGAGATAAAAGGATTTAAGCCACTCCTTTCATCCAACTTCGATAATAAAATGAGCTTATGAAGGTCCGTTCCTCAAAAAACAGGTCTTAATCTCTGATAGTTTGGATTGAATCAGAGAGATCTCTAATTTGTGTTGGGAAGAAATATGGTCATGTAAGTCGCGAAGATACATCTTGACCCTATTTAGTATTTGGTAAACCTAAAACATTTTGCTACCAGGAATCCTCACATTCCAAGACGAGTAAATTGAAGGAATAAAATCCTGGTAATCATCCCAATGATTAAAAAATTTGAAGGCAAGCTCTCTAGAATGAAGTCCTTCACTAACACCTCATGATTTACCGTGAAAAAAAATAATGAAAGCCTTGACCTATCCTGATAACAATAGGGGTATGGTATGATAAACCAAATGAAAGAAAATTAGCAACTGATGAGGGAAACCTAGAAAAATAGGAAGAATTTACTAAGGCTATGTCCATCTTTGGTAACATGCTCGAGATTCCCTTACTCTAGAAAAATCTCAAACTATAGTAGCATAAATCCTCTAGATTAGCCTCAATAATACCAATGTTACACTCTTCCATAGAAGCTGACTAATCCATAGAACCACCTGATCTATCCTCTGGAAACCTGATCGTGCTAAAATCTCTAAGAAAAATGCAGGGAATCACTAAAATTAGAGAGGCCTGACTGGCCAAATCATTCAAGAGAAGCCTACGATCCACAAAAATATTATAGTCATAAAAAAGGATAAAAAACAAGATACATCAACCTTAAAAACCTTAACCCTACATTCAATGATCTGAGAGGCGTGAAAAGGAGTCTCAACAACCAGAAATTGAGGATTACATAACAAAAAAATATGACCAGTTGGAGAAAGGTTGGTAGAGTAACTCCATCTCAGAACAATATTCCTCACAATGGAATCCAGGTTATCACTCATAACCTTGGTTTCCACCGGGCCCAAAAAAGATAACATGTTAACAAAGATAAAATCCTGAACCTCCCTCTGCTTTTCTAGGGTATTGAGACCCCTCATATTCCAAACACCAAAATTAATCATTCGAAACATATTAGTAGTTAAAATTAGGAGTCTTAGGACCATTATTAACTATAAACCTTCTCAAATCACATTCATAAACCTTAAGTAATTTATTTCTAAGTGGATTATCACTTAAAGAAGAAGAGGAAGGGTTAACCAAATTAAGAGAAATCGAGCTTAGAATAGAAGAACCTACCCCCTTGGCATCTAGAGTAAGAAGAAGAACATTGACAACGAGTTCAGAAGTTATAGAAACCTCCTTCCCCTTCCCCTTAAAAACACCAAAATTAACTTGTTCAAGGTTTTGGAAGTGAGGTAGAACTTGGCCAGGGGAAGAAGGACCAATATCTGTAAAATTTGGAGGAGAGGAACTATAATCTGAAATAGCCATCTTCGACTCTAAAAAAATGATCACATCAAAACCATTCACATTATGGGAAGAATTAGACACCATATCTTCACCCATAGAATCAAATGATAAACATACAAAAAGGTTATAGATAGGAATGCAAGACTTAATCTCAACACTAACGGGCTTAGCTAGAACTAAGGCCTCAACAATTGAAGTAGTACCCTCAGCTACCGAAGTAAACTCCAAGCTGTCAGAAATGGAGGCATCGGTAATCATTGAAGACCGTGCCTAAGGCTTACTGGAGGTGGAGACTTCACTGAACCCATGGACCTTATTCACTGGTAGAACAAAACCATTTGAAATAGAATTAAGGGAACCAGATAGCTCTTTCTTCCTATACGCACGCTTCTTCAGGGTGACCTTGGTCCAACACTATTGGGTATCGACCTTAGGCCTATGTCCACACTAGTTTATGTGATTCCCAAATATCTGGAAGTGGATACAGTTTGTGGGAACCCAATTACATTACACATCAATAGAAGTGGAGGAACTAGAGTCAATATCCCTAATGATAACCTATGGATGTTCTTACTCTGCAGAAATATAAATACAAATGCATGCAAAATTGATCATAATGATCTCAACCATGGATTTGTTAGTGAATAGAGGTTTCCCACCACACTTTCAATTTAACTTAATCCCTCGTCTATCAATTCTTCCAGAGGGTTGTTTCAGAAATTCACCCATATAGGAATGATAGAGAAAGAATCCTGACTAAGGGAGATGCCCGGTTGCCAAGATTTGAGTATGATTTATCTACATGCAAAGAACCGAGGGCCGAAGGAAAGTAGTTCTACAAGATCATGAGAAGGATAAAATGTGAAGAAGTAGAACCCGTCATCATTGCATAAAGTCTCAATCAGGTCATCCCCCAGAAATCTGATGTAATTATTGAAACCAGAGCAAACAGAAGCTTCTTCCCCAGAAAATAGACCACCAAAGTGTTACTCCACTTGGAAACTCCCTTCTTAATAATTGAGGGAGGAAGGTGGACCTTAGGGTTTTTCCACCATCCACAGAGGGGTGAAAGACCAAATCTATAGAATTAACAGCTGAATCCGATCCTGAAACAACCACATTATCTACTGAAAGTGAAGCCACATCCTTTGAGAGGTCCCCAGTAGAACCGCCATCCACATAATCCCTAGCCAAAGAGGGATCCAGGGAGTTAACAATGGGAAGAAAGACCTAAGAGGCCTTGTTAGCACCCTTGGAAGAAGAAACATCCTTAAATGAGACCCCCCGATGCTGGAACAACATGAGAGGGCTCCTTCACGATCCCAGATGGACGAAGAAGAACCAAAATGTCCCCAATCACGACTAGAGAACAACCTTAAACCACTGTCGGAATACCAGGAGTAGCGACACCCACAGAAACCCCATCCTAGAAAGGACCCCCAACAAACCTAAGCTTGGGCACAGAACTGGTGCATCAATCAAGGAGGGGGCCTTATTAACCCCCGCTGGTGAAGACTGACACATCCCAACAAATGGAAACAACAACACTCTCCACCTTAGAATCATAATATTCTTCAATGGTGACTTTGTATGCCCAAGAGAGCTGACACAAAACCTTCCCTTCCTCGGTGTCTGGAAAAGAGCCAAATTGTATCTCTTTGTGAGGATACCACTCCATCGAAGACCATTAAAAGAAGAAGCAGGCCCGGAGGCCATTCACTACTCCCACAATCAAATAATTGGAGCCTATTCATCAAGAGAAGAAGAGGGTAACCCTAGAATGAGATCCATTCGAAAGCTATGGTTTATATGTTTTTAAGGTTTTTTAGGGTTTTATGGTTTTCAAGGGTTTTTTAGGGTTTTTTACATTCTGATGGATATTTAGAGGTTTTTTAGGATTTTTTTGGTGTTTAGGGATTTTTTAGGGTTTTTAGGTATTTTGATGGGTTTCAGGGGTTTTCAGGGGTTTTAGGGTTTTTAGGGTTTTCAGGGTTTTTAATAACTTTTTGGGTTTTTAGGGTATTTTTCTGTTTTTTAGGGTTTTAAAATTTTTCGAGTTTTTAAATTTTTTATGGGTTTTAATGGTTTTAATGTTTTTAGTGGGTTTTAGGGTTTCTATGGGGTTTTAGAGTTTTTGAGTGTTTTAGTGGTTTTATGGTTTTCAGTGGGTTTTTAGGGGTTTTTACATTTTCATGGACCTTTATGGGTTTTGAGGTTTTTATGGTTTTAATGGGTTTTTATGTTTTTTTGGGATTTAAAGGGATTTTAGGGAGTTTTAGTATCTTTTTAGGATTTTAGGGTAATCTAGAGTTTTTTAGGATTTTAAATATTTTTTAGATATTTTTAACATTTTAAGGGTTTTAAAGGTTTTAAGAATTTTTAGTGATATTTGTTGGTTTTTATTGGTTTTTAGGGGTTTTAAGATTTTTAGGGGTTTTTATTATTTTTAGGGTTTTTTTACTATTTTTATATGTTTTTACGTTTTCATGGATTTTTAGGATTTTGATGGTTTTTAGGGGTTTTAGGGATTTTGAAGGTTTTTAGGGTTTTTCTGGGGTTTTTACGGTTTTTACGGTTTTTAGGGATTTTTGGGGTTTGAGGATTTTTTTGAGATTTTAAGGGTTTTAAGGTTTTTAGTGATTTTCAATGTTTTTAAGGGATTTAAGTATTTTTATAAATTTTAGAAGTTTCAGGGTTTTTATGAGATTTTTAGTTTTTTTTAAAAAAATAGGTGTTTATGGTTTTCAAAGGTTTTTATTGTTTTTAGGGTTTTTTACTTTTTTAAGGATTTTAGGGGTTTTTTAAAAAATTTATGCTTTTTACGGTTTTTTAGTATTTTTATGGATTTTGACGGTTTTAAGGGGTTTTCAAGGGTTTTTAGGTTTTTATGGGTTTTAGGGTCTTTTGGGTGTTTAAAGTTTTTTTTTGAGTTTTTTAGGGTTTCTAAGGTTTTTTAATTTTTTTTAACATTTTTAAGAGTTTAAATGGTATTTAGATTTTTTTAGTGGGATTTTAGGGTTTTTATTAGTTTTTAGGGTTTATAGGTTTTTATGGGTTTTATGATTTTAGGGGTTCTTAAGAATTTTGAGGGTTTTTTACATTTTCATGGATTTTTAGGGGTTTTTAGGATTTTTATGGGTTTTTAGGGTTTTTATGGATTTTATGGGTTTTTATGTTTTTTAGGGGTTTTAGGGTTTTTAGAGTTCTTAGGGTTTTATATACTTCTGGGGATTTTAGGGTTTTTTCAGTGTTTTTAGGGTTTTAATATTTTTTAGATTTTTTTAACATTTTTGGAGTTTTAATGATTTTTGAGTTTTTAGTGGGTTTTAGGGTTTTTAGATATTTCATGGTTTTTACGGGTTTTATGGTTGTTAGTGGTTTTTCGGGGTTATTGAGGTTTTTATGTTTTCATGGATTTTAAGGGATTTTTTAGGAATTTTATATTTTTTAGGGTTTTCAGGGATTTTGAAAGTTTTAGGGGTTCTTATGAGGTTTTAGGGTTTTTAGGGGTTTTTAGGGGTTTTAAGGTGTTTTGGGGTTTTTAGGGAATTTTTTAGTTTTTAGTTCTTTTATGATTTTTTAGAGTTTTTAACATTTTTAGGGGTTTTAAGGGGTTTAAGAATTTTAGTGGGTTTATTTGATTTTTATGGGTTGTTAATGATTTTTAAGGTTTTTAGGGTTTTTATGGTTTCTAGGGTTTTTTAGGGTTTTTAGAGTTTTTTACATTTTCATGGATTTTTAGGGGTTTTTAATGATTTTTATGATTCTTAGGGGTTTTAAGGTTTTTATTCATTTTGAGGGTTTTTAGGATTTTTCAGTGGTTTTATGGATTTTAGGTTTTTAGGGGTTTTAGGGCATTTTCTGGGTTTTTAGGGTTTTTTGAGTGTTTTTTGGGTTTTTAAGGTTCTTTAGATGTTTTAAACAATTTTAGGGGTTTTAAGGGTTTTTAGATTTTTTAGTGTTTTTATGGGGTTTTATGGGTTTTAATGTTTTTTGGAATTTTTGTGGATTTCAGGGGTTTTTTGGGTTTTTAAGGGTTGTTACGTTTTTGTGGATTTTTAGGGGATTTTTAGGATTTTTATAGTTTTTTGATGTTTTCGGGTTTTTTGGAATTTGAAGGGTTTTTGGGTTTTTCAGGGGTTTTTGGGTTTTTAGGGGGTTTCAGGGTTTTTAGGGTATTTTGAGGTTTTAGTGTGTTTGGGGGATTTTTATGGGTTTTAGGGGTTTTTAAGGTTTTCAATGGTTTTTATGTTTTTTGAGGGGTTTTTGAGTTTTTAGGGTTTTTTTATGTTTCCCTGGATTTTTAGAGTTTTTTTGATTTTTAAGGTTTTTAGTGTATTTAGGGATTTTGAGGGTTTTAAGGGTTTTTAGGGTATTTGGGGGTTTTAGTGTTTTTTCTGTTTTTTGTGTCTTTTTCAATTTTTTGGGGTTTTTACCTTTTTATGGGTTTAAAGGTTTTTTAGAGGTTCTAACAGTTTTATGGGTCTTAAAATATTTTATAGGTTTTAGTAGGTTTTTAGAGTTTTTATGGGTTTTTTTGGTATTTAAGGTTTTTAGGGGTTTATGTTTTTCAGGGGGTTTTCAAGGTTTTTAGGGTTTTTAAAATTTTCATGGATTTTTATGGGGTTTTCAAGTTTTTTAGAGTTTTTATGGTTTTTATGGATTTTGAAGGTTTTTGACTATTTTCATGGGTTTTTTGGTTTTTTAGGGTTTTTAGGGTCTATTGGTTTTTTTATAGTTTTTTTGAGTTTTTTAGGGTTTGTAAGGTTTTTAGTGTTCTTAAAACTTTTATATGTTCTAAGGGTATTTAGATTTTTTATTGGTTTTTAGGGTTTTTAGGGGGGTTCAGGTGTTTTAAGGTTTTCATGGGTTTTGTAGCTTTCAGGGGTTTCCCAGGGTTTTTAGGGTTTTATACGTTTTTTTGGATTCTTAGTTATTTTAGGAATTTTATGATTTTTTGGGTTGTTTAGGGTTTTAGGGATTTTAGTTGTTTTTTTGAGGTTTTCAGGGGTTTTTTTTGGGATTTCCATGTTTAGGGGTCTTTTGGGTTTTTATTTTAGTTTTTAGGTTTTTAAGGTTTTTTAGATTTTTTAACATTTTTAGGGATTTTTAGGATTTTTAGAGTTTTTAGTGGTTTTAGGGTTTTATGGGTTTTTAAGTGTATTTAAGGGTTTTAGGGTTTTTTTATGGTTTTAAGGGGGTTTTCAGGATTTTTATGGTTTTTTATGTTTTCCTGGATTTTTAGTGATTTTTTAGGATTTTCAAGGTTTTTAGGGTTTTTTAGGATTTTTATGTAATTTTTGATTTTAAAGGGGTTTTCAGGATTTTTAGAGTTTATTTATGTATTCATGGGTTTTTAGGGGTTATTAGGATTTTTATGGGTTTCAGGGTTTTTAGGGTTTTTAGGAATTTTTAGGGTTTTAGGGTTTTTCACAGGTTTTTAGGGGTTTTCAGTAGTTTTAGGGTCTTTTGAGGTTTTTAGTGTTTTTTGAATTTTTAGGGGTTTTAAGGGTTTTTAGTGTTTTTAAACATTTTTAGTGGTTTTAAGGGTTATTAGATTTTTTTTCTTTGTTTTTAGAGTTTTTTTAGGTTTTTAGGGTTTTTGAAGATTTTTAGGGGTTTTATGGTTTTCCGGGGAATTTTAGGGTTTTTAGGGGTTTTAAGTTATTATGGATTTTTTTGGGGGGTTTTTTTGGTTTTTCATGTTTTTTTACACTTTCATGTATTTTTTAGGGTGTTTTAGGATTTTTATAGTTTTAGGATTTTTAGGTTTTTTAGGGATTTTGGGGTTTTTTCAGGGGTTTTTAGGGTTTTATGGTTTTTCAGGGATTTTAGGGTGATTTTGGGTTTTTAGTGTTTTTTTTTGAGTATTTAGGGTTTTTAAGGTTTTTAGAGTTTTATAATTTTTAGGGGTTTTAAGGGTTTTTAGAGATTTTAGTAGTTTTTAAGGTTTTTATGGGTTTTAGGGTTTTAAAAGGTTTTTTGGGAGTTTTATGGTTTTTTGGGGTTTTTCAGGGTTCTTTGGTTCCTTTATGTTTTCTTGGATTTTGAGGGGTTTTTTAGGAATTTTATGGTTTTTAGGGATTTTGAGGGGTTTTAGGGGTTTTCAGGGTGTTTAGGGTCTTTTGAGTTTTTAGGGTGTTTTTTCAGTTTTTTAGTGTTTTTAACGTTTTTAGGAGTTTTAAGGGGTTTTAGAATTTTTAGTGGTTTTTATGGGGTTTTATGGTTTTTATGGTTTTTAGTGTTTTTTAAGGTTTTCACTGTTTATTTAGGGTTTTTAGAGTTTTTTACATTTTCATAGATTTTTAGGGGTTTTTTAAGATTTTATGGTTTTTAGGGTTTTATAGGGTTTTTTGTTATTTAAGGGTTTATAGGGCTTTTCAAGGGTTTTTATGAATTTTAAGGGTTTTTAGGGTCTTTTGGGTTTTTAGGTTATTTTATGTTTTTTGGGTATTTGAGATTTCTTAGGGTTTTAAAGGTTTTTTAGAGTTTTTTAACATTTTTAGGGGTTTTTAGGGTTCTTATAATTTTAAGTGGTTTTTAGGGATTTATGGGGTTTTGGGGAATTTTAATGGTTTTAGGGTTTTTTATGGTTTTTAGGGTTCTTTAAGGACAGAAGAGGTGTGAGGCCTGGCTATTCCCGACCCCCCTAAAATTTATTAATAAGAAAAAAGACGCAGCAGATAGGGGAGGGGCAGGGTCAATCGACCCATACCCAAAAACAAAGCCCCAAAAGGAAAACAAAGAGCAAGAACAAGTCCAAAGGAGGGATGAAAGAAGAAAAGAACAAAGAAAAACACCATCAAATGGTCTACCAGCCTTCCCCACCATTATCATCATAGTCCGCACCAGGGGGTCTCCCTCAACCCCATAACTGGAGGCCGCATCAGTTTCTGCTGACTCCCATTCAGAAGAGTCATATTGCTTCATGAAGTTGGTGTAATACTCCATTAACTTCCCCAGCTCCACATTCAGCTGCTTCTTAGCAGGCCGCCCCACCTTGCTAGAAGAGTTCTTTGAAGCTTTGCCGGAAGCCCTGGTAGATACCGTTCTCGGAAAGGAAGAGTAGTCCTTCCTTGGCCTCCTCACTTTCAGGACTACAGTGTCAACATCACCATGCTTATCCTGGACAGGGATAACAGTGTCCTCCTAATTGAGTAAACAAGAAGTGGGAGGTGGAATCCACTCCCTGGACAGGCCCCCTGCAAAGTTTTCTTTCCCAAAAGAGGAAAAATGTCAAAATAGGGCCTTGTCCTTCAACATCTGGGCCATGTTGGATTTCATCCTAGAATCATCATCAGAGCCACTCCCCCAAAACATCGAACACTGGGGTTTCATTCCCTCCCACAATAGAGAAATCTGCACAGGTACTTTCATCACATTAGGGTCCTCCAAATCCATGTCTTTTAGAACCCAACATTTGGAGTTCCCATCCTCATTGTCCCTAATCATCCCATCTTCAACAAATTTTTCATCATGTGACCCAAAGGGGACGAGCACCTCTAATGCATTCACTGCAATCGGAACTGGTTCATGGGAGTCATGAGCATTCATCAATGACCTGGTGAAGACACCACCATTACCCATAGCCTGGGTAACATGCACACCAGTCTCAGTCCCCAGATCGGCCCTCAACCTAGCGAAAACCTCACTAACCTTTGGTTCAGGTGGATGATGTCGGTTAGTCTTTAGCAGGATGTCCCATCCTTTGACCATCTCCGGCTATACACTTCCATCCACTTCAATCATGAAATTGATATGGAGATGTGATCCATTGCCATTCATCCTACCATTCTCAACCCCATGACCGTCCCTGCCAACCTGTCGTAGAGGCAGATTCATTTCTTCCTTCTGCTTACCAGCAACACATCCAGATAAGGGCACCTGCATAGAAGCCAGCAAGATTTCCTCACCTGCCACAATGATGCCTCCTTCACCACCACCTTGTTGCTCATGCTACAACACATCAGAAACCAAGGCATTAAACCGACTGCTTAAGGGAAGTATGATCCCCGTGGTCACTGCAGGGGGGGCCTTCACTCTGCCTCCCTTCATTAGTGAGGATTGGACCTCCTGGTGACCCTCACCAGACAGTTCCACCGACCCAATCACCCTCAGCGAATTTGGAGAAGAAGGGATGCATGCACTAGACACATCCGCCTACTCAGCATCCATCAAACAGATGTTGCTACCACCTTGGGCCTCCACACCATCAATTTTCGGAACAAAGGATAGAGATTGAATACTCTTCAAAGGAATGCTACTATCCACAGCAACCATAGGAGGTTGCTTCATAGGCTGGGAGTGCGCAACCTACTAGCTAGGCTTAACCATATTCCCTCACTGACCCTTATGCCTGCAGTCCTCCTTAACATGCCCCAAGAACATGCAGGAGTCACAGAAATCAACCCAAGATTCATAAACCACCGACTTCTTATACCGAAGCTCCTCACCGACAGATATCCACACAAAATCAAGCATCTTCTTTGATACATCGACCTCAATACAGGCCCGTGGAGCGACTAGGTGACAGATTGCATGCGTACGCTTATTCGCGCATAGGAACTTCCCAACAAGGTTCCCCAGCATACAAAAAATAGATGGATTTTGAAAAGATAAAGTAATACCAGGGAAACGAACACAAAGAGCTGTAGAAGGGGATTCACACTTCAAGTGAAGATCGAAGCTGTATCAAAAAAGAAAGAATATGAATCCATTGTAAGAACGAGGTGCTGAGGACCAAGCTTGAATAAGATATTCTTCAGAAGCAAAACAGATCATAATATGGAGGTTTTCCATAAGCCCTACCGTCGAACGATCTTGGAGGCCCCAAGATCTAAAGATGAATCTATCAAATTCATCAACTGAAGGTATACCATTGTGGAATCTTGCGATCAGTGTCCATTTAAGGAGGTGGGAGGCCTCATGGAACTCCGACAGAGAGAGGGGGAGCTGAGGACGTCCCATGAACAGATCAGGAACCCTAGGATAGGTCAGAATCCGAGGAAATGGGAGAAGCAGATCCGGTGAGGAGAAGGGGGTGAAGCAAAGAGATGAAGGGGAAGATAGACCACCCCTCCCCACCAGAGGGGGAGGGGCAGAGATGACTACCATCGGCGAACCGCCTCGGGAGGAGGCCCACCGCGCACCTCGGGCCATAGGCCATAGCCGCGCGAGAGAGAAGACATCCTTAGGGGTAGGCTAAAGCAGGGTTCTTTAAGGATTTTAGGAGTTTTTATGTTTTCAAGGATTTTAGGGGTTTTTATGCTTTATATGGTTTTTATAGTTTTAGGGATTTTAGGGGGTTTTTTGGGTTTTTAGAGTTTTAAAAGGTTTTTATAATTTTACAACATTTTTAGAGGTTTTAAGGGTTTTAGGATTATTTAGTTGTTTTAGGGTTTTTATTGGTTTTTAGGGGGTTTTAAATTTTTTAGGGGGATTCATGGGTTCTAGAGATTTTTTAGGATTTTAGGGTTTTTTATGTTTTCATGGATTTTTAGGTGTTTTTAGGATTTTTATTATTTTTAGGGGTTTTAGAGCTTTTATGTTTTTTAGTTATTTTGATAGTTTTTAGGTTTTTTCTGGGGGTTTTCTAGTTTTTAGGTTTTTTAATCATTTTTTAGGGTCTTTTGTGTTTTTTTGGGTTTTTAGAGGTTTTAGTGTTTTTAAGGTTCTTTAGAGGTTTTTAACATTTTTAGTGTTTTTAAGGTTATTTATAGATTTTAGTGGTTTTTTATGGATTTATGGGATTTTAGGGTTTTTAAGGTTTTTAGGGTTATTATGGTTTTTAGGGGTTTTAAAGGGTTTTTAGGGTTATTTAAGTTTTCATGGATTTGGGGGGGGGTTACTGTTTTTATGGTCTTTTACAGTTTTTATGGATTTTAAGAGATTTCAATGTTTTTTTGCAGTTTTTAGGTTTTTCTGGGATTTTAGGGTCTTTTTGGGTTTTTAGGGATTTTTGAGTTTTTTTAGGTTTTGAGGATTTCTAGATTTTTTTAACATTTTTATAGGTTTTAAGGGTTTTTAGAGTTTTTAGTGGGTTTTTAAGGATTTTATGTTTTTTTGGTTTTTTATGGTTTTGGGGGGGTTTCATGGCTCTTTGGGGTTTTTTAGGGTTATTAGGGTTTTTACATTTTTATGGATTTTTAGGGGGGTTTTAGGATTTTTATGGTTTTTAGGGATTTTGAGGGTTTTTATAGGTTTTAAGGACTTTTTAGGGATTTGGGTTTTTCAAGGTTATTAAGGTGTTTTTGGGTACTTTTAGTTTTTAGGGTTTTTAGGTTTTTTATATTTTTTTATCATTTTTAGGGGTTTTATGGGTTTTAATGGTTTTTAGTGGGTTTTTTGGGTTTTATGGGGTTTTATGTGTTTTATGGAATTTATGGCTTTTAGGGGTTTTTATGGTTTTCAGGGGTTTTTCAGGGTTTTTAGGGTTTTTCATGTTTTCATGGATTTTTAGGGGGGTTTAGGTTTTTAAGGTTTTTAGGGTTTTTAGGAAATTTTTGGGTCTTTAGAGTTTTTCATGGGTTTTTAGGGTATTTAGTTTTTTTATGGGTTTTTAGGGTCTTTTTTGTTTCTTGGGTTTTTTTGAGTTTTTTTGGGGTTTTAAGGTGTTTTAGTGTTTTTTAACTTTTTAGGTATTTAATGGGTTTTTAGAGTTTTTAGTTGGTTTTTAGGGTTTTTATCAGTTTTAAGGGGTTTTAAGGCTGTTTGGGGGTTTTATGGTTTTCAGGGGTTTTAGGGTTTTTTACATTTTCAGGGATTTTTAGGGGGTTTTAGGATTTTTATGGATTTTCAAGCCTTTTAGATACTTGAGGGGTTTTTTGGGTTGGGGGGTTTTGGGTTTTCAGGGACTTTCAGGGTTTTTAGGGTCTTTTGGGTTGTTAGGATTTTTTCTAATTTTTTGGGGTTTTAATATGTTTTAAGGGTTTTAATGTTTTTAGATGTTTAAAGGGTTTTTAGAGTTTTAGTTTTGTTTATAGGGTTTTTATGGGATTTTAGGGTTTTTATGGGATTTTAGGGTTTTTTAAAGTTTTAGGGGTCTTTATGGTCTTCAGGGGTTTTTCAGGCTTCTTAGGGGTTCTTGCGCTTTCCTGGATTCTGAGGGGGTTTTAAAGATTTTTATGGATTTTAGGTATTTTGATGTTTTTTATGGTTTTTATGTGTTTTTAGGGTTTTTAGGGATTTTCAGAATTTTTAGGGTCGTATTGAGTTTTTAGGGTTTTCTGCATTTTTTTCAATTTTTTATTGTTTTTTAATATTTTAGGTGTTTAAAGGGATTTCAGAGTTTTTACTACGTTTTTATTATTTTAGGGGAATTTATGGGTTTAAAAGGTTTTTAGGGGTTTTTTATGGTTTTTAGGGTTTTTTACTTTTTCATGAATTTTTAGGTGCTTTTTAGGATTTTAATGGTTTTATGGTTTTTAGGGATTTTGAGGGTTTTTAGGGGTTTCAAGGATTTTTAGGGTTTTTGGGTCTTTTTGTTGTTTTAGGGTTTTTTTGATTTTTTAGGGGCTTTAAAGTTTTTTTTAATTTTTTTAATTTTTTGGGGGTTTAAAATGTTTTTAGAGTTTTTAGTTGGTTTGAGGGATTTTATGGGTACTTAGGGTTATTTTATCTTTTTAGGGTTTTTTTGGTTTTCATGTGTTTTTAGGGTTTTTTTATGTTTTCCTATATTTTTATGGGTTTTTAGGATTTTTTATGGTTTTTAGTACTTTTAGGGGATTTTATTGTTTTTAGGGGTTTTTATGGGTTTTAGGGTTTTTTAGGGTTTTAGTGTCATTTTGGGGGTTTAGGGTTTGTTTTGAGTTTTTAGGGTTTTGAATTTTTGTTGGGTTGTTTATGGTTTTCAGCTGTTCTTTAGGGTTTTTAGGGTTTTTTACATTTTCATGGATTTTTAGGGTTTTTGGTATTTTTTTGTTTTTAGGGTTTTTAGGGGGTTTTAGGGATTTTAGGGATTTTAGGGATTTTGAGGGTCTCTTGGGCTTTTAGAGGTTTTTAGAGGTTTTTAGAATTTTTAGGTTTATTCAGGGTTTTAAGTGTGTTTTGGGTTTTTGGTGTTTTTTTAGCTTTTTTAGGATTTTTAAGTGTTTTTAGAGTTTTTTAATGTTTTATATGGTTTTAAGAGTTTTTAGATATTTTAGAGGCTTTTAGGGTTTTTATGGGTTTTTAGTGTTTTTAAGGTTTTTAGAGGATCTTATGGTTTTCTGGGGTTTTCAAGGTTTTAATGATTTCATGGATTTTGAGGGTTTATAGGGTTTTTCTGATATTTTTTGGGTTTTTGGGTCATTTTGTGGTTTTAGAGTTTATTTTTTGTTTTTTAGTGTTTTTAATGTTTTTAGAGTTTTTAGTGTTTTAAGGGGTTTAAATATTTTTAAGATTTTTTATTCATTTTTAGGGTTTTAAGGGGATTTTAAGGTCTTTATGGGTTTTAGGGTTTTTAGGGTTTTTTCAGGGGTTTTAGGGTTTTTTTATTTTCCTGGATTTTTAGGGGGTTTTAGGGTTTTTATGGTTATCAAATTTTTTTAGGGTTTTTATGGAATTTTTTGGGTTTTAGGGTTTTTTTTGTGCTTTTAGGGTATTTATGGACTTTTGGGGTTTGGGGTTTTTTTTGAGTTTTTTAGTGTTTTTAAGGTTTTTTATAAATTTTTTACATTTTCAGGGGTTTAAATAGTTTTTAGAGTATTTAGTGGTTTTTTGGGTTTTTTGGGGGTTTTTAAGGTTTTTAGGGAGTTTTATGGTTTTCAGCGGTTTTTAGGGTTTTTTGGACATTTACGTTTTCATGGATTTTTAGGGGGTTTTAGGATTTTTATGGATTTTAGGGTTTTTTAGGGATTTTGATGGATTTTATGGTTTTTAGGGTTTTTTAGGTTTTTTCAGGGTTTTTAAGGTTTTTAGGGGTTTTTAGGGTTTCCAGGGTCTTTTGGGTTTTTAGGGTTTTTTTGAGTTTTTTTGGGGTTTTTAAGTTTCTTTACAATTTTTTACCATTTTTAAGGTTTAAAAGGGTATTTAGATTTTTTTAGTAGTTTTTTAGGCTTTTATGGGTTTTTATGGTATTTTATGTTTTTAGGGGTTTTGGATTTCAGAGGTTTTTTGGGGTTTTAGTGTTTTTTATGTATTTATGGTTTTTAGGGGGGTTTTAGAATTTTTATGTTTTTTAGGGTTTTGATTGGTTTTAGGGGTTTTAAATGGATTTTAGGGTTTTAGGAGTATTCAGGGTTTTTTTGGTCTTTTGGGTTTTTAGGGGGGTTTTGAGTTTTTTAGTGTTTTAATGTTTTTAGAGTTATTTAATGTTTTTAGGGGATTAAGGGTTTTAGAGTTTTTAGTGGCATTTAGGGTTTTTATGGGTTTTAGGGGTTTTATGGTTTTTAGGGGCTTTATGGATTTTAGGTGTTTGTCAGTGTTTTTTGTATTTTTACATTGTCCTATATTTTAAGTGGGTTTTAGTATTTTTATGGATTTTGGTGTTTCTATGGATTTTAGTTACTTTGAGGGTTTTAGGGTTTTTAGGGGTTTTAGGGTTTTTTAGAGTTTTTAGGGATTTTTTGTGTTTTAGAGGTTTTTTAGTTTTTTAGAGTTGTAAGGTGTTTTAAATCTTTTTAACAATTTTAGGGATTTTAAGGGTTTTTAGAGTTTTTAGTGGTTTTACGGTTTTTAGAGGGTTTTAGGGGTTTTAACAGTTTTTAGGGGTTTTTATGGTTTTTAGGTTTTTTTAGGGTTTTAAGTGATTTTTATGGGTTTTAGGGTTTTTAAGGGTTTCTTTGGTTTTTAGGGTTTTTCAGGTGTTTTAGGGTCTTTTTAGGTTTTAGGTATTTTTTGAGTTTTTTTGTTTTATAATGATTTTTAGATATTTTTATCATTTTTATGGGTTTCAAAGGTTTTTATAGTTTCTCTCGGGTTTTATGGTTTTTATTGGATTTTAGGGTTGTTTAAGGTTTTGGGGGTTTTTTATTATTTTCAGGGGTTTCTTATGGGTTTTTAAGGGTTTTTATAGTTTTTTATGTTTTCATAGATTTTAAGGCTTTTTTAGGATTTATATGGATTTTAGGATTTTTTACGATTTTTAGGGTTTTTGAGGGTTTTAGGGTTTTTTCAGGGGGTTTTATGGTTTTCAGGGTTTTTCAAGGTTCTTAGGGTCTTTTGGGTTTTTAGGGTTTTTTTGAGCTTTTTAGGGGTTTTTGAGTTTTTTGATGTTTCTAAGGGGTGAGTTTTTTGACATTTCTAAGGGGTTTAACTATTTTTAGAGATTTAAGTGGTTTTAAGTGGTTTTTTGGGTTTTAAAGAGTTTTTAGGGTTTTTAGAGATTTTGACGGTTTTTAAGGTATTTCTTTAGTTTTGTGGTTTTTAAGGTTTTTCAAGGTCTTTAGGATCTTATTGGGTTTTTAGGGTTTTTTTGATTTTTTCTAGATTTTTTAAGGTTTTCTGGAGTTTGTTAACGTTTTTAGGGGTTTAAATTATTTTTAGAGTTTTTGGGTTTTTTTGAGTTTTTTATGGTTTTTACGGTTTTCTGGAGTTCTTTAACGTTTTTAGGGGTTTTGAGGGTTTTATAGTTTTTAGTGGGTTTTTAGGGTTTTTAGGGTTTTAAAGGTTTTTTGGGTTCTTTACGGTTTTTAGGCGGTTTTCTAGATTTTTAGGGTTTTTTTGTTTTCATGAATTTTTAGGGGTTTTTCTTAGGATTTTTATGGTTTTTAGAATTTTTTGAGTTTTTGGGGATTTTGAGGTTTTTTAGGGTTTTTAGGTTCTTTTGGGTTTCAAATTGTTTTTAGTTTGTTAGGGTTTTATGGGTTTTTAGCGTTTTTCACGTTTTTAGGGGTTTAAAAGGTTTTTTGAG
Source organism: Viscum album (assembly GCA_963277665.1). Lineage (NCBI taxonomy): Eukaryota > Viridiplantae > Streptophyta > Magnoliopsida > Santalales > Viscaceae > Viscum > Viscum album. The sequence continues at coordinate 1,542,065,965 of OY728151.1, forward strand.
ATTTTGGTGGGTTCTTTGTGTTTGGAGAGGTTTTAGGTTTTTTTAGGTTTTTTAAGGTTTTTTTGGTTTTTAGGGGTTTTTATGGTTTTCAGGGGGGTCAGGGTTTTTAGGGATTTTTTACGTTTTCATAGAATTTTATGCGGTTTTATGATTTTATGGTTTTTAAGGTTTTTAGGTTTTTTAGAGATTTTGAGGGTTTTTAGGGTTTTCAGTGGTTTTTATGGTCTTTCAGGGTTTTTGGGGACTTTTTGGTTTTTATTGTTTTTTGTTTTTTGGGGGGATTTTTAGAGTTTTTTTACGCTTTTAGGGGTTTTTATGGGTTTTTAGCGTTTTTAAGGTTTTGGGGGGTTTTATGGTCTTTAGTGGATTTAAGGGTTTTTTGGGTTTTTTGAGATTTTGAGGGGTTTTAGTGTTTTTAGGCATTTCCAGGGTTTTTAGGCCTGTTTTTGGGTTTTTGGGTTTTTTCAAGTTTTTAGGGTTTTTATATTTTTTTAACGTTTTTTTGGGTTTTAGAGTTTTTAGTGGGTTTTTAAGGTTTTTATGTGTTTTTATGTGTTTTTAGGGGTTTCTAAGGTTTTTAGTGTTTTTATGGTTATTGGGGGGGTCATGGTTATTAGGGTTTTTTACATTTTCATGTATTTTTAGGAGTTTTTTAGGGTTTTTATGTTTTTTAACTTTATTTAGGGGTATTAGAGATTTTGAGGGTTTTTAGGGTGTTTCAGGATTTTTAGGGTTTCTAAGGTTTTCATGGGTTTTAGGGTCTTATGGGTTTTTAGGGTTATTTTGAGTTTTTAGGGTTTAAGGATTTTAGAGTTCTTTAACATTTTTAGGGGTTTAAAGGTATTTTAGAGTTTTTTTTTGGTTTTTAGTATTGTTAGGGATTTTAGGGATTTTTTAATTTTTTGGGTGTTTCTATGCCTTTTTAGGGTTATTTCGGGGGGTCTTAGGATTTTTTACATTTTCATGGATTTTTTGAGGTTTTTTTGGATTTTTATTATTTTTATGGGTTTTTAGGGTTTTTATGGATTTTGAGGGTTTTTAGGGGTTTTCAGGGTTTTTAAGGTCTTTTGGGTTTTTAGGGTTATTTTGAGAGTTTTAGAGGATTTTTAGGTTTTTTATGGTTTCTTAAGGTTTTTAGGGGTTTTTATGGTTTTCATGGGTTGTACACGATTTTTAGGGTTTTTTACGTTTTCAGGGATATTAGGAGTTTTTAGGATTTTTTTGGGTTTTAGGGGTTTTTTTGGTTTTTAGGGATTTTGAGGGGTTTTAGGGGTTTTTACAGTTTTTAGGGTTTTTTAGGGTTTTTCTAGTTTTTAGGGTTTTTTTGAGATTTAAGGGTTTTATGGTTTTCTAGATTTTTTTAAAATTTTAGTGGTTTTAAGGGTTTTTAGAGCATTTAGTGTTTTTAGTGTTTTTTTGGGTTTTTTGAATTTTTAAGGCTTTTAGGGTGATTTATAATTTTCAGGAGTTTTTCAGGGTTTTTAGGATTTTTTAAGTTTTCTTGGATTTTTAGGGGTTTTAGGGATTTTATAGTTTTATGGTTTTTATTGTTTTTAGGGTTTTTAAGTATTTTGATGGTTTTTGGGATTTTTTAAGGTTTTTAGTGTTTTTAGGGTTTTATGGGTTTTTATAGTTTTTAGTATTTTTAGGTTTTTATGGGGTTCTAGGGATATTTAATGTTTTTAGGGGTTTTAGGTTTTTTAGGGGGATTTTAGGGTTTCTTACTTTTTCATGGATTTTTAGGGGGGTTTTATATTTTTTATATTTTTCGGTTTTTTAAGTTTTTTTGGGATTTTGAGGGTTTTAAAGGTTGTTTAAAGGTATTTTGGGTTTTTAGTATTCTTATAGGTTTTTAGGGTCTTTTGTGTTTTTAGATTTTTTTAGTTTTTTAGGGTTTTAATGTTTTTTTTAGTTTTTTAATGTTTTTTGGGGTTTTAAGGGTTTTTAGAGTTTAGTGGTGTTGAAGGGTTTTTATGGGTTTTTAGGGGGTTTTATTGTTTCCAAGGGATTTTAGGGTTTTTTATGTTTTCATGGATTTTTACGGGTTTTCTAGGATTTTTATGGTTTTAGGGTATTTTTGGGATTTTAGGGATTTTATGGTTTTAAAGGTTTTTTAGGGTTTTTTATGGATTTTAGGGGTTTTAGGTTCTTTTGGGTTTTTAGGGTTTTTTAATTTTTTAGGGTTTTAAGGTTTATTAGAGTTTTTAACATTTTTTGGGGGTTTAAGGGGTTTTTGAGTTTTTAGTGGTTTTTTTGGGTTTTATGGGTTTTTATGGTTTTTAAGGTTTTTAGGGGGGTTTTGGATTTTTATGTTTTTAGGGTTTTTAAAGGTTTTTATGGATTTTGAGGGGTTTTTTTGTTTTTTCAAAGGATTTTTGGGTTTTAAGGTTTTTTAGGGTTTAAAGGTTTTTTGGATTTTTTTTAAAAATTTTATGGGTTTCAAGGGTTTTTAGTGTCTTTCATGGTTTTTAGGATTTTATGGGTGTTTAGAGTTTTTATGGTTTTTCGGGGTTTTTACAGTTCTTAGGGTTTTTTTCAATTTTTAGGATTTTTTACATCTTCATGGACTTTTAGGGGTTTTTAGGAATTTTATGGTTTTTAGGATTTTAGAGGTTTTGATGGTATTTAGGGTATTTAGGGTTTTTAGAGGTTTTTATGGTATTTTTTCATTTCTAGGGTTTTTTTTTGTTTTTAGGGTTTAAAGTTTTTTAGTGTCTTTTAAAATTTTTGGGGTTTTAAGGGTTTTTAGTGGGTTTTTAAAGTTTTTATGGGTTTTTAGGGTTTAAAAAGTTTTGAGGGGATTTTATGGTTTTTAGCAGTTTTATGGGTTTTTACGTTTTCATGGACTTTTAGCGGGGTTTTAGGATTTTTATGGTTTTTTGGGGTTTTGGCGTTTTAGGGATTTTGCGGGGTTTTAGCGTTTTTTGGGGGGTTTTAGAGTTTTAGGGGTTTTTAGGGTCTTTTTTGGATTTTTAGCGGTTTTTAATGTTTTTAGGGGTTCAAAGGGTTTGTAAAGATTTTAGTGGGTTTTAGGAGTTTTATGGGATTTTAGGGTTTTGTAAGGTTTTTATGGGTGTTTATGATTTTCATGGGTTTTTAAGGTTTTTATGATTTTTTACGTTTACATTGATTTTTATGGGGTTTTTTGGATTTCTATAATTTTTAGGGTTTTTACAGATTTTGAGAGGTTTAAGGGCTTTTAGGGGGTCTAAGGGTTTTCAAGGGGGTTTAGGGTTTTTAGGGGTTTTCAGGGTTATTGGAGTTTTCTTGTTTTTAGGGGTTTTTTTGAGTTTTTTTAGGGTTTTAAGATTTTTTAGATTTTTTTAACATTTTTAATGGTTTATATGGTTTTGAGAGTTTTTAGTGGTTTTTTAGTTTTTATGGGTTTTAGGGTTTTTTAAGGTTTTTTGGGGTTTTGTGGTTTTTTGGGTATTTTAGGGTTTTTACGTTGTCATGGATTTTTAGGGGTTTTTCATGATTTTTATGGTTTTTAGTGTTTTTAGGGATTTTGAGGGTTTTTAGGGGTTTTCAGAGGTTTTTAAGATTTTTTAGGGTTTTAGGTATTTTTTTTGTTTTCAAGGTTTTTTGAGTTCTTTAAGGTTTTTAATGTTTTTAGAAGTTTTTAACATTTTTTGCAGTTTTAAGGGTTTTTTGAGTTTTTAGTGGGTTTTATGGGTTTTTAGTGGTTTTAAGGTTTTTAGGGGTTTTTATGGTTTTCAGGGATTTTTCAGGGTTTATAGGGTTTTATGTTTTCATGGATTTTTAAGGATTATTTAGAATGTTTACGGTTTTTTAGGTTTTTCAGAGTTTTTAGTGTCTCCTGTGATTTTAGAGGTTTTTTGAGTTTTTAGTGTTTTTAAGGTGTTTTAGTTCTTTTTAAGGATTTTTTGGGGTTTCAAGGGTTTTAGAGTGTTTCGTGGTTTTTAGGGTTTTTAGGGTTTTTAATGTTTTTAGTGGTTATTTTTTATTTTCTAGTGTTTTTCAAGGTTTTTAGGGTTTTTTACGTTTTCATGGATTTTTTGGGGGTATTTAGGATGTTTATGGGGTTTAGGGTTTTTATGATTTTTTGGGACTTTGAGGGGTTTTAGGGTTTTTCAGGGGTTTGAGAATTTTTAGCGGTTTTAGGGGTTTTCCAGGTTTTTAGGGTCTTTTGGGTTTTTAGGGTTTTTTCTGATTTTCTTAGGGTTTTTATGGTTTTTAGTGTTTTTTAACATTTTTAGTGGTCTTAAGGGTTTTATTGTATTTTTTTGTTTTTGGGGTTTTATAGGGTTTTAATGGGATTTTAGGATTTTTAAGATTTTTATGGGTTTTTATGATTTTCTTGGGCTTTAAGGGTTTTGGAGGATTTTTTCGTTTTCAAGGATTTTTAAGGGTATATTAGGATTTTATGTGTTTTTGGGTTTTTTAGGGTTTTTAAGGATTTTGAGGAGATTTATGGTTTTTGATAGTTTTTTTGGGGGTTTTAGGGTTTTAAGGTCTTTTTTGGGGTTTTAGGGGTTTTTTTAAATTTTTTGGGGTTTTACGGTTTTATAGAGTTTTTAACGTTTTTAGGGGTTTTAAGGGATTTTATAGTTTTTAGTGTTTTAGGGTTTTTATCAGTTTTTAGGGAATTTAAGTGTTTTATGGTTTTTATGGTTTTTAGAGTTTTTTAGGGTTTTAGAGGTTTTTCATTTGTTTTAGGGTTTTTTAGGATTTTTATGGTTTTTATGGTTTTTAGTGATATTAGGGATTTTGAGGGTTTTTAGGGGTTTTCACGGGTTTTTAGGGGTTTTTGAAGTTTTTAGTGTTTCTTAGGTTTTTTTGGGTCTTTTTGGGTTTTTAGGGTTTTTTTTGAGTTTTTTTGGGGTTTAAAGGTTTTTAGAGTTTTTAACATTTTTCAAGATTTAAAGGGTTTTTAGAGTTTTTAGTGGTTTTAGTGTTTTTATAGGTTTTTAGGTTTCTTAAGGTTTTTAGGGGTTTTTATGGTCTTCAGGGGTATTTTTAGGGTTTTTTACATTTTTAGGGATTTTTAGGGGGTTTAGTATTTTTATGGTTTTTATGGTTTTGAGGGATTTTTATGGTTTTTTGGGGTTTTCATTGGTTTTTTGGGTTTTTAGGGTTTTTAGGGTCTTTTGTATTTTTATGGTTTTTTAGAGTTTTTTAGGGTTTTAAATGTGTTTAGAGACTAACGTTTTTAGTGGTTTTAAGGGTTTTTAGTGGTTTTAAGGGTTTTTAGAGTTTTCAATGGTTTTTTGTGTTTTTTGGGTTTCAAAGTTTTTAGGGGGTTTATGGTTTTTAGGGGGGTTTCACTGGTTTTATGGGGTTTTTCAGGGTTTTTAGGGTTTAACTTTTTCATGGATTTTTATGGGAATTTTTGGATTTTTATAGTTTTTAGTTTTTTTTGGGTTTTTTGGGATGTTGAGGATTTTTAGAGTTTTATGTTTTTTCAATGTTTTAGGGTATTTTTGGGATTTTAGGGGGGGGGGTTGAATTTTTAGGGTTTTTAATGGTTTTAATAATTTTTAAAGTTTTTAGAAGCCTTAAGGGTTTTTAGAGTTTTTAGTGGTTTTTAGGTTTTTATGGATTTTTGGGTTTTTAATTTTTTTAGGGAGTTTTATGGATTTTGAAGGGTTTAAGGGATTTTGAGGGGTTTTAGGCGGATTTTGTGTTTTTAGGGTTTTTTAGGGATTTTAATATCTTTTTGGGTTTTTGGGGGGGTATTTGAGTTTTTAAGAATTTTTAATGTTTTTTAGAGTTTTATTTTTTTAGGGGTTTTAAGAGTTTTTAGAGTTTTTAATTTTTTAGGGGTTTTGTTGGTTTATAGTCTTTTTAAAGGTTTTAAGGGGTTTTATGGTTTTCAAGAGTTTTTAGGGTTTTAGGTTTATTATGTTTTCATATATTTTTGGGGGTTTTTTAGGATTTTTTGGGGTTTTAGGATTTTTTGGGTTTTTAAGGATTTTGAGCGTTTATATGGATTTTTAGGGGGGTTTTTTGGTGTTTTCAAGTTTTTTAGGGTCTTTCGGGGTTTTTACGTTTTTTTTTGAGTTTTTAGGGTTTTATGGTTTTTTAGAGTTTTTTCAAAAAAATAGGGGGTTTTAGAGATTTTAGTGGTTTTAGGGCTTTTATGGGGTTTTTAAGGTTTTCAAAGGTTTTTATGGTTTTCAAAGGGTGTTTAGGGTTTTTAGGGTTTTTTACATTTTCATGGATTTTTGGGGTTTTCTATGATTTTTATAATTTTTATGTTTTTAGGGTTTCTGTGGATTTTGAGGGGTTTTAGGGGTTTTTAGGGGTTTTAGGGGTTTTCAAACAATTTTGGGTCCTTTTCATTTTTTGTTTTTTTTGAGTTTTTATCATTTTTATAATTTTTAAGAGTTTTTTTTATCATTTTTAGATTTATAAATGGTTTTTAGAGTTTTTAGTGGTTTTAGGGTTATTAAGGTTTTTTCGGATTTTGATGGTTTTTAGAGGTTTTTGGGTTTTTTAGGTTTTGTTGGATTTTTAAGGTATTTTAAGGATATTTAATGGTTTTAGGGTTTTTAGGGGTTTTAGGGATTTGTGGGTTTTTAGGGTTTTTAGGGGGGTTTAGAGTTTTTTGGTTTTTCAGTTTTTTATGGTATTTTTTGGGGTTTTAGGGTTTTTTTATTTTTTTAGGGGTTTTAATTGTATTTAGAGTTTTTTAACGATTTTAAGTATTTTAAGGTTTTTTAGAGTTTTAGTGGTTTTTAGGGGTTTATTGTATTTTTAGGGTTTTTAAGGTTTTTAGTGGTTGTTTGGTTTTCAAGGGTTTTTAGGGTTTTTTAAATTTCTATGGATTTTTAGGGGTTTTTAGGGTTTTTATGGTTTTTTGGATTTTTAGCATTTTTAAGAATTTTTTAGGGGTTTTTTGGGTTTTCAAAGGTTTTTAGGGTTTTTTTGAGCTTTCATGTTTTTAGGGTCTTTTTGGGTTTTTAGGTTTTTTTTTGTTTTTAGTGTTTTTATGGTTCTTTAGAGTTTTTTATGTTTTTAGAGGATTAAAGGGTTTTTCGAATTTTTAGCGGGGTTTTAGGGGTTTTATGGATTTTTTAATATTTTTAAGGGTTTTTTGGTTTTCAGATGTTTTTCAGAGGTTTTTACGTTTTCATGGATTTTAGGGGTTTCTTAGTATTTTTATGGTTTATAGTTTTTTTGGGGACTTTAGGGATTTTTAGGGGTCTTAAGGTTTTAGGGGTTTTAGGGGTTTTCAAGTTTTATTTGGTATTTTGGGTTTTTATGGGTTTTTTTATTTTATTTTTTGTTTTTAAGGTTTTTTTAACTTTTTTAGAGATTTTAATGGTTTTTAGTGGGTTTTATGGTTTCTGTGGATTTTTATGGTTTTTAGGATTTTTATGGGTTTTAGGGGTTTTTAGGGATTTTAGGGCTTTTTATATTTTCATTTATTTTAAGGAGTTTTTTATGATTTTTATGGTTTTTAGTTTTTAAGGGTTTTAGTGATTTTGAGCATTTTTAGGGGTTTGTCGAGTTCTTTTTTGGATTCTAAGTATTTTTTAGAGTTTTTATAGGTTTTTAGAATTTTTTAGGGTTTGTGTTTTTAGTATTTTTTCATGGTTTTTAGGGTTTTTTATGTCTTCGTGGATTTTTTTGGGGTTTTTAGTATTTTTATGGTTTTTAGGGTTGTTATAGATTTTGTGGATTTTTAGGAGTTTTAAGGGTTTTTAGGTGTTTTATTTTTTTTGGTTTTTAGGGTATTTTTGGGGTTTTAGGGTTTTTTTTCGCATTTTTTAGGGTTTTTATTGTTTTTGAGATATTTTAAACATTTTTATGGTTTTTATGGGTTTTTAGAGTTTTTAGTGGTATTTTAGATTTTTATGGGGTTTTAGGGTTTTTAAGTATTTTAAGCGTTTTAATGGTATTCAGGGGTTTTTCAAGGTTTTTTACGTTTTCAAGGAATTTTAGGGGGTTATGAATTTTATGGTTTTTAGTGTTTTTTAGGGTTTTTAGGGATTTTGATGGTTTTTTTCAGTTTGAAGTGTTTTTAGTGTTTTTCAAGTTTTTTTGGGTTCTAAGTTTTTTTTTTTAGGGTTTTAATGTTTTTTTATAGTTTTTAACATTTTTAAGGGTTTAAAGGGTTTTAGAGATTTTAGTGGTTTTAGGGTTTTTAGGGTTTTTAGGGATTTTATGCATTTTTAGGGTTTTTTTAAAGTTGTTATGGGTTTTGTGGTTTTCTAGGGTTTTTCATGGTTTTTAGGGGTTTTTATGTTTTCATTGATTTTCAGTGGTTTTTTAGGATTTTTATGGTTTTTAGCTATTTTAGGTACTTTTGGGGTTTTTTGTGTTTTTTGACTTTTTTAGGGTTAAAATGATTTTTAGTTCTTTTTAACATTTTATGGGGTTTAAGGGTTTTTATAGTTTTTAGAGGGTTTTTAGGGGTTTAATGGGTTTTTAGGGTCTTTTATGTTTTTTAGGACTTTTTATGGTTTTGAGGTGGGTTTTAGGTTTTTTATGGTTTTTTATGTTTTCACAGATTATTAAGGGGTTTTAACTTTTTTGTGGTTTCAGGGGGTTTTGGGGTTTTTAGGTATTTTGATGGTTTTGAGGGTTGTTCAGGGGTTTTATGTTTTTAGGGTTTTTAAGGGTTTATAGGGTCTTTTGGGTTCTGAGGGTTTTTCTAGGTTTTTTGAGTTTTTTAACATTTATAGAGGGTTTGTAGATTTTTTAGTGGTCTTTTAGCATTTTTATGGGTTTTAGGGTTTTTAAGGTTTTTAAGGGATTTTATGGTTTTCAATGGGTTTTTGAGGTTTTTAGGGAGTTTTACGTTTTCGTGGATTTTTAGGGTTTTTAGGTTTTTTAGGATTTTTTTGATTTTTAGGGTTTTTAGGGTTTTTAGATATATTGATGTTTTTTGGATGTTTTAGGGGTTTTTAGGGGTTTTCAAGATTTTAGGTTCTTTAGGGGGGGGGTAGATTTTTTTTGTGTTTTTTAGGGGTTATAATGGGTTTTAGAGTTTTTTAAACATTTTTAGGGGTTTTTAGGGTTTTTAGATTTTTAGTGGGTTTTTAGAGTTTTTATGGGCTTTTAAGGTTTGTAGGGGTTTTATTGTTTTCTGGGGTTTTCGTGGTTTTAAGGGTTTATTACGTTTTCATTGATTTTTGGCTGTTTTTTAGTATTTTTATGTTTTTTATTATTTTTTTATTTTTAGGGATTACGAGGGTTTTCACATTCTTTTTGGGGGTTTTGGGTTTTTTTAGTTTTTTAGGGTTTTAAGGTTTTTTTCGAGGTTCGGGCTATTCCCGGCCCCCCAAATTTATTAACAAAGAAAAAAGAGACACAGCAGACAAGGGAGGGGAGGGGTCAAACGACCCACACCTGAAAACCCCTTACAACACACGCAAAAAAGGAAAATCAAAAAAAGAAAAACAAGAGAGAAGAAAACACACACAACCAAGAAGCCACCACCATCATCCAGCATCAACCAGCATCCAAAAGCTCACCGCTAACAAACGACCAGCATCCAAACTCAAAAAAACCATCATCCAGCACCTCCCAGCCAAACAACAACCGAAAACCAGCAACCAGAGTCATAGAGACACATCCCTTCCACAGTTCCCATCTAAACAGGATAGAACCATCAGCACCATAATCACAAATCTCACCTTCGTCACGTAGGGGTGAAGCAACACCCCTTACCAAGCACCAGCAGCAACAATCACCTTCAAACCAATCAGCCTTCAGCAACTCACACCCAGTAGCACACCCAGAAACAGAACCGCAACACCCGAAAGCAGATCAACATCTGGCACCACACAACAGAACCACATGCCAACATCCACATCTAATCATAACCACACCAACAACAAACTAGCATAGCAGAAACCAAAACTGAAACAAGTCCATTTCCAGCAGAACAGAATCGCCAGCACCAGCAGCAAAAACATCATGTGCAATGCATCTCAGCCTGAAAACAAGCAACATTCCAGCATAGCGCACCCATCAGCATAGCCAAGGGCGAAGAACCGCCAGATCCACAGCCCAAAGGGCCCTTCCATCAACACAAAGTCCGCAAAGCACGATCAAAATGTAGCACCTTGTATCATAGTCAGCAAAAAAACCAGTATCTCAGGACCAAAAAAACTACTTTGCCACCATAGTAAAGAATAATCCAAAACCAAATCGCAGGGGTTATTCAGGGTTTTAGGTTTTTTTTACGTTTTCATGGATTTTAGAGGATTTTTAGGATTTTTATGGATTTTAGGGTTGTGATAGATCTTGACTGTTTTTAGGTATATTTAGGGTTTTTAATGTTGTTAGGGGTCTTTTGCTGTTTGAGGGGTTTTTTTGAGTTTTTTAGGGTATTTAAGTATTTTTAGAGTTTTTTAACATTTTTAGGGTTTTATGGGTTTTCAATTTTTTGTGGGTTTTTATAGTTTTTATGGGTTTATAGGTTTTTCTAGAGCTTTTTAGGGGTTTTATGGTTTTCATGGGGTTTTTAAGGTTTCTTACGTTTTCCTGGATTTTTAGGATTTTTTAGTATTTTTATGGGTTTTAGGGTTTTATTGTTTATGATGATTTTCAGGGCTCTTTGAGGTTTTTAGGGTTTCTATGGTTTTCATGGTCTTAGGCCTTTTTTGGTTTTTAGGGGTTTTTTTAGTTTTTAAGGGTTTAAGTTTTTTCAGATTTTTTTAAATTTTTATGGGTTTAAAGGGTTTTCATAGATTTTAGTGGGTTTTAAGGTGTTTAGGGTTTTTTTATGGTTTTTAGGGGTCTGTATGGTTTCCATGTGTTTTTCAGGGTTTTTAGGGGTTTTTTTTACATTTTCCTAGATTTTTATGGGTTTTTTAATGATTTTAATGATTTATGATTTTGAGGTTTTGGGGGAATTTTGTGGGTTTCTAGGGTTTTTCAGAGGTTTTTAGGGTGTTTAGGTATTTTTAGGTTTTTTAAGGTCTTTTTGGGATTCTAGTTTTTTTTAAGGTTTTAAGGGTTTTTAAGAGTTTTTTATCATTTTTTGGGGTTTAAAGGGTTTTTATCATCTTTATTGGTTTTTAGTTTTTTTATGGGTTTTTAGGGTTTTTTTAAAAATTTAGTGGTTTTATGGTTTTCAGGGGTTTTTTTAGGGTTTTTAGGGTTTTTTACATTTTTTTGGAATTTTATGAGGTTTTAAGGATTTGTTTGGATTTATTGTTTTTAGGGATTTGAGGGTTTTATGGGGTTTTAGGGTTTTTATGGTCTTTTTGGGTTTTAGGGTATTTTTGATTTATTCAGGGTTTTTATGGTTTTTGAAGTTTTTTATCGGTTTTCAGGTTTTTTAGGGTTTTTAGAGATTTTAGTGGGTCTTTTTGGATTTTATGTTTTTTAGGGATTTTAAAGTTTTTAGGGGTTTTTATAGCCTTCAGGGGTTTTTCAGGGTTTTGGGGTTTCTTATATTTTCATAGATTTTTAGGGCATTTAGGATATTTATTGTTTTAGGGGTTTTTGGGGTTTATTTTTGGATTTTTAGGGGTTTTACGATTTTTAGGGGTTTTTAGGGTGTTTATAGTTTTTACGGGTTTTTAGGGTCTTTTGGGATTTTAGGGGTTTTTTTCATTTTTTTGTAGGATTTAAGATTTTATAGAGTTTTTAATGTTTTTAGGGATTTTAAGGGTTTTTATAGTTTTTAATATTTTTTTGGTTTTATATGTTTTTAGGGTTTTTTATGTTTTCATTGATTTTAGGGGGGTTTTCAGGATTTTTTTTTGTTTTTAGGGTTTCTTAGGTTTTTAGGGATTTTGAGGGTTTTTAGGGTTTTCCAAGGGGTTTTAGGGGTTTTCAGAGTTTTTAGGGCCTCGTTGGGTTTTTAGGTTTTTTTGAGCTTTTTAAGGTTTTATGGGTTTTAGAGATTTTTAATGTTTTGAGGGGTTTTAAGGGTTTTTATGTGTTTTTACAGTCTTTTAAGGGTTTTAAGGATTTTTTATGTTTTTCAGGGGGGTTTTGGGGTATTTAGGGTTTTTTCCGTTTTCATTGATTTATAGGGATTTTTAGGATTTTTATTGTTTTTAGAGTAATTATGGATTTTAGGTTTTTTCTATGGTTTTAGGGGTTTGGGGTTTTTAGGGGTTTTAGGGATTTTAAGGGTTTTCATGGTTTTTAGGATCTTTTTGTGTTTTTCAGGGTTTTTTTTGAGTTTTTAGGGTTTTATGGTTTTTTATAATTTTTTTAACATTTGTATGGGTTTTAAGGGTTTTTATATATTTTTAGTGGTTTTTAGGGCAAAGAAGGCTCGGGTCCAGGCTATTCCTGGCACCCCCCAAAATTTATTAAACAAAAAGACACAAACACTACAGACAAGGGAGGGGAGGGGTCGAACGACCCACACCCAAAAACCCTTACAACCCACGCCAAAGAAAGAAAAACAAAGAAAGAAAAAAGCACAAAAACAGGCAAAACCGCAGCATCATCACACCACATCCAACCAGTACCAGCATCCAACAGCACTACATCCAGCGTTAACCAGCATCCAGCAGCTCACAGCTAACCAACAACCAGCATTCAGACTACAGCAGCAAACAACATCCAGCAGCAGCAACCAGCCAACCAGCATCCACAACAAACCAGCAACCTGCATCCTCATTTTCAGACAGCTAGCACCTCTTTCGACCACCAAACATCCCCCAGCATCCCACTTCCACTCCAGCAGCATTTTTTTTTCCACCAACACCAACATTACCATCAAATTCTGACCCAAGCAGATCAAATCAAACCATTTCAACAAACCAAACAACCCATCAAACCAAAGCAACGCAAGAAGACCAGAAACACAAGGCCCCCCTCCCTCCAAGCCGCTGGATCCGACTTCGAAACACTGGTGCACACCAAGCTGACGACGAGACAGGGTGAGGCCAAGCCGAAGAATCGGAGTCGGAGGTCACCGTGGCAGATGCTGCACACACCGGATCCGATGCCAGAAGCCGCAATAGAACCAGCAACCATCGTGGCCGACGATGTGCACACCGGAATCGAAGAGCACTCCGAAGCCGCGGTGAGATCCCGAAGCCGAAGACACTCCGCAGCCGACACCAATCCAGTCGACATGAAGCGCCCAAGGCCGCAGGGAGAAACCGAAGCTAAGCGAAGTGAATTCAACACCGGACCGAAACCCCGAAGCCAGGAACACCGAGGTCGTTGCATGTCAACGCAGATCTGAAAACTCGAAACCACAAGCAAAACAGGTCTGTCGTCAAACATACCAGAGCCAAAGCGAGATCCCAAATTTGAAGGGTTCGAAGCAATTGCCATTGGACCAAAACTGAAGCCGATCCAACCAGATCCAACACCGATCTATGTCGAGCCAAAGCGAGGCAACCAGCGATGAAGCCAGCCCGTGCCGGAGGAGGGGAGGGGAAGATCGGTCGGAGAAACCCTAGCTGCGCAAGGAGAGGGAAAAAGCCGCCGCTCTGAGGCCTCATCTAGTGTTTTTTAGGGTTTTTATGTGTTTTTAAGGTTTTTAGGGGGTTTTATGGTTTTCTAGGGATTTTCACAGTTTTTTACATTTTCATGGATTTTTAGGGTATTTTGAGGATTTTTATGGTTTTGGGGTATTTTTAGGGTTTTTAGGGGTTTTCAAGTTTTTTATCATCGTTTTGGGTTTTTAGGGTTTTTTGAGTTTATTAGGGTTCTTAACGTTTTTTGGGGTTTTTTAACATTTTTTAGGGTTTTAAGGGTTTTTAGAGGGTCTAGTAGTTTTTAGGGTTTTTTTTTGGGTTTTTAGAGTTTCTTATGGTTTTTAGGGGTTTTTATGTTTTTCAATGGTTTTTCTCGATTTTTATGGGTTTTTACATTTTCATGGATTTTTAGAGGTTTTTTATGATTTTTATGGTTTTTAGGGTTTTTTTCGGTTTTTTTGGATTTTTTTGGTTTTTATGGTTTTTATTATTTTTAGGATTTTTCATGTTTTTTAGGGTTTTTTGGGGTTTTAGGGGTTTTTTGAGTTTTTTAGGATTTTTAAGGTTTTTTAGATATTTTTAACGTTTTTAGGGGTTTTAAGGATTTTTAGAGTTTTTATTGTTTTATAGGGTTTTTATGGGTGTTTAGGGTTTTTAGGTTTTTAGGGGTTTTATGTTATATAGTGTTTTCATGGATTTTTATGTTTTCACGGATTTTTATGGGTTTTTTAGGATTTTTATGGTTTTTATGGTTTTAAGGGGTTTTCAAGGGTTTTAGGAATTTTAGGGGTTTTAGGGTTTTTATGGTTTTTAAGGATTTGGAGGGTGTTTAGGGAAAATAAGGCACAAGACCTAGCTATTCCTTGTCCCCCAAAATGTATTAGAAAAAAAAAAAGTCAAACAGACAAGGCAGGGGTAGGGTCAAACAACCCATACCCAAAATAAACTACGTATCATACGGGTCGACCTCCCCACCATCCCATAACGGTCTCCATCTGTGACATATCCGGAAGGTACATCTGACTCTGTAATCTCCCACTCCAACACAGCCTTCATAACACTTTCCATGTCAATAGAAAGATATATATATATATATGTATCTAAGTCTCTGCTGCTCCGCAGAATTAGAGGCCTTGGAGGAGGATCTGATAGCAATTGGCCTTGGAAGAGTGGAGTAGTCCCTCCTTGGCCTCCTCTTCAGTGGAGTAGAGAAAAGACCTCCAAGATCCACCTTCCTTCCATGAAGCATTCCATCATCGCTCTCCGCCTTAGACATGGAATTATCATCTTTTCTATGTTCAACAACAGCAAGATCCACTCCACCTTTCTATCTTCCAGATCTGGGAGTATGTGCATTGTCAAACCTCGGATTCCTCTTCCTAGGGCCTGAATCCAGGAAAGAAGTACAAGGGTCACCCATCAAATCCTTCTCCCTCCTTATCCGAGCCATGTTAGAATTAATATTTGAATCTTCCTCCACAAAGATTTCCCCTAACCTTGAAGCTGGCTCATCATCGTCCCCGACAAAATGAACATCCTTCTTCAGATCTGTCTCCTATAGGATGTCCTTTTGATGCTTCTCATATGTGATTTTCATAGAGTCCAGCATTATCTATTCGTACAGATCAACACATGGGGGTAAGGTCTCATATACAACCAGAGCAAGGCTTGAGTCCTATTGTTCTTCAATCTTCCTTCTAATTATAGAAATTGAGGACAGGTCCCCTTGGTCTTCATGAATCTCCATATTTGTAGACGGACAAGACTGAATGCCTTCAACCTGCTTGTCCCCATTCCCAGTAGCATCAACCTGCACCTCTCCCTGCTCCAGCACTTTCTCAACAACGATTAATATATTTTTCACCACCTCCTCCCACCCCATCCCTTCGCAAATGGGGACTAGAACCTCCTCCTGAAGTTCCATAGGATGTCCACTTTCATCCCTAATAGCTTCAACCTGCACCTCTCCCTGCCCCTGCGTCTCACGCCTCACCCTCCCATTATTCACAATCTCCACAGGTCCTAACCCCTCAAATCTGTTAGAAGTTGAAACAACCTCCTGCCCCTACTTCAAGAGTGGCAAGTCATTGACAACAGCCACACCCTCTTCAAGAACCTCATCCCCCTTCCAGCTGGAATAAGAAACATCGCATGCAATTCCCAAGTCACACCTCAAGTGCTTGAAAATTTCACTCACCTTATCCTCTTATTGGGACCCCAGAACAACCTTCCTTGAGAAATAGCCCTCTTCTTCCACCCTATCATCCCTCCGTGCACCCAAAAGGTCATCCCTCAGAGTTCCCAGCCTTCTATCAAAATCAGGTACCAACCCCAACCTCAGGGAGGCAACTCTCTGGTCTATCCTTTCCACAACACGCCCACTACCACTACTTCTTAAATCACTCTTCATGTGACCAAGTATCAAGCATTAATCACAGTAGCTCACCCATGATTCGAAAATCACTGGATGTTTCCAAAAAATCCCTTCTCCAATAGTAATCCAAACAAAATCAACCGGTCCTTTCGATACAACAACTTCAACAAAGACCCTTGGGGAAACCGGATGACAAAGATCCCTAGTTCTACTATCCATGCACAAGAACCTTCATACCAGATTCCCTAACATTGAAACAACAAAGAGATTTTTAAAGGGAAGGGGGATTTCTAGAAATCTCACCCAAGTTTCCACCATCAGATAATCACGATGCAAATGGAAATCAAAGCTCCACTGGAAAAGAGAGAAGCGAGCACCATCGCATCATCAAGGAGCCATAGACCAGGCATGAATAAGATCCTCCTCAGACGAAAAAAGAATCAAAATGTGGCAGGTATCAACAAGACCCACATTAGCACGATCCCGAAGATCCCAATGTTTAAACACAAACCTATCAAAAATGTCAAACAGAGGGCACTAATTTAAAAAATGAGCAACCAAGGCAAGCCTATGAACAGTGGAAGCCTCGTTAAACTCTACAATCGACAGTTGAAGTTGTGGGTGACCTTCATACAAATAAGGAACCTTAGGGAAAAGCTCTATCTGTGGAAATGGTGGAATAGAATTACGATCCAAAAACGGGACAAAATATCGATCTTCATCAAGGACTAGCATAGGCCCCTTCCCCGCAGAGGTGGGATGCCGAGGCATAGAGTCCGCCGTCATCTTCAAGCTTGCAGAAGGGAGGTAGAATTGCCATCATGAGAGAGTGGAGGAGTCGTCTTCTCTGTGATTTTTATGGGTTTTCTGAAGGGTTTTTATGGGTTTTCTAGGTTTTTATGGGTTTTAGTATTCTTTAGGGTTTTTAGGGTTTTTGGAGTTTTTTGGGGGTTTTAAGTGTTTTTTTGAGATTTTAATATTTTTAGGGGTTTAATGGTTTTTAGAGTTTTTAGTGGTTTTGAGGTTTTTATGGGTTTTTAGGGTTTCTTAAGGTTTTAGAGGATTTATTTTTTTCATGGTTTTTTTAGGGTTTTTAGGGTTTTTACATTTTCATGGATTTTAGGGGGTTTTTATGATTTTATGGTTCTTATAGTTTTTCTGGTGTTTATGGATTTTGAGGTTTTTAGGTTTTTTCATAGATTTTAGGGTTTATCGGCGTTTTTATGGTCCTTTGGGTTTTAGGTTTTTTTTTTGACTTTTTTAGGTTTTTTAGATTTTTTTAAAGATTTTAGGGATTTTAATGGATTTTAGAGTTTTTAGTGATATTTTCAGGTTTTTATTTGATTTTAGGGTTTTTAAAGGTTTTCAGAGGTTTTTATGGTTTTCAGGGTTTTTAGGGATTTTACGTTTTCATGGATTTTATGGGGTTTTATGATTTTTATGGGTTTTAGGATTTTTAGGGAATTTGATTTGTTTTCATGGGTTTTTAGGGGTTTTTTTATGATTTTTATGGGTTTTAGGGTTTTTTGGGATTTTCAAGGATTTTAGAGGTTTTCAGGCATTTTTATGGTTTTTAGTGGTTTTGAGGGGTTTTTGGGGGGGTTTAGGGTTTTTTTAGTTTTTAGGGGTTTTAAGGGTTTTAAAATTTCATTAACGTTTTTATGGGTTTTTATAATTTTTAGATATTTAGCGGTGTTTATGGTTTTTGTGTTTTGTTAAGGTCTTTAAGAGTTTTAGTATTTTTTATATTTTTCTATGGTTTTTTAGGGTTTTTATGTTTTCAATGATTTTTAGGGGTATTTTAGGTTTTTTATGTATTTTAGGGTGGTTTAGGGTATTTTAGGGCTTTTTTTATTTTTAGGGTATTTAGGGTCTTTTGGATTTTTTAGGGTTTTTTTTTAGTTTTTTAGATTTTTAAGGTTTTTTAGAGTTTTGTAATATGTTTATGGTTTTTAAGTGTTTTTATAGTTTTTAGTGGGTTTTTAGGGTTTTTTATGGTTTTTAATGTTTTTATGGGTTTATGGATTCATGAATTTTTAAGGGTTTTTAGTATTTTTTATGTTTTTAGGTTTTCTGGGTTTTTTAGGGGTTTTAATGTTTTTTGAGATTTTTTAAAAATTTTAAGGTTTTTAAGGGGTTTTAATAATTTTTATGGTTTTCCTGAGTTTTTAGGGTTTTTAGGAGTTTTCGGGGTTTTATGGATATTTTTGGAGTTTTAGGGTTTTTTATGTTTTCATGGATTTTTAGTGGGGTTTTAATATTTTTATGGTTTTAAGGGTTTTATAGGATTTTGAGGGATTTTGAGAGGTTTAATGTGTTTTTAGGGATTTTAGGGGTGTTGAAGGGTTTTTGAGTTTTTGAGGATTTTTTGAGTTTTTTGGGGGATTAGGGTTTTTAGAGTTTGTTAATGTTTTTAGGGGTTTTAAGGCTTTTTAGAGTTTTTAGTGATTTTATAGGGGTTTTAAGGTTTTTAAGGGGTTTTATGGATTTAAATGGGGTTTTCAAGTTTATAGGGTCTTTTATGTTTTATTGGGTTTTATGTGTTTTTAGGTTTTTTATGGTTTTTAAAGTTTTTAGGGATTTTGAGGGGTTTTAGGGTTTTTCTGGGGTTTTTAGGGGTTTTCAAGGTTTTTAAGGTCTTTTTGGGTTTTTTTTTGTTTTTTAGTGTTCTTATGGTTTTTACATTTTTTTAACGTTCTTAGAAGTTTTATGGGTTTTTATGGTTTTTAGAGTTTTTTATGTTTTTAAGGATTTTTATATTTTTTGGGGTTTTAAAGGGTTTTTAAGGTTTTTTATGTTTCCATGGATTTTGAGGGGTTTTTATGATTTTTATGGTTTTTAAGGTTTTTAGGGTTTTTACGGTTTTAGGGATTTTCAGGGATTTTAGGATTTTCCTGGGTTTTTAGGGTTTTATATATTTTTTAGTGTTTTATTGATTTTAGGGGTTTTTTGAGTTTTTTGGGAGTTTTAATAATTTTTAGAGTTTTTAAAAATTTTAGGGGATATAAGGGTTTTTAGAGTCTTTATTGGTTTTTAGGGTTTTTATGGGGTTTTAGGGTTTTTATTTTTTTTATGGTTTTCAGGGTTTTTTTGGGTTTTTTATGTTTTCAAGGACTTTTATCTGTTTTAAGTATTTTTATGGTCTTTATGGGTTTTTATTTTTATGGTCTTTATGGGTTTTTAGTATTTTTAGGAATTTTGAGGGGTTTTAGGGTTTTTAGGGTTTTTCATTTTTTTTGGTGGGGTTTAGGGGTTTTTTTAGTGTTTTTGAGGGGGGTTTCAGGTTTTCTAGAGTTTTTTAACATTTTTAGGGGTTTAAAGGGTTTTTAGAGTTTATAGTGGGATTTTAGAGTTTTATGCGGGTTTGGGGTTTTTATGGATTTTATGGATTTTTAGTGGATTTTTAGAATTTTTATGGTCTTAGGGATTCTTTAGGGTTTTTGGGATTTTGGGGTTTTTAGGGGTTTTCTGGGGTTTTTAAGGTTTTTATGGGTTTTGAGGGATTTTAAGGACTTTTTGGGTTTTAGGGTTTCTTTGATTTTTAGGGTACTTAAGGATTTTTAGAGTTTTTTAATGTTTTTAGGTGTTTAAAGGGTTTGTAGAGTTTTTAGTGGTTTTTATCAGTTCTTAGGGTTTTTATGGTTTTTAGGGGTTTTTAGGGTTTTATCATTTTTCTGGATTTTTAGGTGTTTAAAGGATTTTTTTTTTGGCATTTAGGGTTTTTTTATAATTTTTAGGGATTTTTAGGGGTTTAGGTGTTTTTTGTGGTTTTATGGGTTTTTAGGGTTTTTATGGTCTTTTGGGTTTTAAGGGGTTTTTTAGAGGGTTTTAAGGTTTTTAGAGAATTTTTTTGTTTTTAGGGATCTTAACGGGTTTTATTGTTTTCAAGGGTTTTTAAGGGTTTTTTAATTTTTCATGGATCTTTTGGGGGTTTTTTGGATATTTTTTGTTTTTTTTTGGTTTTTAGGGTTTTTGAGGCATTTTGAGGGTTTTTAATTTTTTTTAGGGTTTTTAGGATCGTTTTGGGTTTTTAGGGTTTTTTTGAGTTTTTAGGGTTATTAAGGTTTTTAACGCTTTTAGAGGTTTTAAGGGTTTTTATAGTTTTTAGTGGGTTTTAGGGTTTTTATGGGTGTTTAGTGTTTTTTTACGTTTTTAAGTATTTTTATGGTTTTCAAGGGTTTTTTATGGTTTATAGGGGTTTTTATGTTTTCATGCATTTTAAGGTTTTTAGTATTTTATGTTTTTTTGGGTTTTTTGGATCTTTTGGGTTCATAAGATATTATTGAGTTTTTTAGGACTTTAATGTTTTTATAGTTTTTTAACATTTTTAGAAGGTTTAATGGTTTTTAGAGTTTTTAGTGGGTTTTAGGGTTTTTTATGGGTTTTTAAGGTATTTAAGGGTTTTTATGGTTTTTCGGGGTTTATCAATGTTTTTAAGGGTTTTAATGTTTTCATGAAATTTTAGGTGTTTTTTTTATTTTTTATGGTTTTTAGGGATTTCGTGGTTTTTAGGGTTTTTCAATTGTTTTTAAGGGTTTTAGGTTTGTTAGGGTGTTTCAGAATTTTTAGGGGTTTTATGTTTTTAGGGGTTTTATGTTTTTAGGGGTTTTAAGTATTTTAGTGTTCTTAACCTGTTTAGGAGTTTTAAGGTTTTTTAGAGTTTTTAGTGGGTTTTTAGGGTTATAATGGGTATTTAGGGTTTAGAAGGATTTTAGGGGTTTAGGATTTTTAGGATTTTTTTTAGTGTTTTTAGGTATTTTGAGGGGTTTTAGGGTTTTTCATGGGTGTTTAGGATTTTTAGTGGTTTTCTAAGTTGTATGGTCTTTTGGGTTTTAGATTTTTTTTTAGATTTTAGAGTTGTAAGTTTTTTTAGATTTTTTAACGTTTTGGGGGTTTTAAGGTTTTTTGAGTTTATAGTGGGTTTTTAGGGTGTTTAGGGGTTTTAGATTTTTTAATGTTTTTAGGGGTTTTATGGTTTTATGGGGTTTTTGTGGATTTATGGTTTTTTATGTTTTCATGGATTTTTAGGGGATTTTTAGGATTTTAATGCTTTTCCGGGTTTTTAGGTATTTTAGGGAAAAGAAGGCTCGGGTCCAGGCTATTCCTGGCACCCCCAAAATTTATTAAACAAAAAGACACAAAGACTGCAGACAAGGGAGGGGAGGGGTCGAACGACCCACACCCAAAAACCCTTACAACCCACGCCAAAGAAAGAAAAATAAAGAAAGAAAAAAAGCACAAAAACAGACAAAACCGCAGCATCATCACACCACATCCAACCAGTACCAGCATCCAACAGCACTACATCCAGCGTTAACTAGCATCCAGCAGCTCACAGCTAACCAACAACCAGCATTCAAACTACAGCAGCAAACAACATCCAGCAGCAGCAACCAGCCAACCAGCATCCACAACAAACCAGCAACCTGCATCCTCATTTTCAGACAGCTAGCACCTCTTTCGACCACCAAACATCCCCCAGAATCCCACTTCCACTCCAGCAACATTTTTTTTTTCACCAACACCAACATTACCCTCAAATTCTGACCCAAGCAGATCAAATCAAACCATTTCAACAAACCAAACAACCCATCAAACCAAAGCAACGCAAGAAAACCAGAAACACAAGCCCCCCCTCCATCCAAGCCGCTGGATCCGACTTCGAAACACTGGTGCACGCCAAGCTGACGACGAGACAGGGTGAGGCCAAGCAGAAGAATCGGAGCCGGAGGTCACCGTGGCAGACGCTGCGCACACCGGATCCGATGCCAGAAGCCGCAATAGAACCAGCAACCATCGTGGCTGACGGTGTGCACACCGGAATTGAAGAGCACTCCGAAGCCGCGGTGAGATCCCGAAGCCGAAGACACTCCGCAGCCGACACCAATCCAGTCGACATGAAGCGCCCAAGGCCGCGGGGAGAAACCGAAGCAGAGCCAAAGCGAGATCCTGAAGTTGAAGGGTTCGAAGCAGTTTCCATTGGACCAAAACCGAAGCCGATCCAACCAGATCCAACACCGATCTATGCCGAGCCAAAGCGAGGCAACCAGCGATGAAGCCAGCCCGTGCTGGAGGAGGGGAGGGGAAGATCGGTCGGAGAAACCCTAGCTGCGCAAGGAGAGGGAAAAAGCCGCCGCTCCGAGGCCTCTTTAGGTATTTTAGGGATTTTGAGGGGTTTTAGGGTTTTTAAGGGTTTTAGGGTTTTTAGTGTCTATTTGGGATTTTAAGGTTTTTTTTAGTTTTTTTATGGTTTTTAAGGTTTTTATAGTTTTTAACATTTTTAGGGGTTTAATGGATTTTAGAGTTTTTAGTGGGTTTTTAGGGTTTTTATGTGTTTTTATTATTTTTTAAGGTTTTTAGTGTTTTTTGTTATTTTCAGGTGTTTTAGGGTTTTTTACATTTTTTACATTTTTAAGGATTTTTAGGGTTTTTTAGGATTTTAATGGTTTTTTCAGTTTTTTAGGGTTTTTAGTGATTTTTAGGGGTTTTAGGGGTTTTTAGGGATAATGATGGTTTTTCGGGGTCTTCAGTGTTTTTAGAGTCTTTAGGGGTTTTCCAGGTTTTTAGGGTCTTTTTGGGTTCTAAGGGTTATTCTTGAGTTTTTAGGGGTTTTAATATTTTTTAGAGTTTTTTTACCATTTTCAGAGGTTTAAGGTTTTTTAGAGTTTTTTACTGGTTATTAGGGGATTTTATGATTTTTAGGCTTTTTCAGGGTTTATAGGGTTTATTTAGTTTTTATAGATTTTTAGGGGTTTTCTAAGATTTTTAGGGTTTCTTAGGTTTTTTAAGGATTTTGAGGTTATTTAGGGGTTTTAGGGGGTTTAGGGTTTTTAAGGTTTTTAGGGTTTTTAAGGTCTTTTTGGGTCTTTAAGGATTTTTTTTTGTGTTTTTAGAGGTTTTATGGTTTTTTAGAGTTTTTTATCATTTTTTACGGTTTAAAGGTTTTCTTGATTTTTTAGTGGGTTTTTATTATTTTTGTTGTTTTTATGTTTTTTGACATTTTCATGTATTTTTATAGTATTTAAATTATTTCCATGGTTTTCAGGTTTTTTAGGTTTTAAAGGTTTTTTTATGTTTTTTATGTTTTAAGGGTTTTTAGGGGTTTTATGATTTTTAGGGTATTTTGGAATTTTTAGTGTTTTTTTGAGTGTTTAGGATTTTTTAATAATTTTTAGAGTTTTGAAATGTATTTTGAGGTTTCAAGGGTTTGTAGAGTTTTTAGCGATATTTTAGGGTTTTCAAGGGTTTTTATGGTTTTTATGGGTTTCCGAGGTATTTTAGGATTTTGAGGGGGATTTATGTTTTCATGGATTTTAAAGGTTTTAAGGTTGTTTTTGTTTTCAAGGTTTTTTTTTGGGATTTTTGGTGTTTTTAGGGGTTTCTAGGGTTTTTTTTGGGGTTTTAAGGCTTTTAGGGTCTTTTTGGGTTTTTAGGGTTTTTATGAGTTTTTTAGGGGTTTTGAGGTTTTTAGAGTTTTTTAATGTTTTTAGGAGTTTTAATGGTTTTTAGATTTTTTATTGGTTTTTTAGAGGTTTCGCGGGGTTTAAAGATTTTTTAATGTTTTTGGGTGTTTTCTAGGTTTTTAGGGTTTTTTGAATTTGCAAGGATATTTAAGGTTTTTTAGGATTTTTAAGTTTTTAGGGTGTTTATTGTTTTTAGGTATTTGAGGGGTTTTAGGGTTTTCTAGGGGTTTTGGGGGTTTCTAGGGGCTTCAGGGTCTTTTTGGGTTTTTAGGTTTTTAGGTTTTTTGAGTTTTTTAGGGTTTTTAAGGTTTTTTATAATTTTTTAATATTTTTAGCGTGTTTTAAGGGGTTTATAAAGTTTTTAGGCTTTTTATGGTTTTTAGGGTTTTTATAGTGTTTTTAAGGTTTTTTACATTTTCATGTATTTTTAGTGTTTTTTTTGGATTTTTATGGTTTTAGGTATTTTTAGGTTTCTTAGGGATTTTTTATGGTTTATAGGGTTTTCAGGGGTTTTTAGGGTTTTTTGAAGGTTTTTTGGTTCTTTTGGGTTTTTTTCATTTTTAGGGTCTATATGGTTTTTTAATGTTTTTAATTTTTTTAGGGGTCTTAAGGGTTTTTAGAGTTTCTAGTGGTTTTTTAGGGTTTTATTGGTTTTTAAGATTTTTTTGGATTTTATGGTTTTTAAGTGTTTTCATTGTTTTTAGGGTTTTTAAATTTTCATGGATTTTTAGGGGTTTATTAGGATTTTATGGTTTTTTAGAGTTTTTTAAGGGATTTATGGATTTTAGGGGTTTTAAGGGTTTTAGTGGTCTTTTGTGTTTTGATGGGTTTTTAGGGTTTTTAAGGTTTTATGGGTTTTTATGGTTTTTTGAGGGTTTTAGGGGTTTTAGGGTTTTTTACGTTTTCATGGATTTTTATGGGTTTTTAGGGTTTTTATGGTTTCTAGAGTTTCTAGGGATTCTGAGGGTTTTTGGGGTTCACCATGGGTTTTAGGGTTTTTGTAGGTTTTTTAGGTTCTTTTGGGTTTTTCAGATTTGTTTTAGTTGATAGGGGTTTTAAAGTTTTTTGAGTTTTTAACATTTTTAGGGGTTTTAAGTTGTTTTTATAGTTTTTAGTGGTTTTTAGAGTTTTTGTGGGTTTGTAGGTTATTTACATATTTTTTGTGTTTTTATGTTTTTTATGGTTTTAAGGGGGCTTTCTGAGTTTTTAGGGTTTTTTACACTTTCATGGATTTTTAGGGTTTTTTTGGCGGTTTTATGTTTTTTATGGGTTTTCAGGGATTTTAAGGACTTTTTGGGTTTTAGGTTTTATTTTATTTTTTAGAGTATTTACGGTTTTTTTAGAGTTTTTAAACATTTTTAGGGGTTTAAAGGGTTTTTAGGGTTTTTAGAGTTTTTATTCATTTTTAGGGGTTTTTTCGATCATAGGGTTTTTTTATTTTTTTAAGATGTTTTATGGTTTTAGGGGTTTTCATGGTTTTTAGGGTTTTTAACGGTTTCATTGGGTTTTAAGTGTTTTAAATATATATTTTTTGGTTTTTTGGTTTTTTTAGAATTTTTAGAAATTTTTAGGGGTTTTAAGTATTTTCTGTTGTTTTTATGACCTTTTAGGGTTTTTAGGGCCTTTTGGGGGATTAAGGGTTTTTTGGGGGGTTTTTAGGGTTTTTAGAGTTTTTTTAATGTTTTTAGGGATTTTAAGGGTTTTTATTGTTTTCAAGGGGTTTAAAGGGTTTTTTACTTTTTCATGGATCTTTTGGTGTTTTTTTAGATTTTTTTTGTTTTTTTGGTTTTTAGGGTTTTTTAGGGATTTTGAGGGTTTTTAGGGTTTTTAAGTTTTTCAATGTTTTTAGGGTCTTTTTGGGGTTTTGGGGGTTTTTTTTGAGTTTTTATGTTTATTAAGGTTTTTAGCGCTTTTAGAGGTTTGAAGGAATTTTATAGTTTTTAGTGGGGTTTTAGGGTTTTTATGGGTTTTTATTATTTTTTAAGTTTTTAGGGATTTTTATGTTTTTCAGGGTTTTTTCATGGATTTTAGGGTTTTTTACGTTTTCATGGTTTTTTAGGGTTTTTTAGGATTTTTTGTGTTTTGGGGTTTTAGGGTTTTTAGGGATTCTAGGGAGTTTTAGGGGTTTTCAAGAGTTTTT
The DNA here is from genome assembly GCA_963277665.1 of Viscum album. Classification (NCBI taxonomy): domain Eukaryota; kingdom Viridiplantae; phylum Streptophyta; class Magnoliopsida; order Santalales; family Viscaceae; genus Viscum; species Viscum album. Next base: position 1,542,091,315 of record OY728151.1, read on the forward strand.
AGGGTTTTTATTGTTTTTTTTTTGGATTTTTTGGATCTTTTTGGGGTTTTATGTTTTTTTTGAGTTTTTTAGGGTTTTATGGTTTTCAGATTTTTTTAACATTTTTAGGGGATTTAATGATTTTTCGAGTTTTTAGTGGTTTTTAGTGTTTTTATGGGTTTTTAAGGTTTTTTGGGGTTTTTATAGTTTTCCAGTGTTTGTCAAATTTTTAGGGGTTTTTATGTTTTCATGAAATTTTAGTGGGCTTTTTAGGATTTTTTATGGTTTTTTGGTTTTTTAGGGCTTTTAGGGATTTCATGATTTTTAGGGTTTTAGAGTTTTTAGGGTCTTTTTTGGATTTTTAGAGGTTTTTATGTTTTTTAGGGTTTAAAGGTTTTTTAGAGTTTTTAACATTTTTAGGGGTTTTATGGTTTTTTAGAGTTTTTAGTGGTTTTTTGTGTTGTTATGGGTTTTTAGGGTTTTTTAAGGATTTAAGGGGTTTTATGGTTTTTAGGATATTTTCATTGTTTTTAGGGATTTTGAGGGTTTTTAGTGCTTTTCTGGGATTGTAGGGTCTTTTGGGTTTTAGTTTTTTTTTTGAGATTTTAGTGTTTAAAAGTTTTTTAGAGTGTTAAACATTTTAGGCGTTATTAGTGGTTTTTGATTTTTTAGTTGGTTTTAAGATTATTTAAGGGTTTTTAGGTTTTTTTATTGTTTTAAGGGGTTTTATATTTTTCAAGGTTTTATGGGTTTTTATGTTTTCATGGAATTTTGGGGTTTTTTTAAACTTTTTAGAATTTTAGGCTTATTAGGGATTTTTAGGGGTTTTAGGGTTTTGAGGGGGTTTTAGGGATTTTAGGGGTTTTCAGGGTTTTAGGGTCTTTTGTGGTTTTAGGGTTTTTTTAGTTTTTAGGGTTTTAAGTTTTTTTTGTGTTTTTTTAAGAATTTTAGAGGTTTTAAGGGTTTTTAGAGTTTTTGGTGTTTTTTATGGTTTTATGGGTTTTGTGGGTTTTTGGGGTTTTTAGGGGTTTTTCAGGGTTTTTAGGGTATTTTACATTTTCATGAATTTTTAGGGGTTTTTTGGATTTTTTTGGTTTTTAGGGTTTTTTATGTTTTTCAGGGATTTTGAGGTGTTTTAGGGTTTTTCAAGGGATTTAGGGGGTGTTATAGTTTTAGTGGGTTTTTAGGGTTTTTATGGGTTTTTAGGGGTTTTAAGTATTTTAGGGGTTTTATGGATTTCAGGGGTTTTTTAGGGGTTTAGGGTTTTTTATGTTTTCATGGATTTTTTTGGGATTTTTAGGATTTTAATGGTTTTCATTTTTTTTAGGTATTTTAAGGATTTTTGAGGGTATTTACGGTTTTTAAGGGTTTTTATGGTGGTTAGTGTTTTTTTTGGGTTTTTATGGTTTTTTTATTTTTTTATGGTTTTTAAGGTTTTTATAATTTTTAGCGTTTTTAGGGGTTTAATGGATTTTAGAGTTTTGAGTGTTTTTATGTGTTTTTATTAGTTTAAAGGTTTTTAGTGGGTTTTTCTTATTTTTATTTTTTTAGGGTTTTTAAATATTTTTTGATTTTTATGGTTTTTTAGGGTTTTTTAGGATTTTAATGGTTTTTTGGGTTTTTTAGGGTTTTTAGGGATTTTTAGGGTTTTTAGGGTTTAGGAATTTTGAGGGGATTTCAGGTTTTTTAAAGTTTTTAGTGTTTTTAGGATTTTTTAAGGTTTTTAGGGTCTTTTTGGGTTTTTAGGGTTATTCTTGAGTTTTTAGGGTTTCTAAGGTTTTTTAGAGTTTTCTTAACATTCTTAAGGGTTTAAGGTTTTTTGAGTTTTTAGTGGTTTTTAGGGGATTTTATGATTTTTAGGATTTTTTTCTGGTTTATTGGATTTATTTCATTTTAATGGATTTTTAGGGATTTTTTAGTATTTTTATGGGTTTTAGGGGTTTTTAGGTTTTTTAGGTATTTTGAGGGTTTTTTGGGTTTTTAGTGGTTTTTGATTTTTTTTAGGGTTTTCAGGGTTTTTAAGGTTTTTTTGGTCTTTTGGGATATTTTTGAGTTTTTAGTGGTTTTAAGGTTTTTTAGAGTTTTTTATCATATTTTGGGGTTTAGAGGGTTTTTAGATTTTTTAGTGGTTTTTTTAGATTTTTTTTGGGGTTTTATGGTTTTCAGGGTTTTTAGGTTTTTTGATGTTTTCATGTTTTTCTAGGAGGTTTAAATGACTCTCATGGTTTTTAGGTTTTTGTAGGTTTTTAAAGTTTTTTTAGTTTTTTTAGTTTTTAAGGGGTTTTCAGGGTTTTAGGATTTTTAGGGGCTTTTGGGGTTTTAGTGTTTTTTTTTTGAGTTTTTAGGGTTTTAAAGGTTTTTAGAGTTTTTAAATGTATTTTAGGATTTTTATGGTTTTTAGTTATGTTTTAGGGTTTTTAAGGTTTTTTAATGTATTTAAGGGTTTTATAGGTTTCTGATGTTTTTCAGGTTTTTGAGGGGGTTTTATGTTTTCATGGATTTTTAGGGGTTTTAAATGATTTTTATGGATTTTAGGGTTTTTTGGGTTTTCCATGGTTTTTTTGGTTTTTAGGGCAAAGAAGGCTCGGGTCCAGGCTATTCCTGGCACCCCCCAAAATTTATTAAACAAAAAGACACAAACACTGCAGACAAGGGAGGGGAGGGGTCGAACGACCCACACCCAAAAACCCTTACAACCCACGCCAAAGAAAGAAAAACAAAGAAAGAAAAAAGCACAAAAACAGACAAAACCGCAGCATCATCACACCACATCCAACCAGTACCAGCATCCAACAGCACTACATCCAGCGTTAACCAGCATCCAGCAGCTCACAGCTAACCAACAACCAGCATTCAAACTACAGTAGCAAACAACATCCAGCAGCAGCAACCAGCCAACCAGCATCCACAACAAACTAGCAACCTGCATCCTCATTTTCAGACAGCTAGCACCTCTTTCGACCACCAAACATCCCCCAGCATCCCACTTCCACTCCAGCAGCATTTTTTTTCCACCAACACCAACATTACCATCAAATTCTGACCCAAGCAGATCAAATCAAACCATTTCATCAAACCAAACAACCCATCAAACCAAAGCAACGCCAGAAGACCAGAAACACAAGGCCCCCCTCCCTCCAAGCCGCTGGATCCGACTTCGAAACACTGGTGCACACCAAGCTGACGACGAGACAGGGTGAGGCCAAGCCGAAGAATCGGAGCCGGAGGTCACCGGGTTTTAAGGCCTTTACCCTTTTGGGTTTTTAGGGGTTTTTTTGAGTTTTTTAGGGTTTTTAAGGTTTTTAGAGTTTTTATTTATTTTTAGAGGTTTCATGGGGTTTAAATGTTTTTTTAAGGTTTTTGGGGTTTTTTAGGTTTTTAGGGGATTTTACGTTTTCAATGATATTTAGGGGTTTCTTAGGATTTTTATGGTTTTAGGGTTTTTAGTATTTTTAGGGATTTTAGGGTTTTTAGGGTTTTTCAATAGTTTTTATGGGCTTTTAGGGTTTTTAGGATCTTTTGGGTTTTTTGTTTTTTGAGTTATTTAGGGTTTTAGAATTTTTTAATATTTTTAGTGTGTGATAGGGGTTTTTTAAAGTTTTTAGGCTTTTATGGTTTTCAGGGATTTTTAGTGTTTTTAGGGTTTTATATGTTTTCATTGATTTTTAGGGGTTTTTTTGGGTTTTTATGGTTTTTAGGTTTTTTTAGCTTTCTTAGGGATTTTTTAGGGTTTGTAGGGTTTTCAGGGTTTTAAGGGGTTTTCAAGGATTTTAGGCTCTTTTGGGCTCTTTAGATTTTTTTAGTTCTTAGGGTTTGTAAGTTTTTTTTAATTTTTTAAATTTTTTTTAGGGGTCATAAGGGTTTTTAGAGTTTCTATGGGGGGTTTAGTGTTTTATTAGTTTTTAAGGTTTTAGGGGTTTTATGGTTTTAAGGTGTTTTTGTGGTTTTTTAGGGTTTTTTACATTTTCATTATTTTTAGGGGTTTATTAGGATTTTATGGTTTTTCGTGTTTTTATGGGATTTCCTTGAAAAAAAGTGTTTTTATGAGATTTATGGATTCTGTGGGTTTTATGGTTTTTTAGGGGCTTTTAGGGCTTTTTTGGTTATTCAGGGTTTTTAGGGTCTTTTTGGGTTTTAGGTTTTTTTGAGTTTTTTAGATTTTTTAAGTTTTTTTAGATATTCTTAACTCTTTTAGGGGGGTTTAAATGGTTTTTATAGTTTTTATTGTATTTTAGGGTTTTTATGGGTTTTTAATTTTTTTAGGGGTTTTATGGTTTTTAGGGGTTTTTCAGGGGTGTTTAGGGGTTTTTAGGGTTTTTTACATTTTCATCGATTTTTAGGTGTTTTTAGGATTTTTATGTTTTTTAGGGTTTTAGGGATTTTGAGATTTTTTAGGGTTTTTATAGGGGTTTTAGGATATTTTTGGGTTTTTAGGTTTTTTTGAGTTTTTAGGGGTTTTAAGGTTTTTCAGAGTTTTTTAACATTTTTTGGGGTTTAAAGGGTTTTTAGAGTTTTTAGTGGTTTTTAGGGTTTCTATGGGTTTTGAAGGTTTTGAAGGTTTTAGGGGGTTTTCATGTTTTTAGGGTTTTTTGTTTTCATGGATTTTTAGGGGGTTTGTAGGTTTTTATTTTCATAGTATTTTTATGTTTTCTTGTAATTTTAAGGGTTTTAGGGTTTTTCAGATGTTTTTAGGGGTTTTAGGGTATTTTAGGGTTTTTAGGGTCTTTTTGGGTTTGTAGGTTTTTTTTTGTGTTTTTAGGATTTTATGGGTTTTTAGAGTTTTTAAATGTTTTTATGGGTTTTAAGGGTTTTTAGAGTTTTTAGTGGGGTTTTTATTTTTTTTATGGTTTTTAGTGTTATTTAGGGTTTTTAGATATTTTGAGGGTTTTTTTGATTTTTCTGGGGTTTTTAGGCTTTCTAGGGTCTTTTAGGGGTTTTAGTGTCATTTTGGGTTTTTTGATTTTTTTGGGGTTTTAAGGTTTTTAGAGTTCTTAACATTTTTTTGTTTTATGGGATTTTAGAGTTTTTAGTGTTTTTATTGGGTTTTACTATTTTTTAAGGCTTTTAGGGTTTTTCATGGTTTTTAAGGTTTTCAATGTTTAGATGTATTTTTAGGGGATTAATATGAATTTTATGATTTTTATAATTTTTAGAGTTTTTAAGAATTTTGTGAGATTTAATGTTTTCGGTGGTTTTTAAGGTTTTTACAATTTTTCAGGGTTTTAGGGTATTTTCGGCTTTTAGGGGTTTTGTTGAGTTTTTAGGGGTTTTAAGGGGTTTTCTGGGTTATTTTAACATTTTTAGGTGTTTTAAGGGTTTTTAGAGTTTTTAGAGGTTTTTAGGGTTTTATGGGTTTTTTACCTTTTCATTTATTTATATGGGTTTTCAGGGGTTTTTTTGTTTTCATGGATTTTTAGGGGGGGTTTAGGATTTTTATGGTTTTCATAGTTTTTTAGGTTTTAGGGATTTTGAGGGTTTTAGGGTATTTTTGGGTTTTCTTTAATTTTATAGGGTTTTTAATGTTTTTAACATTTTTAGGGATTTAAGGGTTTTTAGAGTTTTTAGTGGCTTTTTAGGGTTTTTTTGTTTTTAAAGGTTTTTATATGTTTTTGTGGTTTTCAGGGGGTTTTCAGATTTTTTTAGGTTTTCATAGATTTTTAGGGGTTTTTAACGTTTTTTATTATTTTTAGTGTTTTTTAGGGTTGTAGGGATTTTAGGGGTTTTTGGGGTTTTCAGGGGTATTTAATATTTTTTGAGTTTTTATTTCATTTTTTAGGGTTTTTAATGTTTTTAGAGATTTTTAACGTTTTAGGGGTTTTAAGGGTTTTTAGAGTATTAGTGGGTTTTAAGGTTTTTATTGGTTTTTTGGGGTTTTTTATGGTTTTTGTGGTTTTCATGGTTTTTTAGGGTTTTTAGGGTTTTTTACCTTTTCATTGATTTTTAGGGATTTTTTAGGTTTCTTCTAGTTTCTACAGGTTTGAGGGTTTTTATGGATTTTGAGGGGTTTAATGGATTTTAAGGTGTTTTTTGGTGTTTTCAGGGTTTTTCAAGTCATTTTGAGTTTTCAGGGTCTTTTGGGTTTTAGGGTTTTTTTTTGAGATTTTAGGGATTTTATGGGGTTTTAAGGGTATTTTATCTTTTTAATGGGTTTTAGAGTTTTTAGTGGTTTTTAGGATTTTTTGGGGTTTTTAGGGTTTTTAGGGTTTTCAGTGGTTTTTATGGTTTTTAATGGTTTTTTATTTTTTTTGTAAGGTTTCTTACATTTTGATGGAATCTTAGGTGTTTTTTAGATTTTATGGTGTTTAGGTTTTTTTATGGTTTTTAGGGATTTTGTGGATTTTTAGGGGGTTTTTGGATTTTTATGGGATTTCAAGGTTTTAGGATCTTTTTGGGTTTTTTGGTTTTTTTTTGTGTTTTTTAGGGTTTTTAGGGTTTTTAGAGTTTTTTAACCATTTTTAGGGGATTTAAGTTTTTTCAATGTTTTTATTTGTTTTTTTTATTTTTATGTGTTTTTTGGGTTTTTAAGGTTTTTAGTGGGTTTTTATGGTTTTAATGGGTTTTCAGTGTTTTTAGATGACTTCACATTTTCATGAATTTTTAGGGTTATTTTTGGATTTTTATGGTTTTTAGAGTTTTTCAGAATTTGACGGTTTTTAGTATTTTTTGTGGTTTTTATGGTTTTAGGGGTTTTCATTGTATTTAGGGTTTGTTTTGATTTTTAGGTTTTTTTTGAGTTTTTAGGGTTGTTAGAGTTTTTTTATCTTTTTACGGATTTCAAGTGTTTTAGTGGGGTTTTAGGGTTTTTTAAGGTTTTTCGGGGGTTTTATGGTTTTCAGGGAATTTTAAGGTTTTCAAGGGTTTTTTAGGATTTTTAGGTGTTTTAATTTTCATTATTTTTTAGGGATTTTTTAGTATTTTTATGGTTTCTTGATATTTTTACCGGTTTATGGATTTTCGAGGTTTTTAGGATTTTTTTTAAATTATTTTTAGGGGTTTTCAGGGTTTTTAGAGTCTTTTGGGTTTTAAGAGCCTTTTGGGTTTTGGGGGGATTTTTTTTGTTTTTAGGGGTTTTATGGTTTTTTAAAGTATTTTAAAAAATTTAGGGGGTTTAATGGTTTTTATAGTTTTTAAGTTTTTTTGGGTTTTTATAATTTTTATGGTTTTTAGGGAGTTTTAGGGGTTTTTATGGTTTTTTGTGGTTTTTAAAGGTTTTTAGGGTATTTATGTTTTCATGGATTTTGAGGGGAGTTTTAGGATATTATGGTTTTTAGGTTTTTTAGGGGTTTTAGGGATTTTGAGGGGATTTCTAGGATTTTTATAGATAATATGGGTTTTAAGAGGGTTTAGTGTATTTTGGGTTTTAGGTTTTTTTTTGAGTTTTCAGGGTTTTAAATGTTTTTTATAGTTTTTTAAGATTTTATGGGTTTTTAGGATTTTTAGATTTTTTAGTGTGTTTTTAGGTTTTTTATTGGTTTTTAGGATATTTTAAGGTTTTTGGGGTTATTATGGTTTTCAGGGGGGGTTTTAAGATTTTTAGGGTTTTTTACGTTTTCATCGATTTTATGGGATTTTAGGATTTTTATGGTTTTTAGGGTTTTGTAGTGTTTTTAGGGATTATTTAGGGCTTTTTTGGTTTTTTTGGTTTTTTGGGGTTTTTAGGTGTTTTAGGGTAATTTGGGGTTTTTGGGTTTTTTGGGTTTTTTATGGTTTTAATGGTTTTCTAGTGTTTTTTATGCTTTTAGGAATTTTAAGGGATTTTAGGGTTTTTAGTGTGTTTTAGGGGTTTTATGGGGTTTTAGGGTTTTTAAGGTTTTTAGGGGTTTTTAGGGTTTTTAGGGTTTTTTAAGTTTTCATGGATTTTCCAGGTTTTTTTACGATTTTTATGTTTTTAGTGTTCTTTAAGGACTTTCGGGATTTTGAGTGTTTTTAGGGTATTTTTTTGTTTTAGGGTTTTTTGATTTTTTTAGGGATTTCAAGTTTTTTAATGTTTTTTAAAATTTTAGGGGTTTTAAGGGGTTTTAGAGTTTTTAGTGGGTTTTTTCGGTTTTATAGGTTTTTATGGTTTTAATGGGTTTTTCAGGGTTTTTAGGGCTTTTCACGTTTTTATGGATTTTTAAGGGTTTTTTAGAATTTTCATGGTTTTAAGGTTTTTTAGGGTTTTGGGATTTTGAGGGGTTTTAAGTATTTTTTTGTGTTTTTAGGGTTTTTAAGGGTTTTCAAGATTTTTAGGGTCTTTTGGGTTTTTATCGCTTTTTTTTGAGTTTTTTAGTGTTTTTATGTTTTTTAGAGTTTATTTTAATGTTTTTAGAGATTTTAATGATTTTTAGAGTTCGTAGTGGGGTTTTAGTGTTTTTTTGGTTTTTTAAGGTTTTAGGGGTTTTTAGGGTTTTCATGGGTTTTCAGGGTTTTAGGATTTTTTTACGTTTTCATGGCTTTTTAGTATTTTTTAAAGATTTTTATAGTATTTAGTGGTTTTTAGAGTTTTTATAGATTTTGAGGGGTTTTCAGGGGATTTTGGGGTTTTAGGGTATTTTTGGTTTTTAGGGATTTTTTTTGAGTTTTTTAGGATTTTTTAAACATTTTTAGGGGTTTTAAGGGTTTTTAGAGTTTTTTGTTGTTTTTAGAAATTTTATGGGGGTTTTTTGCGCTATTGAAGGTTTTTAGGGGTTTTTATGGTTTTCAGGGTTTTTCAGGGTTTTTCAGGGTTTTAGGGTTTTTTATGTAATGATCCTCAGTGGGCCTCATGCCACACCATAATCAGCCGCGTCAACCAGTCATATAGTGTCTAAACCCCTCTCCCCATGCCATGTGGAAGGCATTGTCCCCTCCCAATGGCCTAGTTGTACTAGTAATTCTCCTTGGTGGACTCTTATGCCAGAGGTCTTGAGTTCATGTTACAGAGGAGGTAGAATAAAATCCCTCAAGTGTATGGGGAGGTGTGCTTGAGGTCATGTGGCAGTTTGGATCAGGGCACCGATGCGTGGAAACTGGCTCAGGATATTTTTATGTGAAGATCCTCTGTGGGGCCCATGTCACACTGTAATCGGCCGCATTAACCGGCCATGTGGTGCCCAAACGCCTCTCCACATGCCACGTGACAGGTACTTGTAAAGCTAATTGGTGGACTCTTATACCAGAGTTCTCGAGTTCGAGTTATAGGGGAAGAGAAATAAAATCCTCAGAAGGTAGAGGATAATACCTTCCAAGTGGCATGTGAAGAGTGGTTTGTCCACCACATTTTCGGTTTACATGGCCGATTATGGTGTGGCCTAGGGCCATTGAGGATCCTTACATAAAAACCCCTAAAAACCCCCGAAAACACCTGAAAACCATAGAAACCCCTAAAAACCTTAAAAACTCAAAAAACCCATACAAACCCTAAAAACCACTAAAAACTATAAAAACCCTTCAAACCCCTAAAAATGTTCTGCCCACGGGGCACATGTGAGTTGGTTAAAGGCAGTGGCGTCCTGACCCCGAGGTTCCAGTTTTGAGTCCTCACAAGGCAACGCGCACTATATGCTAACAAACCTCTCGTGGGCCCCTCTACCCCGTTGGAAACTGTCCTAAGCCCAAGGGTTGGCCACCTTGGGCCTCGCTGGGGACGTGTGGCGTGTAGGTGGGGAGGTCGCCCCAATACCTCATTACCCCACCACACATTTGAAAAATTTATAATTAACCCACTAGAAAAGAAGATGGCAGCTCTGGCGACTCTGGCGATTCGGCTCTTTTGCGATGGTGGATTCCTTCCAGGTTGAAGATGATGGCGAACAACGCAATCCCCCCCTCTCTGTGGGGGAGGATCCTCCCTTGGAGAACTGCTCTTTCTCGGCGCCCTCTTCCCCTGATTTGCTGCCCTCCTTTCTGCAAACGGTGCTTTGCCCGAAGGTCCTGAAGTTCTTTGATGGTCGTCTGCAGCTTCCTCTCTCGATTTGGGAGTTCATTGAGGCTTCAAATCTGCATCGCCTGACTCTGGTTGCAAGTTTCCCGATGCGGCGACCCCCGGTGGTCACATTCGACAGGTTTATCTCGGCTTTCTGGAATCTTAGGGCTCGTGCGACCGTGGGTCTGATCGATATCTCCCACATCATGATTCGCTTTGCCTCGGAGGAGGACCTGGTCCTTGCCTGGACGACAGCTCATCAGTCATGCAATGGCACTCATTTCTCCCTTTTTCCATGGATATTTGATTTTCATCTGAAGCGGAGTTCCCCGATGGTTGCTACTTGGGTTATATTTCCTGAACTTCCCCTTCCCTTTCAAAATTTCTCTATTATTTCGATGCTTGGGATTTTGGTGGGGAGGTTCCTTTTGTGGATAGTAGGACCAGAGACCTTTTCCATCCGATTTCCCCAAGGGCATTTGTTGAGGTTGATGCTTCAAAGGCTCCAGTGGATGCTGTCTGGATTGCGGTGGGGGAGGAACTCAGGTGGAGACAACCTGTTATCTACGAATCATGGTTGGTGTTATGCTCTTCTTGTTGGAACTTTGGACACAATGCTCAATCTGGAGGATGTTCTGGCCCTGAAAGGGGTGGTGTTAATCTAGCTCACATGTCTTATAGTGAGAGCACCCTCCCTCTGGTGGAGGTTAAGGGGACAACAGGGGTCATCGAGCCCTTCTCTTCCCTGCCTTTGATTGCTGATGTTCCCTGCTCGTCTGTTCTAATGGCTGGAAATGATCTGGAGGTTGCTCTGTTGGATTTGGGTGGCTTCAAAATAAGTCTGGCTGGAGGCGTTTATGATTCGCGAGATGCTGTTGAGGAGCCAGTGCTTCTGGCTGATGGGTATAATTAGGTTTGTGCTGAAGGTGTTCATGGTTGTGGTGACTTCTCAAGGAGGCAGTCGGATGTAGGGAAGGCTACTGTGATGGGAATCTGGAAAGGGATTGATCAAATGGAGTCCCCTTGCGCGCTGGTTCTGGGATGTGAAGACTTAGATGACATGAAGGATAACGGGAGTTCTGATGGAACCTCTTCACCGGTTAGGAATTATGCGCCTATTCGCATTAGTCTCCAGGTTGCAGCCCTGGCTGATTCCGCAGTTGTGGATGTGCTGGAGGGAGATGTTGTGTAGGAGGCAGTGGTTGTTCAGGGCACATGGGCTGGAGTTGAGTGGCTTATGTCTTTGGCTGAGGAGGAGAGGTCTGTTACAGAATAGGAGCCATGGATTCTTAGGGTGCAGTATACTGATTGGTGTGATGCCCCTCTGGTGCTTCCCAGGTTGGAATCTGGATCAACTCTTCTCACAGATAGCACTAGCGATGCTGAGGATCCTCCCAGTTCTCCTGCTCTGAACCCGAATGCTCCCCCCCCTGCCGGGGACTATTGGGGAGGCTGGTGATCCGTCCCCGAATCTAATGAGGACCATGGTCCTCCATGGCGTTCCCTCTGCTGAAGCTCACTGTGTGAAGTTGCATGAGATGGTGCTGGTTGAACGAGAAAGGTACCCGCTTGAGGGTGAAGCTATGAGGCTTGGGGAGAGGTTTGCTGAGGCTGATCGCTGGATAAACGCTGCTATGGTCATGTTTAAGTAGGAAAGGAACAAAAGAGGTTTTGAAACTCCTGGGTCATAGCGTAATAAAGGGAAGGCCCCATCTGCTGTCAGTGATGGAGTCACTTGTGAGATATCAGGTCTTGAAGCTGGATCCACCTCTGCCACCCCAAGGCGAAGACGGCGGAAGGATTATTCTGCCCTCACACGACCTATGGAAACCCGGGCCTCATCAAAGGCAGTCAGACTAAATATAAAAGTTAATAAGAGAGAGCAGTCTTCTAACTCTTCTGAGTAAGAGAAGGCCAGGATTAAGCTGCTATCCAGGCTTGGCATGCGGGAGGATTATGAGTCAGGATGGGATTCTATGGACATGGGTGCGGAGTCAGATTACAGCTTTGCTCATGTAGGTGATGACTTTGGTGTGGGCATCGGTATTCATGGTGCGGAGCTGGATGATTTTGGTGCCGACATTGACTAATTTTCCTCTTTTCTTTGTGTGTTTTCTTTTTTTCGTTCTTGACTTTTCTTTTTTTGGTTCTTTTGTCTTGGGTCGTTAAGGGCTTTTGGGTGTGGGCCGTTTGACCCCTCCCCTCCCTTGTCTGTCGTGTCTCTTTTTTCCTTCTAATAAATTGGGTGGGTCGGGAATAGCCCGACCCTCACATCTTCTTTTCCCTAAAAACGTTCAAAAACTCTAAAAAACCTAAAAACTCAAAAAAAAACCTAAAAACCCAAAAAGACCTTAAAAACCCTTAAACCCCTAAAAACCCCTGAAAACCCCCAAAATCTCAAAAAACCCTAAAACCCCTAAAAACTATAAAAATATTATAAAACCCCAAAAATTACATCAAAACATAAAAACACTAAAAACCCAAAAAACCAGAAAACTATAAAAACCCCTAAAACCTTACAAAACCCAAAAAAAACACTAAAAACCCACTAAAAATATAAAAACCACTAAACTCCTAAATATGTTTAAAAAATCTAACAAACCATAAAACCATAAAAACTAAAAAAAAGTGATAAAAACCAAAAAACACCCTAAAAATATTGAAAACCCCTAAAATCCCAAAAACACATAAAAATACCTAAAACCCCTCAAAATATCTAAAACCCTAAAAACCATAAAACCATAAAAAAATGCTAAAAACCCCTTAAAAATCCATGAAAACGTAAAAACCCTAAAAACCTTGAAAACCCCCATAAAACCATAAAAACTCTAAAAAGCTTAAAAACCCATTAAAACCCTAAAAACTCTAAAAACCCTTAAAACCTTGAAAAAATTAAAAAACTATAAAAACCCTAAACCCCCTAAAAAACTCAAAAAAACCCCAAAACACAAAAAAAACCCTAAAAACCCTCAAATCCCGAAAAACCCAAAAGAACCTAAAAAACAATAAAATCCTAAAAACCCCGAAAATCCATGAAAACATAAAAAACCCAAAAAACCTTGAAAACCATAAAACCCCTAAAAACCTTTAAAACCCTAAAAACCCATAAAAACTATAAAACACACTAAAAACTCTAAAAACCGTTAAAAACCCAAAAAATGTTAGAAATCTCTAAAAAACCGTTAAAACCCTAAAAAACTCAAAAAAACCCAATAAACTGAAAAAAAAACCCTAAAAACCCAAAAAACCCCTAACCCCCCCCCCAAATCCGTAAAAACCCTATAAAATCCCAAAAACCATAAAAATTCTAAAAAATCCATAAAATCCATCAAAACATAACAAACCTTAAAAATCATAAAAAAAACCCTTGAAAACCACAATAACCCATAAAACCCTTAAAAACCCTCAAAACCTGTAAAAACCCTAGAAAACAACTAAAAACTATAAAACCCTTAAAACCAATAAAAATGTTAAAAGACTATAAAAAAAACCTTGAAAACCCTAAAAACTCCAAAAAAAACCCTAAAATCCCAAAATACACTAAAACACTAAAAAAACCCATAAGACCCTAAAACCCCATCAAAATCTCTTAAAACCCTAAAAACCCTAAAACCCATAAAATCCTAAAACCCCCTAAATGCCATAAAAACCACTAAAAAATCTAAAATCCCTTAAAAGCATAAAAAAATTAAAATACTCTAAAAAATCTTCAAACCCCTAAAAACTCAAAAAACCCAAAAAAACAAAAAAAACCATAAAAACCAAAATACACTCTAAAAACCCTGAAAACCTAGAAAAACCCTAAAAAATCCTAAAACCCCTCAAAATCCCTAAAAACCATAAAAATCCAGAAAACCATAAAAATCCTAAAAAATCTCTAAAATCAATGAAAACGTAAAACCCCCTAAAAATCCTAAAAAACCCCTAAAAACCATAAACACCCCCCCTAAAACTATAAAACCCCCTAAAAACCTCAAAACACTAAAAACCAATAAAAAATCTCAAAAACCCTAAAACCCTAAAAATGATAAAAAATTCTAAAAAACATTAAAAACCCTAAAAAATAAAAAAAAAACTGAATACCCCAAAACACATAAAAACACCCTAAAAATCAATAAAAACATGAAAACCCCTAAAAACCCTGAAAACCCCTAAAAACCATAACAACCCATAAAAACCTTAAAACCCCTAAAAACCCATAAAAAAATAAAAAACCACTAAAAACTATAAAGACCTCAAAACCCCTAAAAAGATATAAAAACTCTAAAAACCCTTAGAAACCCTAAAAAAATTTGAGAAAACCCAAAAAGACCCTAAAATCCTAAAAACCCCTTAAAAACCCAAAAAACCTTAAAACCCCTAAAAATCAATAAAATCCATAAAAAACCTAAAAATCACAAAATCCTAAAAACCCCTAAGAATCCATGAAAATGTAAGAAACCCTAAAACATGAAAAAGCCCTAAAAACCATAAAACCCCCCAAAACCTTAAAAAATCCTAAAAACCAATTAAAATCCTAAAAATCACTAAAACTATAAAACTCTTAAAACCTTATAAATTTTTAAATAATATAAAAAACTATAAAACCCTAAAAAATCAAAAAAAATCACTAATAACCAGAAAAGACCCTAAAACCCCAAAACCACTCTAAAAACACTAAAAACCCTAAAAACACCCGAAACCACTAAAATCTATCAAAATCCCAAAAAAACCTAAACCCCTAGAAAACATAAAAATCCTAAAAAATCAATGAAATAGTAAAAAACCCTAAAAACCCTAAAAAACCCCTAAAACCCATAAAAACCCCTAAAAACCTTTGAAAACCCATAAAAATCCTAAAAACTACTAAAACTATAAAAACCCTTAAAACGTTAAAAAACAAAAAAAACATTAAAACCCATAAAAAACTGAAAAAACCCTAAAAATCCCCAAAAGACCCTAAAACCCTAAAAAATACTAAAACCCAAAAAACCCTTGAAAAACCATAAAACCCTAAAAATCCCTATAAACCCTAAAAACACTAAAAATAATAAAAATCCTAAAAACCATAAAAATCTATGAAAACCTAAAACACCCAAAAAAACCCAAAAAACCCCTGAAAATCATACAAACCTAAAAACCCTAAAACCTGCTAAAAACTCTAAAAACCGTTAAAAACCCTAAAAAATTCAAAAACTCTAAAAACCCTAAGAAAATAAAAAAAAACCCAAAAAACCCAAAAGGACACTAAAAACCCTGAAAAAACTTAAAAACCCTCAAAATACCTAAATCCTAAAAAAACCATAAAAATCCTAAAACCGCCCTAAAAATTCATGAAAATGAAAAAAACCACTAAAAACCCTAAAACCCCCCAAAATTCCTAAAAACCATAAAACCCCTAAAAATGATAAAAATACTAAAAACCCCTAAAAATCAATGAAAAAGTAAAAAACTCTAAAAAACTCTAGAAAATAACTGAAAACCATAAAATCCCTAAAAACCTTAAAAACCTAAAAACCCCATAAAAACCCTAAAACCAATAAAAACACCAAAAAACCTTAAAACCCCTAAAAATGTTAAAAAACTCTAAAAACCCATAAAATGCTGAAAGATCAAGAAAACCCCTAAAAACACAAAAGACCCTAAATACCCTGAAAAATCATAAAAGTCATAAAAACCCTTGAAAACATTAATCCCTAAAAATACCTAAAATCCCTAAGAAGTCTAAAAATCATAAAATTCCTATCAATCCCCTAAAAATCCATGGAAACTAGAAAAACATAGAAACCCTGAAAACCCCCTACATACCATAAAAACCCATAAAAAAATAAAAACTGTAAAAACCCATAAAAACACTAAATTCCAATAAGAACCCAAAAATCCCTTAAACCCCCAAAAATGATAAAAACTCTAAAAACCTTAAAAACCCAAAAAAATAAAAAAAACTCAAAAGACACTAAAAACCCTGAAAGAACCTAAAACCCCCAAAAATACTAAAAAACCTCAATATACATAAAAACCATAAAAATCCAAAAAAACCTGTAAAAATCCATGAAAACCTAAAAAACACAAAAAACCCTAAAAACCATAAAAACAAAAAAGCCTTAAAAAATCCTAAAAACGGATAAAATCCCTAAAAACTCACAAAAAACTCTAAAAACCCTTAAAACCCCTAAAAACATTAAAAACTCTAAAAAAACCATAAAACCCCTAAAAACTCAAACAAACCCCTAAAAATCTAAAAAATCATGAAATACCCTAAAATCCACTAAAAACCCCTAAAAACAACAAAATTGCTAAAAAACCTAAAAACCCAAAAAAATAATGAAAACCCCCTAAAACCCATAAACCCCAAAAACCTTAAAAACCATAAAAACCCATAGAAACCTTAAAAACTACTAAAAACTCTAAAAACACTTAATACTACTAAAAACATTTAAAAACTCTAAAAAACCTTAAAATCTGTAAAAAACTAAAAAAAACCCCAAAACACCTTAAAAACCCTAAAAGACCCTAAAACCCCTTAAAACCTTGAAAAACCCTAAAAACCCCTCAAAATATATTAAACCTTAAAAACCATAAAAATCCTAAAAACCCCCTAAAAATCCAAGAAAATGTTAAAAACACTAAAAGCCCTAAAACCCCCCCAAAAACCATAAAACCCCTAAAAACCATAAAAATCCTAAAAACCCATAAAAACCCTAAAAGCTGCTAAAAACTATAAAACCCCTTTAAACCCCTTAAAAGGTTAAAAATCTCTAAAAATCCTTAAAACTAAAAAACACAAAAAACCCCTAAAATCCCTAAAATCCCCTAAAAATCCTTAAAACCTAAAAAACTCAAAAAACCACATAAAATCCCTAAAATCCCCTAAAAACCCATAAAAAACCCCCCAAAATCTCAAAATCCCTTAAAAATCCTAAAAATCATAAAAATCCTAACAAACCTCTAAAAATCCATGAAAATGTGTAAAACCCTAAAAACCATGAAAAACGCCAAAAAACCATAAAAACTCCTAAAACCGTAAAAACACATAAAACCCCTAAAAACTAGTAAAAACTATAAAAACCCTTAAAACCCAAAAAAAACTCAAAAAGACCTAAAAACCATGAAAACCCCTAAAACCCCTCAATTATCCCTAAAACCCCTAAAAACCATATAATCCTTAAAAATCCTAAAAATACATGAAAACGTAAAAATCCCTAAAACACTTTAAACCCCTGAAAACCATAAAAATTCTAAAAACATTAGAAACCCATAAAATCCCTTAAAACACACTAAAAACTCTAAAAAAAAATAAACCCCTAAAAACCCAAAAAACACAAAAAAAACCCCAAAAACCCTAAAAACTCAAAAAAAATCCCTAAAAACACTAAAAACCATAAAAACCATAAAAATCCTAAAAACAACTAAATATCCATGAAAATGAAAAAAAAACCCTAAAAACCCAGAAAAAAAAAACCCCAAAAAACCTTAAAACCCCTTTAAACCCCATGAAACCTCTAAAAACCCAATAAAAACTCAAAAAACCATTAAAATCCATAAAAATATTAAAAACTCTTCAAAACTTCAAAACCCTAAAAAACTCAAAAAAAAACCCAAAAAACCCAAAAGACCCTGAAAGCCCTGAAAATCCCTAAAAACCCAAAAAACCATGGAAAACCCTAAAACCTTAAAATCCCTAAAAACCCTCAAAATCCCTAAAAACCCTGAAAACCATAAAAAATCTAAAAAACTCCTAAAAATCCATGAAAACTTAAAAAACCCTAAAAACCCCCGAAAACTGTAAAAAACCCTAAAAACCATAAAAACCCTAAAAACCCATGAATACCCTAAAAACCCACTAAAAACTCTAAAAACCCTTAAAACCCTGAAATACATTAAAACATCTAAAAAAATTTAAAATTCTAAAGAACTTAAAAAAATCACTAAAAACCCAAAAAGATACTAAAAATTCTAAAAATCCCTAAAAACCCCATAAAAAACCCTATACCCTAAAATTCCTAAATGTCCTTAAAAACATAAGAAAACCCTAAAACCCATGAAAATACTAAAAAATCACTAAAATACAAGAAAACATTATAACCCTAAAAAACCATAAAAATACCTAGAAACCTTAAAACCCCTCAAAACCCCATAAAAATGTAAAAAACACTAAAAACATAAAAAACCATTCAAACCCCTAAAAATGTTAAAAAAAAATATAAAAAACCTTAAAACCACTAAAAACTCAAAAAAATCCATAAAAACCCAAAAAGACCTTAAAAACCAGGAAAAACTTTAAAAACCCTAAAAACCCCTAAAAACATCAAAAAACCCTAAAATGCATAAAAAACCCAGAAAACCCCTAAAAATCATGAAAAACTTTAAAAACCCTAAAAACCCCTAAAAACATCAAAAAACCCTAAAATGCATAAAAAACCCAGAAAACCCCTAAAAATCCTTGAAAACAAAATGAACCCTAAAAACCCTAAAAAACCCCTAAAAATCATAAAATCCCCTAAAGACCTTAAAAACCCATAAAAACCACTAAAAACACTAAAAAAATTTAAAACCATAAAAACGTAACAAAACTCTAAAAAACTCAAGAAAGACCCTAAAACCCAAAAAACCCTGAAAACCCTGGAAACTCACAAAGAAACCTAATAACCATAAAAATCTTAAAAAACACTAAAAATACCTGAAAACGTAAAAATATCTGAAACCCCCTAAAAATAAAAAACCCCCCCAAAAATAATAAAAACCAACAAAAACCCTAAAAAAACTAAAAAATCAAAATTCCCTTAAACCCCTAAAAACCTTAAAAAACTATAAAAACCTTTAAAATCATAAAAACTAAAAAAACCCAAAAAGACACTAGAAACCTTAAAACCCCCTAAAAATCCTAAACCCCCCCTAAAAACCCTAAAACCCCGCAAAATCCCTAAAATCCCTATAAACCTATAAACCATAAAAATCCTAAAAATGCCCTAAAAATCCCCTAAAAACATGAAAACCCCTGAAAATAATAAAAACCATAAAATATCCTAAAACCCCATAAAACCTGAAAAACACACTAAAAACTCTAAAACCCCTTAAAACACCAGAAAAACCCTAAAATCCCTCAAAATCCCTCAAAATCCTTAAACCCCTAAAATCCCATAAAAACTATAAAAATTCTAAAAAACCATGAAAACATAAAAAACCTTTAAAACCCTGATAAACCCCTAAAAACCTTAATAACACTAAAACCCCATGAAACCCTAAAAACCACAAAAAACTCTAAAAACCCTTAAAACCCCAAAAAATGTTAAAAAACACTAAAAACCTTTAAAAACCTAAAAATCCCAAAAAAACCCTAAAACCAACAAAAGACCCTAAAAACCCTGGAAACCCCTAAAATCCCTAAACACCCCTAAAACCCCTAAAAATCCCAAGAAAACCTAAAAATTATAAAAATCGTTAAAAACCCTAAAAATCCATGAAAGCATATAAACCCATAAAAACCTTGAAAACCATAAAACCCCAAAAACATTAAAAACCATAAAAAGCACAAATCCCTAAAACCCTAAAACCCAAAAATTCAATAAAAATCAAAATCCCCTAAAATCAAATAAAAGCCTAGAAATCCCTAAAAACACTGAAAAATTCCTAAAAACCACAAACCCCCTAAAATCCTTAAAAACCCTAAATTCCCATAACAACCCTAAAAAAGCACTAAAAACTCTAAAAACCCTTTAAACCTCTAAAAACATTAAAAAACTCTAAAAAACCTTTAAAACCCTAAAATACTAAAAAAAACTTTAAAAACCCCAAAAGACGGTAAAACCATGAAAAAATCATAAAAACGCTAAAACAACATAAAAACTCTAAGACCCTCAAAATATATTAAAACCCAAAATACCTAAAAACCATAAAAATCCTAAAAAAACCCTAAAATTTCATGAAAACGTAAAAACCCCAAAAAACCTTAAAAACCTCTAAAAACCATAAAAACGCTGAAAAACTTTAAAGACCATAAAAACCCATAAAACCAATAAAAAACTCTAAAAACCTTAAAACCTTAAAAAAATAAAAAAAAACCCTAAAAACCCAAAAACACCCAAAAACCCAAAAACCCTAAAAACCCTCAGATTCCCAAAAAAACCCTAAAAAAACAAAAAACCATAAAAATCCTAAAAACCCATAAAAATCCATGACAACATAAAAAATGCTAAAAATCATGAAAAACCCCTAAAAACCATAAAAATCTATAAAACCTTAAAAACCCTAAAAACCCATAAAAACCCAAAAACCCCACTAAAAACTCTAAAATACCTTAAAACCCCAAAAAGCATTAAAAATCTTAATAACCCTAAAAACTTAAAAAAATCCTAAAAACTCAAAAAGACCCTAAAAACCCAGAAAAACTATCAAAAACCCAAAAAACCCATGAAAAACCCTAAAACCATCAAAATCCCTAAAAAACCCTAAAAACAAAAAAAATCCTAAAAACCCCTAAAGATCCATGAAATCATAAAAAAACCTAAAAACCCATTGAAATTAATAAAAACCAGTTAAATTCTTAGAAATGTTAAAAAGCTATAAACACCTTAAAACCCCTAAAAACTACAGAAACCCCCAAAAAACTGAAAAGGACCCTAAAACCCCAAGAAAACACCTAAAACCCCTCAAAATTCCTAAAATCTCTAAAAAAACCTAAAAACCAAAAAACTTTAAAACCCCCTAAAAATACATTAAAACATTTAAAACCCAAAAAACCCTGAACCCCCTGAAAACCATAAAAACCCTTAAAAACCAAAATACCCTAAAAACCGATAAAAATCCTAAAAAAGACTTAAATTTGTAAAAAACCTTTAAACCCATAAAACATTAAAAATTCTAAAAAACATTATATACCCTAAAAAAATCAAAATAAATCCAAAAAAAACCCAAAAGACCTTTAAAACCCTAAAAAACCATAAAACCCCCCAAACCCCTTAAAACCCCTAAAAACTCTAAAATACCTTACCACCCTAAAATATTTAAAACCCTTAATAATGATAAAAAATAAAAAAAACCTAAAAACACAAAAGACCCTAAAAACCTTGAAAAACTATAAAAACCCTAAAAACCCAAAAAAACCCTAAAAGCCCTCAAAATGCCTAAAATCCCTAAAGAACCCTAAAACCAAAAAATCCTAAAAAACCCCTAAAGATCCATGAAAATGTAATAAACCCTAAAAACCCTGAAAACCCCTTGAAAACAATAAAAACTTTTAAAATCCATAAAAACGTTAAAAAACTCTAAAAACCTCAAAAACCTTAAAACCCTTAAAAACCATAAACCCCCCAAAAAATATAAAAACCCAAAAGACCTTAAAACCCTTAAAACCCATAAAAACACTAAAAACCCCATAAAACACCTAAAACCTAAAAATACCTAAAAACTCTAAAAACCCAAAAAAACCCAAAAAATCCTTAGAAACCTCTAAAAATCCATGAAAATGTTAAAAACCCCCTGAATGGATTTTGCGTTAGGGTTCCGATTTGCTTACCTCGATGGTGAGCCAGTGATTACTAAATCGTGGAGGTTGTGAGCGACCTTCGGGCTTTCTCTTCACTGTCCTCAATGGCGTGTTCTCCCCGTATTGAGTTTGGTTCTCTCCCTGGACTTGAGGAGGGGAGGTTTTGTGTCAGCTTTCTTGGAAAGAGGAAGTTTCCACTGTGGAGGGTTAGGCCTCAAATGTCACAGGTTCTACTGCTTCAGATGTCAGAAAGGGTTTTATTTTGTCACCAGGGGTTGTTAGGGACCTCTCCTTACTCGATGAGTCAGTTATGATCCCTAATTCGGGTGTGTCGAAGAGGTCTATGGATGGGGTTTCCATGGGGGTGGATTCACATGGGGGTTCGGTAGTGGTTGGGGGTTCTGATTCAGCCAATATTGTGGAAGGCAACCATTCCTCATATGAGTGATTTTCTTCTAAAGTTGCAGATAAGGGCATTGTTGACCCCCCTCCAATTACTGATGTGGATACTTCGGATTGTTGTACGACTGTTATTTCCATGGACTTGGTCTTCCACCCCCTCCCCCCCTGTTGAAGGTGGAAAATTTCCTAAAATTCGTCTTCCTCCTTCAGTCATTCAAATGGGAGCTTCTAGGTGGTGTAATACCTTAGTGGGTTACTTTCTGGGGAAGAAGCTGTCCATTCAAATGGTATCTCGAATTGCGGATTATCTATGGGGGATGATCGTATTGAGATGTTTACAACAACAAAGGGTTATTCTTTTTCAGGTTTGATTCTTCATGCAATTTGACTGGTCTACTTTCGTACGGTCCTTGGTTTTTTGCAGGAAGATATATGGTTCTAAGAGTCTAAAAACCTGGTATGTCCCTTGATAAGGATTCCTTCTATGTCTTCCCATTGTGGGTTAATTTTTGTAATGTTCCTCTTGTGGCTTGGACAGTGGAGGGCTTGAGTTATATAGCTAGTACGGTGGTAAAACCCCATTTTCCGATAAGGCTATGATTGAGGGAAGCAGGATCAATTTTGCTCGAGTCTGTTTTAAAATTTCTGTCGGCCAGGATCTACCGGAAGATATTGTTCTGGATTTGGGTTATGGCTCTTCTACCTCTATCCATGTTGAATATAGCTTGGTGTCTAAAACCTATGGATTTTGTAATATTTTTGGGCAACATGTGAATCAGTGTTCGAGGAAGCCCAAGGATAATCCTCTATCGGGTTGGACCAGGGTTACCCCGAAGAAGCGGGTTTATAGGAAGGAGGCGTGCTTTGCTAATGATTTTGTCTCGAAGGATAACTTAAGGATGAGTAATCCTTTTGAACACAAGGCCCCTGGTGTTAATGGTTCTTGGTCTATCCCTAGGGCACAAGGTAAGGCCTTGGGCAACTCAGTTTGTAATGTTCCTACGGGTGATGGCTCTTCCTCCTACACTAAAGTTATCTCTAACAGGTTGAGTAGTCATGAGAATGTTGGCCACGTCTCTATGCGTAATTCTTTTGAATGTATTTAAAAGGCCCCATGTGAGGTTATTGTGGTTGTGCCCGCTCATAAGACGTCTCCAGCTCTTGTGGCTCCTAATTCTTGTGAAGCGTCGCAGAATTCTAAGGAATTGGCTCCTACGTGTGTCAGGGATGGTTCTTCTCCATATTCTTCTCCTAAGATGATGGTTATGGAAGGCCCTGCATCTGGCTCGGGTGGGGTTGGTAGTTATTTTCTTGCTTCTAATCTCAGGGGGGTGGATCTTCTCCTCCTAGCCAAGTGCTTACAGAGGGTACTCCTTCTATTCTATTGGAGGTGGTGGAAGATGTGCTTCCTGCTACAGGTACTGGACCAGGTGGGGATCCTGTAATCGTGCCTAGTTCCAGTTCTGCATTTTATTCCTCACCTGATTCTAGCGCAGTTGGTTCTCCTCCCGTTTCTTTGGTCGCTGGTGATCAGGTTAGTCCCACTTCCTCCATCTTGAGTGATAATCCCCTTCGGGATAAGCTTATTAGAGTGGATGAATGTGATACAAGGAGGGCTCCAGCCAATGTTGGCCCCAAGCTTAAGGGTTCGATCAATTCCTTAGTTCCCCATGTTTAAATTCGGAGTTTGGAACATTAGAGGTCTCAAAACCCCTAGGAAACAAAGGGAGGTTCGTGACCTTATTATTTCCAATAAGTTAGCTTGTGTTGGTTTGGTTGAAACCAAGGTCAAAAGAGATAATTCTTCTACTATTCTGGGAAATATTATGTCGGGGTGGTGTAGCTGTGACAATTTTTCTTCCTTCTCTTCTGGGTGTATTTTAGCATTGTGGAATCCTCATTTATTGGTTGTGGAGCCACTTTTTTACTCTGTCCAGCTTCTTGTCTGCCTTTCCAAGGCTATTAGTGTGGACATTTCTTGTATAATTTCCTTTGTGTATGATTCTAACTCGGTTGAAGAAAGAAAATCATTGTGGGAGGATATTACTAATTAGACTATGCAAATCCCTTTTGACCCAAGTATTTTTCATGGCGATTTTAATGTCATTATTTTTCCTGAAGACAGGTTAGGTGGTTGTTTGGACTGGTCTGCTTCTATGGAGGATTGCAACTTGGGCATTGTTTATGCTAACATGGATGACCTTAGATGTCCTGGTTTGAGGTTCTCTTGTAGAAAGGGCAGTTCTGGTGTTTATAGGAAACTAGACAAGGCCTTGGTTAATGCCATGTGGTTTTCTAGTTTCCCCTCTTCGATCATGGACTACCTTCTCTTTGGGTTCTCTGACCACACACCCATCATTATTAGAACTGATGAAGATCTTCGTTCTGGGAAAATTCCTTTCAAGTTCTTTAATTATTGGGATGAGTATGACAAATTCTCATAGATTATATCCCTTTCTTGGAGTGTTAGTATTTTGGGCTGCAAAATGTTTCATGTCTACCAAAATATGAATAGGTTCAAGCTAGCCCTTCGATCTCTACATGCTGAGGTTACTGAACAAAACCTTTCTGAGCTTACCCTTGTTCGTTCTGAGCTGTTGTCTTATCAAAGTGATCTCATTCTCAATGGTCCATTGGATGACCTACTTCAGCGGGAACTAAGATGAAAGGAAAAGATCAAATCCCTATATTTGAAGGATGCTCTTTCAGCCCAGCAGAATATTAGGGTTCAATGGCTTAAATATGGGGATATCAACTTGACCCTTTTCTTCAACTCTGTCAAGGCTCGGTTCAACTGTTCGAAGCTGGTCCTCATGCGTACAAATAATGGGGAGGTTTTTTCTGATTCAGCCTCTTTTATCCGGGAAAGAGTTGATTTCTTTACTTCCTTGTTTGGGTCCCCCCATGTCTCGGTTTATCCGAGAATAGACTGCTTGGGGCCTTTTTTTCTTGGCCTCTATTGATTAGGATATGTGTGCAATGTTGGAGGAGCTGATTAGACCAGGAGATGTTTAGAAGGCTATCTTTCCAATCCATCCTAATAAATCCCCTAGGATAGATGGGTTTAATGCTCTTTTCTTCCATAAATCTTGGACTATTGTTGGAATGGATGTGACTGTAGCAATTCTGGAATTTTTTAGCAAAAAGAAACTCTTATGTGAAGCTAATTGTTCTATCATTTCCATGATTCCTAAAGTTTCCAATGCCTACCTTCTTTCATAATTCAGGCCCATTTCATGCTGTAATTTGATATACAAGTGCCTTTATAAAATTATTACGTCTAGATTGAGAAGGGTCCCCCCTACTTGCATCAACAAGGCCCAATCTACCTTCATTCATGGGAGGTGTATCTCTAACAATATTTTAATTGCCCGGGAACTGTTGGGTGGATACCATATTGACTCTGGGACTCCCAGGTGTGCCTTCAAAATCGTCCTTTTTAAGGCCTTCGACTCTATTATATAGGACTTTCTTTGGGACGCCCTGGACCTTTTCAATTTTCAGGCCAAATTCTCCTCTTGGATCAAAAGGCGCATCTCCACCTCCATATTCACAGTGAATATTAATGGATGTTTGTATGGATTCTTTTTGGGTAAGAGGGGTCGTAGACAAGAGGATCCCCTTTCCCCCTTTCTCTTTGTTATTTGTATGGAGGTGTTTTCTCATATTTTGGACTATATTTTTAGTGCCTCCAACTCTTTTAAATTCTACTGGAGGTGTTCCAAGACCTCTATCTCTCATATATGTTTTTCGGATGACCTTATTTTGTTTTTTTGGGAATCTGGACTCTGGTTTAGTATTGAACAGGCACTGGACATATTTTCCTCCTTATTTGGGTTGTCTATTAACCTTTCAAAGTCCCTAATGTTTTTGGTCGGCATCTCTGCGGATGTTCGTGAGAGTATTATTTATACTATGGGCATTAGTGGGAGTTCCTTACCACTTTGTTATTTGGGGGTACCTCTTATTACTACCAAACTTAGAGCGGAGTATTGCGCCTTTTTGGAGGAGAAAATCATTAGGAGGATCAAGTTTTGGACTAATAATTACCTCTCCTTTACTGGTCGGTTGTAGCTTGTTCGGTCTATTTTATTCAGCATGCATGCCTATTGGTGTAGCCACTTTATTTTTCCCAAGAAGGCTGTCAATTCCATTGAAGCTAAATTGTGTAGATTTCTGTGGAAGAGGCCTTCTCTTGAAATATCTGGTTCTAAGATTTTGTGGGATATGGTTTCTATAACTAAAGAGGAGGGAGGTCTTGGTATTAAATGAGTTGTGGAATGGAATGTCGTAGTCATGGCTAGACATTTTTTGGACCCCTATAATCCTTCATTATCTTTGAATTGGGTTGATTGAGCATGTATCTTTATATTGGGGCATTCTCAATTTTTGGTTTAAAAGGTTCCTTGGAATTGTTCTTGGACATGGAGGAAGCTTCTCGGTCTATGTGATCAATTTAGAGACCATTTCTCCTTTTCGGTTGGGAATGGATTGAACATCTCCTTGTGGTTTGACTCTTGGTTGCCTAGGGGTCCAATATTCTCCTCTATGGATGACCAAATTATTTATGATGTTGGATTGCCTCCCTCAACCAAAGTTTCTGATATTATCTCTGAAGGAAGTTGGAATCCTCCACTGGCCATTTCTGCTGATCTATGGGATATTTTTTAGGAAATATTGATGTTGCTCGGGCCCAAAGGTGGGAGTGATGAGCTTCTTTGGAACTGGAAGGCCTCCTTTTCTATCTGTGCCATTTGGGAGGTCCTTAGACCAAATTTCATTGTTGTTCCTTGGTCTTCCTTGGTGTGGAAGCGACCATCCCCTACTTGGTACTGTTTTATTCTGTGGCTTGCGGTTCTTAACCATCTTATGAACCAAGAAAGGATGCAGTGCCTTGGGATTGCTTTCCCTAATCGCTATCACCTTTGTGAGATGGATGCTGAATCTATGGACCGTCTTTTCTTCAATTTCTCTCTATCCTGAAGTTTATGGATTACTTTTTTATCTCTACTGAATGTTGAGTACAACGCCTCTACCTTCTATAATGTTATTAATTGGTCTTCCTATGCTTTTTCTGTAGATTCCTTGTTAGCTATTTTGGGCAGGTTGGGTTTGTTCTCTCTGGTTTATATTCTCTGGAAGGAGCGTAATATTAGGTTGCATGGTTCCTCTCTTCTTGGTGGGTGCTTTATCTGGCTCAAGTTTGAACTGATTATTTGTTCCAAACTTCTTTTCTACAATAAGTTTCCGTCTACTCAAGCCAACCAAAAGATAGTTCGAAGCTAGAACTTTCCCAGCTCCATTCTGATGTTCGTATGATGTCGTTGGCCGTTTCTTGTGCTTCTGGTGGTTAACCAGTGGTGATGGGGCTGCTTGTTCCTTCAGAATTGGTTGGATGGTTGTAGTTGGGTCTTCAGGGTGGTTTGCACTTTGCTGGTTGGTTGTGCAGGATGCTAGTTTTGGGCTACTAGGCGGCAGTTTTCATGTGGGCAGGGGATGGGGTGTTTGGAGCTAGATGGGTGGTTGGTTGGGGGATGTTTTCAAGCTATATATGAGGCTTCTTGGGTGGTACCACTACTGTTTTAGGGCTACTACTAGTATAATTTGGGGGCTGTTCAGGTGTTGCATGCCTGTTTTTCTAGTTTGTCTGCTTCGGTCTTTGGTTGGGGGATGAATGTGTGTGTGGGTTGCTGTTGTGTGTGTGTGTGGGCAGTGGGTGGGTGTGTGTGTTTCTGTTTTGGGTGGTTGTGTGAGTGAGTGTGTACGATAGCGAGGTGGGCTGTGGTGGTGGTGTGAGTGTGCGTGTGTGCGTATGTGCTTGGGCGGGGAGTGGTGTGTGTGCTTGCAGGGGTGTGCGAGCATGTGCAGGGGTACTTCTTGCAGGTGTTATAGGCCGCTTGCTTTAGGCGTCACTCCCCCAGGATGCGGTTCCTGCTAGGGCTCTCTTTCCGGGTTGGGCGCTTGGGGGGTTTTGTTGGTGCATTGTCCTGGGATCACGGAGGCTTGTACTCATCTGTCGTGGAGCTGTTCGATTTCCTTTGCTGTTGGTTTCTCTCGGCTTGGATGTGTGTTGGGCTCAGGCTATCCCGATGGATCGAGTGTTCCTGCTTTGGTGGTGCCGGCCACCTAGATGCTTGGTTTCAGGCAGCTTTGTTTTTGGCTTGCTTGTCTTTTGGCTTGCTTGACCTTGAACTTGTCTTGGGGTTGGATTGGCTCACCCTTGGGTGATCTGCTTGTAATTCATCTTTTATTTTTTATACACACGTTCTATATTCCTTGCAAACAAAACATAAAAAACCCCCAAAATCCCGAAAACCCATGGAAACCATAAAAACCCTTAAAACCCAAAAAACCCTAAAAACTAATAACAACCCACTAAAAACATTAAAAAAGTCTAAAAAACCTTAAAAACCCTAAAAAATAAAAAAAAACCTAAAACCCAAATAGGCCTTAAAACCTTGAAAAACCATAAAACCCCTAAAAAACCATGAACACCCCTAAATACATTAAAAAACTCAAAAAACGTTAAAAACCATAAAAAACTCAGAAAAACCCCAAAAGACCCTAAAAAACCCTACAAGGACCCTAAACCCCTAAAAACCCCTAAACCCCTAAAAATCCCTAAAAACCCTAAAAACTATAGAAACCATAAAAATCCTAAAAAACCCCAAAAAATCCATCAAAACACAAAAAACCCTAAAAACACTATAAAAGCCACAAAAACCCCTTAAAACCTTAAAAAGTCATAAAACTCTAAAAAACAATAAAAACCCTTAAAACCCCTAAAAAGGTTATAAAACTATAAAAAACCATAAAAACCCTAAAAACTCAAAAAAAAAACCTGAAAACCAAAAAGACCCTAAAACCTTGAAAAACCCTCAAAACCGTAAAACCCCCCCAAACCCTAAAAACCATAAATGCTCTAAAAACCAATAAAAACTATGAAAACGTAAAAAATCCTAAAAAACCTCTGAAAAAACATAACAATCGTAAAAACCTTAAAAACCCCATAAAAACCCTAATAAACTACTAAAAAATCTTAAAACCCTTAAAACCAATAAAAATGTTTAAAAACTATATAAAACTTAATAACCCTAAAAACTAAAAAAAACCTAAAAACACAAAAAGACCCTAAAAACCCTGAGAAACCCTAAAATCCCAAAAAACCGCTTAGAAACCCTAAAAACCCTAAAACACCCCAAAAAACCTTCAAAACCCAAAAAACTACAAAAATCATAAAACCCCCTAAAAATCGAAGAAAACTTTAAAAACTTGGAAAACCCTTGAAAACCATAAAACACCTAAAAACCTTAAAAAACCATAAAAACCCTAAAATCCACTAAAAACTATAGAAATTATTAAAACCCTAATAAACATTAACAAACTCTAAAAAACTTTTAAAAACCTAAAAAACTCAAAAAAAATATAAAAACCCAAAAAGACCCTAAAAACCCTGAAAACCCCTAAAAACCCTAACCCCCCTGAAAACCCCTAATAACCAATAAAATCTATAAAAACCACAAAAGTCCCTAAAAACCACAAAGATCCTAAAAAACCACTAAAAATCCATGAAAACATAAAAAACCCTAAAAACCTTGAAAAACCCCTGAAAACCATAAAATCCCCAAAAGTTGTTAAAAACCCTAAAAACAAAAAAAAACTCTAAAACCCTTTAAACTCCTAAAAAGTTAAAGAACTCCAAAAAAACCTAAAAACCCTAAAAAACTCAAAAACACCCTTAAAACCAAAAAAGACCCAAACCCCAGGACAACACTAAAAACCCTAAAACCCTCTGAAATCTATAAAAATCCGAAAAAACCCCTAAAAATATATGAAAATATAAAAACCTTAAAACCTTAAAAAAACATAAAAGCCCACTAAAAACTCTAAAAACCCTCTAAACCCCTAAAAATGTTAAAAACCTCTAAAAACTTTAAAACCCTAAAAAACTCAAAAAAACCCTAAAAACAAAAAAAGACCCTCAAAACCCTGAAAACCCCTAAAAACAACAGAAGACCCCATAAAACCTTCAAAGACATTAAAACCCTGAAAAAAAATAAATATCCTAAAACCCCCTAAACATCCAGGAAACATAAAAAATATTAAAACCTTAAAGTATAAAAACCGCCTAAAAACCTTCAAAACCCTAAAAACCTATAAAAACATTAAAAAATCACTAAAAACTCAAAAAAAACCCTAAAAAACTAGAAGACCCTAAAAACCCTGAAAAAACTTAAAAACCTTAAAAACCTTGAAAACCCATTCAAATCCCTAAACACCCAAAAAACTATAAAAACCATAAAAATCCTAAGCAACACCTAAAATCCATGAAAACATACAAAACCCTAAAACCCCTGAAAAACCCCTGAAACCCATAAAAACCACTAAAAAACCTTAAAAACCCCTAAATACCCCTAAAAATCCTAACAACCACTAAAAACTCTAAAAACCCTAAAAACACATGAAAATTTTAAAAAACTCTAAAAAACATTAAAGACAATAAAAAACTCAAAAAACACTAAAAACCCTCAAAACCATGAAAAAGCCTTCAAACACCTATAAACTCTCAAAATCCCTAAAACCCTTAAAAACCATAAAACCATAAAAATCCTAAATACCCCTAAAATCCATGAAAATGTAAAAAACTGTAAAAACCATAAAAAACCCCTAAAAACCATAAAACCCCAAAAAAGCATTAAAATTAGTAAAACCCATAAAACCATAAAAACCCACTAAAAATATAAAAACCCATTTTACCACTAAAAATGTTAAAAACTCTAATAAACCTTAAAAACTCTAAAAAACCCAAAAAAATCCAAAAAGACCTTAAAACCCTTGAAACAACCCCAACAACCCTAAAACCCCTTAAAACCCTAAAATCCTTAAAAATCCCTAAAAACCCTAAAAACCGTAATTTTTTTTTGAAACACCTGAAAATACTTGAAAATGTAAAAAACCCTAAAAACCCCGAAAACCATAAAATCCCATAAAAACCTTAAAAACCAACAAAACTATAAAAACCCTTAAAACCCCTAAAAATTTTAAAAAAAACTCTAAAAACCCTTAAAACTCAAAAAAAAAAACTCAAAAAAATCCTTAAAACTCCCAAAATACACTAAAATCCCTAGAAACCATAAAACCCGATGAAAACCCCTAAAAATTCCAAAAATCCCTAAAAACCCTAAAAACTATAAAAATAATAAAACCCATAAAAATCCATGAAATGTAAAAGACCCTAAAAACCCTGAAAACCCCCTAAAAACCAAAAAAAAACACTTAAAAACCTTAAAAACACTAAAACCCAATAAAAACCCTAAAAACCCACTAAAAACTCTAAAAAATCATAAAACCCCTAAGAACATTAAAAAACTCTAAAAATCTTAAGACCACTAAAAAACTAAAAAAATATTAACAACTCAAAAAGACCCTAAAAACCACTAAAAACCGCAGAAAAAACATAAAAACCCTCAAATCACTAAAACCCCTAAAACCTATGAAAATGTAAAAATCCCTAAAACCTGAAAAACCATTAAAACCATAAGACCCCTAAAAACCTTAAAAAACCCTAGAAACCCATAAAACCCCTAAAAACCCACTAAGAACTCTAAAAACCTTAAAACCCCTTAATACTTCAAAAAACTCTAAAAACCATAAAAACCCAAAAAAACTCAAAAAATTACCTAAAAACCCCAAAAGACCAAAAAAACCGAACACTCCTAAAACCCCTAAAACCCCCCTGAAAACACTAAACCACTTCAAAATCCCTCAAACCATAAAAAATCATTAAAAACCATAAAAATCTTAAAAAACCGCTAACAATCCAAGAAAATGTAAAAAAACTCTAAAAACCCCTTTAAAACACATAAAAACTCGGAAAACCCAAAAAACCTTAAAACCCTTTAAAGCCCATAAAAACCCTAAAAATTACAAAAAAAACACTAAAACCCCTAAAAACGTTAAAAAACTCTAAAAAACCGTAAATACCCTAAAAAACCCAAAAGAAACCCTAAAACCCAAAAAAGCCTAAAAACCACAAAACCTTTAAAACCCTGAAAACCCTAAAACCGTCAAAATCACTAAAAACCATAAAAATCCTAAAAAACCCCAAAAAATCATTTAAAACCTTAAAACCCTTAAAAGGCCTTAAAAATCTCTAAAAACCATAAAAACCGCTAAAACCCTTAAATACCCTAAAACCCCACTAAAATATATAGAAACCATTGAAACCCATAAAAATAATAAAAAGCTCTAGAACACTTAAAAACACTAAAAACTCAAAAATACCCTAAAACCCCAAAAGACCCTAAAAACCCTAAAAAACCCTAAAAACCCTAAAACCCTCTGAAAACCCCTAAAACCCTAAAAACACCCGAAAACCCATAAAACCCCTCAAAATCCCTAAAAAACCCTAAGACCCATAAAAATCATAGAAACCCCTAAAAAATAAAAACCTTCAAATCCCTAAAAACCCTAAAAAACCCTAAAACCCATAAAAATCATTAAAACCGATGAAAACGTGGAATCCCTTTAAAACCCTAAAAACTGTAACACCCCAAAGACCGTAAAAAACATTCAAATTCCATAAAACCCCTAAAATAATGAAAAACACTAAAACCCTTTAAAATCCCTAAAAACATTAAAAAACTCTAAAACCCCTAAAAACCCAAAAAACTGTAAAACCCCCAAAATACCCTAAAACCCCTCAAAAACCCTAAAACCCCTAAAACCCCAGAAAAACCCTAAATTTCCTCAAAATAACTACACACCCTAAAAACCATAAAACAATAAAAATATTTAAAAAACCCTAAGAATCCATGGAAGCATAAAACTTCTGAAAACCCTTAAAAACCCCTGACAACCATAAAACCCCAAAAAACCTTAAGAAACCGTAAAACCCCATAAAAACACTCAAAACCAATTAAAACTCTAAATACTCTTTAAACCTCTAAAAACGCTAAAAACTATAAAAACCCTTAAAACCCCAAAAAAAAACTCAAAAAAACCCCTAAAAACACAAGAAGACCCAAAAAACCCTGAAAAACCCTAAAACCCCTAAAAATCACTAAAACCCTAAAAAACCCTAAAAACCATAAAAATCGATTAAACCCCTAAAATTCCATGAAAACTTAAAAATCCGTAAAAACCATAAACCCCCTAAAAGCCTTAAAACCCCCTAAACACCCATAAAAACCCATAAACCAATAAAAACTCTAAAAAACCTTTAAAACCCTAAAAACTCAAAACCCCCCTAAAAACCAAAAATACACTAAAAACCATGAAAACCCCTAAAAATACAAAAAACCATAAAAACCCTCAAAATCTAAAAAAACCCTAAAACCCTAAAAATCATAAATATTAGAAAAAAACTCTAAAAATCCATGAAAACATAAAACCCCTAAAAACCCTAAATAATAACTGAAAATCATAAAAACACCCGAAAGCCTTTTGAAACCCTAAAAATCCATTAAAACACTAAAAACCACTTAAAACTCTAAAACCCATCAAAACACCTAAAAATGTTAAAAATGCTAAAAAACCATAAAGGCCCTAAAAATTCAAAAAACCCTAAAACCCAAAAAGACACTAAAAACCCCTAAAAACCCCTAAAACCCATAGAACCCCTAAACGCCTTCAAAACCCTAAAACCCATAAAAATCCCTCAAAACCCATAAAAATCCATGAAAATGTAAAAAATCGTGAAAATCCCCAAAACCATAAAACCCTATAAAAACCATAAAAAACAATAAAAAACCAAAAAAAACACTAAACACTCTAAAACCCCTTAAAATCCCTAAAAATGTTAAAATTTTCTAAAAGCCCATTAAAACCCTAGAAACATTAAAAAACCCAAAACCCAAAAAAGACCCTAAAATCTTTGAAAACCCCTAAAATCCCATAAAAACCTGAAAAACCATTAAAATCCCTAAAAACCATAAAAACCCTAAAAGATCCATAAAAATCAATGAAAATGCATAAAATCCTAAATACCTGGAAAACCCCTGAAAACCATAAACACCCCTAAAAACCATTAAAACCATAAAACCCATAAATCCCTAAAAATACACTAAAAATAACAAAACCATTAAAACCTTGAAAAAAGAAAAAAAACTCTAAAAAACCATAGAAACCAAAAACCCCTGAAAACTCTGAAAAACCCATAAATACATTGAAAAACATAAAAATCCTAAAAACCTCTATAAATCCATGAAAACATAAAAAACCATAAATACATTGAAAATCCCTGGAAAACCTTAAAAGGCCATAAAAACACAAAAAATGCTAAAAACTCCTAAAAAATCAAAAAACCTTTAAACCCCTAAAACGTTAAAAAACTCTAAAAACCCTTAAAACCCAAAAAATCATAAAAAACCAAAAAACCTAGAAAGCCCTAAAAATACTGAAAACCCCTAAAAACCCTAAAAAAACCTGGAAAACCCAAAACCCCTCAAAATCCCCAAAAACCCTAAAAACCAAAAAAAATATTTAAAAACCCCTAAAATCCATGAAAACATAAAAAACCCAAAAAACCTATAAAACCCAAAAAGACCACTAAAAACTCTAAAAACCCTTAAAACGTTAAAAACACTAAAAAAATATTAAAACCCCTAAAAAACCTCAAATATCCATAAAAACCCAAAAACACCCTAAAAACACATAAAAACTTGAGAAAAACCCTAAAAACAGCAAAAACCACTAAAACCCCCCAAAACCCACAAAAATATATTAAAATGTAAGAAAACTTAAAGACCCAAAAAATCATTGAAAACCACAAAACCCCTAAAAAATTAAAAACCCTACAAACCCTAAAACCCCAAAAAATGATAAAAACCCTTAAAACCATAAAAACCTTAAAAATTAAAAAAAAGCCCTAAAACACAAAAAGATGATAAAAACCCTTAAAACCCCAAAAAACCCCAAAAATACTAAAATCCCTCAAAATCCCTAAAATCCCAAAAAACATACAAATCCTAAAAACCCCATAAAAACCATGAAATCGTAATAAATCTTAGAAACCCTAAAAATCCCTTGAAAACATAAAACCAAAAAAAACTTAAAAACCCTAAAAACCGATAAAAACCCTAAAAATTATTAAAAATTATAAAAACCCTTCAAAGCCCTAAAAACATTAAAAAACTTAAAAACTATAAAAACTCAAAAAAACTTAAAATTCCAAAAAGTCCCTAAAAACCTAAAAACACATAAGAACCCAAAAAATCTCTGAAAAACCCCTAAAACCCCTCAAAATTCCTAAAATACCTAAAATCCTAAAAAACATAAATATCCTAAAAACCCCAAAAAATCAATGAAAATGTAAAAAACCCTAAAAACCTGAAAAACACTTAGAAACCATACAAAGAACTAAAAACCAAAATCCCTAAAATCCCTAAAACCCCTAAAACCACTAAAAGCTCTAAAACCCCTTTAAATATCTAAAAACATTAAAAACTCCAAAAAAACCTTAAAAACCATAAAAAACTCAAAAAAACCCTAAAAACCCAAAAGTCTATAAAACCCTGAAAAATCCTAGAAACCCGAAAACCCTGAAGAGCCCTAAAAAGCCTCATAATCCATAAAAACCCTAAAAACCCTAACAACCCTAAAAATTCTAAAAATCCCTAAAAATCCATGAAAGAGTAGAAACCATAAAAACCCCTGAAAAGAATAAAACCCCCTAAAAAGCTTAAAAACCTAAAAACCCATAAATATTCTTAAAAACCACTAAAAAATCTAAAACCCTTAAACCCCTAAAAAATGTTAAAAAACTATAAAATTACTTAAAAACCCTAAACAACTCTAAAAACCCCTCAAACCCCAAAAGACCCTTAACACCATTAAAAATCTAAAAACCCTCAAAATCTCTAAAAACCCTAAAACCCAGAAAATTCATAAAAAACCCTAAAAATCCATGGAAATGTAAAAATCCAAAAAACCCTGAACAACCCATGAAAACTAAAAAGAAACCTAAAAAAATAAAAAACCTAGAATCCTATAAAAACCCTAAAACCACTAAAAACTCTAAAAACCCTTTAAACCCCTAAAACCATTTAAAAACTCCAAAAAACCTTTAAACCCCTTAAAAACTCAAAAAAACCTTGAAAACCCAAAAGACCCTATAAACCTTGAACAACCCAAAAAACAATAAAACCCATGAAAAATCCTAAGACCCCTAAAAATCCCTCAAAACCCTAAAAGACCCTAATACCATAAAAATACCAAAAATCCTAAAAAATAAATGTAAACATAAAAATACCCTAAAAGCCCTAAAACCCCCCTAAAAACCATAAAAATAAAAAAAACTAAAAAAGACCCTAAAAACCCATAAAACCACTAAAACCACTATAAATTCTAAAAATCCTTAAAACCTCTAACAAAAAACCTTTAAAACCCAAAAAAACTCAAAAAAACCAAAATACCCTCAAAACCCAAAAAGTCCCTAAAAATCCCGAAAACTCCTAAAAATCAAAAAAACCCTAAAAACCCCTATAAAACCTCAAAATCCCTAAAAACCCTAAAAATCCTAAAAACCAAAAAAATCCTAAAAAACAGTAAAATTCCATGTAAATGTAAAAAAACCCTAAAAACCCAAAAAACCCCTAAACACCATAAAACCCCATTAAAACCCTTAAAAACACTAAAAACACTAAAACCCTTAAAAAACCAAAAAATGTTTAAAAACTCCAAAAAACTATAAAAAACATTAAACCTCAAGAAGACCCTAAAAACCCTAAAAAACCCTAAAACCCCTAAAACCCCTAAAAACACCTAAAAACCCATAAAACCCCTCACAATCCATAAAAACCTTAAAAATCCTAAAATTACAAAAAAACCCCTAAACATATATGAAAATGTAAAAATCCCAAAAAACCCTCAAAAACTCCTAAAACCATAAAACCCCCAAAAAACCTTTAAAACCCTAAAAATCCATAAAACCCCTAAAAAAAGAAAAATTTCTAAAACCCTTAAAACCCCAAAATAACATTAGAAACACTAAAAACCTTAAAAACACAAAAAAAATAATTAACCCTAAAAACCCAATAGACCATAAAAACCCCTAAAACCCCCTAACATCCTCAAAATCCCTAAAACCCCCTAAAAACCATAAAAATCCTAAAAGCCTCTAAAAATCAATGAAAATCTGAAAACCCCTTAAAAACCGTAAAACCCCCTAAAAACTACTAAAAAATCTAAAAACCCTTAAAACCCCTAAAAATGTTAGAAAACTCTAAAAACCTTTCTACCCCTAAAAAACTCAAAAAAACCCAAAAACCCCAAAAAACCTGAAAAATCCCTAAAAACCTTAAAAACCATTGAAAACCCCTAAAACCCCTCAAAATCCTTATAAATCCTAGAAAACACTAAAAACAAAAAAACCACTAAAAATCGATGAAAACATAAAATACCCAAAAAAACTCCGAAAAACCTTAAAAATCCCTAAGAACCTAAAAAAATCCTGAAAACATTAAAAACTCTACAAAACCATAAAAGCCAAAAAAAACACAAAAAAACCCTAAAAACCCTAAAACCCCTAAAACACCCTAAATCCCTAAAAACCCTAAAACCCCCTAAAAATCATAAAACCCTAAAAATACCAAAAACCCCTAAAACCTAAAACCCATTAAAAATCATAAAAAAACCTCTGGAAATCCATGAAAATATAAAAACCCTAAAAACCCTAAAAACCTCAGAAAATAATAAAAACCCCTAAAAATATTAAAAAACCCTAAAAACAAAAAAAAACCTTAAAAACCACTAAAACACTTTAAACACTTTAAACCCCTAAAAATGCTAAAAAATCTAAAACCCTTAAAAATCCAAAAAAATAAAAAAAAACTAAAAACCCAAAATGACCCTAAAACCAGGAAAAACTTTAAAAACTCTAAAAACCCCGACAAAACCCTAAAACCCACAATATCCCAAAAAAACTATAAAACTATAAAAACCATAAAATCAAAAAAAAACCCTAAAAATCCATGAAAATGTAATAAAACCTAAAACTTTGAGAAACCGTTGAAAACCAAAAAACCCATAAAAACATTAAAAACCCTCAAAAATTATAAAAACACTAAAGGCCACTAAAAACTATAAAAACACATAAAACCCCTAAAAAGATAAAAAAAACTATAAAAACCCATTAAAACCATAAAATATCAAAAAAACCTAAAAACTTAAAAATACCCTAAAACCTATAAAATCCTTAAAAACCCTGAAAACACCTGAAAACCCCTAAAACTGTTCAAAATCCCTAAAATACTTAAAACACTAAAAACAAAAAAAAACTTAAAAAACCCTAAAAATCCATGAAAATGTAAAAAAAAACTCTAAAACAATGAAAAAACCATGAATCCATAAAAAACTCAAAAACCTTAAAAGCCAAATAACCCATAAAAACCCTAAAAAATCCTGAAACCCACTAAAAATCCTAAAACCCTTAAAACCAATAAAAAAGTTAAAAACTCTAAAAAACCTTTAAAACCCTAAAAAATAAAAAAACCTTTAAACCCCAAAAAGTCTCAAAAAACATCAAAACACCTTGAAAACCCTAAAAACCATCAAAATCCCAAAAAATCCTATACAACAAAAAAAATCCTAAAAATCCTAAAAAAACACCTAAAAATCCATGAAAATGTAAAAAATCACAAAAACCTTGAAAAACCCTGAATACCATTAAATATCATAGAAACCTTAAAAACCTTAAAAACTATTAAAAACACTAAAAAACATTAAAACACCTAAAAATGTTAAAAATCTCTCAAAAACCTTAAAAACCCTAAAAACTACTGAAAACTATAAAACTCCTTAAAACACCTAAAAACCATAAAAATAACTCAAAATCTTTGTAAATCCTAAAAAAACTCAAAAAATCCTAAAACCCCAAAAATAACCTGAAAACCCTAAAAACCCCTAAAACCGAAAAACCCCTGAAACCCCCCCAAACCCCTTAAAATCCCAAAAAACATTTAAAACCATAAAAAACCTAAAAACCCTAAAATCCACGAAAACTTAAAAAACCCTAAAAGACCCCTGAAAACCTAAAACCCTAAATTTTTTAAAAAATCTAAAATCATAAAACACTAAAAACCATAACAATCTCTGAATAACCTAAAAAACCCTAGGATCTATAAAAAATCCTAAAATCCCTAAAATTCCAGGGAAATTTAAAAACCCCTAAAAACCCTAAAACCCCATAAAACACTAAAACCCCCAAAAATCTTTAAATTCCCTAAAAACACTAAAAACCATAAAAAACCTCAAAAACGGCTAAAAATCCATTCAACATAAAAACCCTAAGAAGCCTGAAAACCCCCTAAAAACCATAAAACCCCTAAAAAACCTCAAAAAATCCTAAAAACCCATAAAACCCAAAAGGTCCACTAAAAACTCTAAAAAAACTTAAAACCCTAAAAATGTTAAAAAACTCTAAAAACCCTAAAAACCCTAAAAAATTCAAAAATATCATAAAAACCCAAAAATGCCTTAAAAACCTCAAAAAAATCTAAAAACCCTAAAAACACTCAAAATCCCTGAAAACTGTAAAAAACCTAAAAACCATAAAAATCCTAAAAAAACACCTAAAAATACATGAAAACTTAAAAAACCCTAAAAATCCATGAAAACTTAAAAAACCCTAAAAACTTAGAAAAAACATAAAATACCCCAAACCTTAAAAACCACCAAAAACTCTAGAAAACATTAGAAATATAAAAACAATAAGAAACTCTAAAAAATCTTAAAAACCTTAAAAACCTATAAAACTCAAAAAAACCCTAAAAACACAAAAATATAGTGAAAACCCTAAAAACCCCTAAAACCTCGAAAACCCTTGAAAACCCCTAAAAACCCATGAAAATGTAAAAAACCCTAAAAACACTAAAATACCCTAAAAACCATAAAACCCCAAAAACCTTAAAAACCCTTAAAAATAAGAAAAACCTTAAGCTACTAAAAATCCTTTAAACCCCCCAAAATGTTAAAAGACTCTAAAGAACCTTGAAACCCCTAAAAAATCAAAAAAACCTAAAAACCCAAAAAAACCCTAAAAACCCTGAGAAACTCTAAAAACCTAAAACCCCCCGAAAAACCCTAAAAGTACATAAAATAACTAAAAACACTAAAAACCCGAAAAATCCTAAAAAACGCCTAAAAACCATAAAAACCCTGAAAACCCTGAAAAACCCTTAATACATTAAAAACCACTAAAAACATTAAAAACTCTAAATAATTCAAAAATCCAAAAAAACGAAAAAACCCCCTAAAACCCCTAAAATAAATTAAAAACCCTAAAACCCCTAAAAACCCTAAAATGCGAGAAAATTCCTAAAAAACCCTAAAAACACCTGAAAACTATAAAAATACTAAAAAAACCGTAAAATCCATGAAAATGTAAAAAACCATGAAAAACCCTGAAACCCCCTAAAAATAATAAAAAACACTAAAAACCTTAAAAACCCTAAAAACGCAAAACCCAAAAAACCCACTAAAAACTCTAAAAACCCTTAATCCCCCTAAAACCGTTAAAAGACTCTGAAAACCTTAAAGACCTTAAAAAACTCAAAAAAAAATCCTAAATATAGAGAAACTCCCTAAAAACCCAGAAAACCATAAAAAACCATAAAATGTCGAAAAACCCTAAAACCCCTAAAAATCCATAAAAAACATGAAATCCCTAAAACCCATAAAAATCCTAAAAACCCATAAAAATCAATGAAAATATAAAAAAATATCAAAACCCTGAAGAACCCTAAAAATCATAAAAACGCATAAAAACCATAAAAACCCTAACAACTCATAAAAACATAAAAATCATTAAAAACTCCAAAAATCATTGAAATTCCTAAAAACATTAAAAAATATAAAAAATCATAAAACCCTAAAAAACTGAAAAACCCTAAAAACTCAAAAGACTCTAAAAACCCTAAAAACCCCTAAAATCCCTAAACCACTAAAAACCTAAAAAATCATAAAAACGCATAAAATCCCTAAAAACCCACTAAAACTCTAAAAACCCTTAAAACCTCTAAAAATGTTAAAAACTATAAAACAATTAAAAACTTTTAATAACTAAAAAAATCACTAAAATCCCAAAAGACCATAAAACCCTAAAAACACCTAAAAACCCAAAAAACCCCTGAAAAACCCTAAAAAACCTAAAACCCCTAAAAACCCTAAAAAATATAAAAATCCTAAAAACCCCTAAAAATCTATGAAAACATTACAACTCCTAACACTGAAAACCCATGAAAACCTTTAAACCCATTAAACGTTAAAAATCCCAAAAAAAACCCAAAAAACCCCTAAAAACACACTAAAAACTCTAAAATCCATTAAAACCCCTTAAAAGTTAAAAAACAATAAAAACCTTAAAAACCCCAGCAAACTGAAAAGAACCCTAAAAACCAAAAAAGACCCTAAAAACCCTTATACCCCTAAAAACTCTAAAACCCCTGAAAAACATAAAAACCCATCAAAATCACTAAAAACCCTAAAAACCCTAAAAACCCTGAAAAATCTAGGATAACCATAAACCCCCAAAAAACATTAAAAAACCCTAAAATCCCATCAAAACTACAAAAAACTCTAAAAACCTTTGAAACCTCTAAAAAGGTAAAAAAAACTCTAATAAGCCTTAAAAACCCTAAAAAACTCAAAAAACACTAAAAAACCAAAAAAAAACCCAAGAACCCCTGAGAAACACTAAAAACCTTTAAACCCCCTAAAAACCCATAAAACCCCTAAAAAACTCTAAAAACCCTAAAACCCATAAAAATCTGAAAAAACACCTAAAAATCCATAAAAAATTTAAAACCCCTGAAGAACCCCAGAAATCCATAAAAACCCCTAAAAACAAAAAAACCCTAAACACCACTAAAAACTCTAAAAACCTTTAAAACCTCTAAAAACGTTAAAAAGCACTAAAACCCAAAAAAAACCCTCTGAACTTAAAGAAACACAAAAAACCCAAAAAACCACTAAAAACTTTAAAAACGCTTAAAACCCCTAAAAATGTTAAAAACACTAAAAACCTTAAAAACACTAAAAACTCAAAAAACCTATAAACCAAAGAGACCCTAAAAACCCTAAATCCCCTAAAAAATCCTAAAAACCCTAAAAACCTGAAAAATAATACAAATCCTAAAAAACCAATAAAAATACATGGAAAAGTAAAAAACCCTAAAACCCTTACAACCATAAAAAAACCTAAAAACCCATAAAAACCCTAAAAACCACTAAAACAAAAAAACCCTTTAAACCCCTAAAAATGTTAAAAAATTGTGAAAAACCTTAAAAAACCAAAAAATACCAAAAATACCAAAAATACCCTAAAAACCCTTGAAAACCCAAAAGGACCCAAAATCTCTAAAAATCCTAAAAAACCCAAAAAACCATAAAATTCCTAAAATACCCATAAAAATCCCTTAGAACATAAAAAAAACTAAAACCCTTGAAAACCATAAAAAGCTCTAAAAACTTTAAAATACCCTGAAAACCCCTAAAACTACTAATGAACCACTAAAAACTCTAAAACCCCTTTAAACCCCTAAAAACATTAAAAAAATGTAAAAAACTATAAAAACCTTAAAAACTCAAAAAACATCCATAAAAACCCAAAAGACCCAAAAAAATCCTAAAAAACAAAAAAAACCCTCATTATCCCTAAAAACACTAAAAATAATAAAAACCATAAAAATCCTAAAAAACTGTAAAAAAATCATGAAAATGTAAGAAATCTGAAAAACTCTGAAAACCCACTAAAACCATAAAAATCTAAAAAACCATAAAAAATAAACTTCAAAAACCCACTAAAACACTAAAACCCTTAACCCCCTAAAAATGATAAAAATATCTACAAATCATTGAAAATCCTAAAAAACCCAAAAATCCCTAAAACTCCCCAAAAGACCATAAAACCCAAAAAAACCCCTAAAACACCATAAAACCCTCAAAATCTCTAAAAACCCAAAAACCATAAAAATCCTAAAAAACCCTAAAAATACAAGAAAAAGAAAAATGCCCTAAACACCCTAAAAACCCTAGAAAACCATAAAAACCCCTAAAACTCATAAAAACCCCTAAAAAACCCAAAAAACCCTCAAATCCCAAAATACCCTAAAATACCATAAAATCATAAAAATCTTTAAAAACCCATAAAAATCTATGAAAACATAAAAAACCATAAAAATCCTAAAAACCCCCTAAAACCCACAAAAGCCCTGAAAAACATACAAAAATCCCAAAAACCGCATAAAACCCCTAAAAACCAACTAATGACTCTAAAAACCCTAAAAACGTTAAAAATCCAAAAAGCATAAAACCCAAAAAATATCAAAAAAAAACATGAAAAAAAACCAAAATGTCCCCAAAAACCCTAAAAACCATAAAAATCCTTAAAAACATTGAAAATAAATGAAAACATAAAAAACCCTAAAAACCTTGATAAAACCCTGAAAACCATAAAAACCCCTAAAAATCTTAAAAACCCTAAAAACTCACAAAAACCCTAAAAACTACTAAAAACTCAAAAACCCTTTAAACCCCGAAAACATTAAAAACTCTAAAACAACATCAAAACCCTAAAAACAACATAAAAACCCTAAAACCCCAAGAAGACCCTAAAAACGCTGTAAACCCCTAAAACCCTAAAAACCCCTAAAACCCCTCAAAATCCCTAAAAACCATAAAATTCCTAAAACCCCCTAAAAATCCATGAAAATTAAAAAACACTAAAAATCCTAAAAAACTAGAAAACCATAAAACCCCTAAAAACCTCGAAAACCCTATAACCCAAAAAAACCCTAAAACAACTAAAAACTCTTAAAACCATTTAAACCCTTAAAAACATTAAAAAAAACTCTAAAAACCCTAAAAAACTAAAAAAATCATTCAAATCCAAAAGAAACTAAAA
This sequence comes from Viscum album, assembly GCA_963277665.1. Classification (NCBI taxonomy): domain Eukaryota; kingdom Viridiplantae; phylum Streptophyta; class Magnoliopsida; order Santalales; family Viscaceae; genus Viscum; species Viscum album. Next base: position 1,542,134,944 of record OY728151.1, read on the forward strand.
CCCCTAAAAACCATAAAACCCCGAAAAACAATAAACGCCCCCAAATCCCTAAAAATACCAAAAAAACCTAAAATTAATAAAAATCCTAAAACCACTAAAATCCATAAAAACACAAAAAACCCAAAATCCCTAAAATTTCAAAAACTATAAAACTCCCTAAAAATATTTCAAAACCCTAAAAACCACTAAAAACCATAAAAATCCTAAATACCCCTAAAAATCAATTAAATCATTAAAATCCATTAAAACACTAAACAACCCTAGAAACCATAAAAAACCCCAAAAAACTATAAAAATCATTAAAACCCATTAAAACTCTAATAAACCACTAAAAACTCTAAAAACCCTTAAAACCACTAAAAGGTTAAAAAACTCTAAAACCCTTAAAAACCCTAAAAACTCAAAAGACCCTAAAACCCCCCAAAGACCCTGAAAACACAAAAAAACCCAAAAAAAACCCATTGAAAACCCCTCAAAATCCCTAAAAAAACCTGAAAACCAAAAAATACTAATCCCCTAAAAATCCATGAAAATGTAAAAACCCTAAAAACACTTATAAACCCCTCAAAACCATAAAACCCCCTAAAAACCTTAAAAAATACTAAAATCCCATAAAAATGCAGAAAAAATCCACTAAAAATTCTTTAAAACCCTAAAAACTTTATAATCTCTAAAAAAATGTAAAAGCCCTAAAAAACTCAAAAAACCCCTAAAACAAAAAAAGACCTTAAAAACCCTGAAAAACCCAAAAAACCCTATAAACTTATAAAAAATCCCTAAACTCCTCAAAATCTCTAAAAACCTTAAAAACAAAAAGAAACATAAAAAACCTAAACCCCCCCTTAAAATCAATGAAAACATAAAAAACCCCTAATAACCCTAAAAACCCACAAACATCCGTAAAAATCCATAAAGTACATAAAAAACCCAAAACCCCTTAAAACCCCTTAAAACCCCTAAAATCCACTAAAAACTCTAAAAACTCTAAAAACTCCAATTTTTTTTTTAAAAAACTAAAAAACCGTTAAAACCCAAAAACATTAAAAAAAACCCTAAAACCTCAAAAGAACCTTAAAACCCTAAAAGGCATAAAAACCCCTAAAAACCTTAAAACCCCTAAAAAACCTTAAAAACCCTAAAACCCATAAAATCCATGAAAGTGTAAAAAACCCTAAAAACTATTAAAAAACCCTTAAACCCCTAAAACCCCCTAAAAACCTTAAAACCCCGAAGAGTAAAAAAACCCTAAAAAACCAATAAAAAAATTAAATACCCTTGAAACCCCAAAAAAATTTAATTTTTTTTAAAACCTAAGAAACCCTAAAAACTCAAAAAAAACCCCAAAAAACCCAAAAGACCCTAAAAACCCTAAAAACCTAAAAACCCTTGAAAACCCCTTGAAAAACAATTAAAACCATCAAAATCCCTAAAAACACTAAAAATTGATAAAAACGTAAAAACCCCTAAAAACACCGAAAAACCTATGAAAACCATAAAACCCTAAAAACTTTAAAAAACCCAAAAAACCACTAAAATTTCCAAAAACACTTAAAATACTTAAAATTGTTGAAAAGCTATAAAAAACTTAAAAACTCTAAAAAACTCTAAAATCCCTAAAAATATAAAAAACCCCAGAAAAACCCTAAAAACCATCAAGATCCCTAAAACCCCTAAAATCCATAAAAAACCTTTAAAACCCTTAAAATCCATGAAAATGTAAAAAACCATAGAAACACTAAAAAACCCTAAAAACTATAAAACCCATAAAAACCTTAAAAACTCATAAAAACCCTAAAAATTGTTAAAAACCCTAAAAACCCTTTAAACCCCGAAAAACATTAAATACTCTAAAAAATCTTAAAAACCGTAAAAATATATAAAAAACCCGAAAAACCCAATAAGAACCTAAAAACCCTAAAACCAAGAAAACTCCCAAAAACCTTTTAAAACCAAAAAAAACCGAAAAACGCAAAAACCCATAAAAATCTTAAACCCCACAACAAATCCATGAAAACGTTAAAAACCCTAAAAACCATTAAAAACCTCTAAAAACCATAAAAACCTCTTAAAACATTAAAAGACTCAAAAACCCCATAAAAACCCTAAAAACCACTAAAAACTCTAAAAACCCTAAAAATGTTAAAAAGCTCTAAAAAACCATAGAACCCTAAAAAACTGGAAAAAAGCACCCTCAAAACCCTGAAAAAACCTAAACCCCTTAAAACCCCTAAAAACCCATAAAACCCCTCAAAATCCATAAAAACCCTAGAAAACCCTAAAAACCATAAAATTCCGAAATAATCCCTAAAAATACATCAGAATGTAAAACCCCTAAAAGTCCTAAAACCCCCCTGAAAAGCCATAAAAACCCCTAAAACCCCCTAAAAACCTTATAGACCCCTAAAAACCCTAAAGACGCACTAAAAACTTTTAAACCCTTAAAACCCCTAAAAAGGTTAAAAAACTCTAAAAAACATTAAAACACCTAAAAAATTCAAGAAACCCTAAAACCCCCCAAAAGACCCTAAAACACTAAAACACCTAAAAACCCCTAAAAACTATTAAAATCCCCAAAAAACTAAAAAACTATAAAAACCATAAAAATCCTAAAAACCCCTAAAAATCCAGGAAAACATAAAAAACACTAAAAACAATGAACCCCCCTGAAAACCGTAAAAACCCATAAAAATTTAAAAACCACTAAAAACTTTAAAGACCTTTAAAACCCAATAAAATGTTAAAAACCCCCAAAACCCTTAAAACCCATAAAAACTCAAAAGAACCATACAAACACAAAAATACATTAGAAAACCCTGAGAACCCCTACAAACCCTAAAACCCTTTGAAAACCCCTAAAAACCAAAAAAACCCCAAAATCCTAAAAACCCCTAAAACTATAAAAAACCTCAAAGACCTATAACAATCCAGGAAAACTTAAAACCCCTAAAAACCCTGAAAACCCCCTAAAATCCAAAAAACCACTTAAAATTTTAAAAAACCCATAAAACCCCTAAAAACCACTATAAACCCTAAAACCCTTAAACCCCCTAAAAAGTTTAAAAAATTATAATTAACCTTAAAACCCTTAAAAAATAAAATACCCCCTAAATACCCAAAAAGACCCTAAAACCCCTTTTAAACCCTAAAATCTCTAAAGACCATGAAAACCCCTAAAAACCTTCAAAATCCATAAAATCCCTAAAAATCATTAAAATACTATAAACCCCCTAAAAAACTATGAAAATGTAAAAAAACCTTAAAAACCCTAAAAAACCCCTCAAAACCATAAAAATGACTAAAAACCGTAAAAAACACTAAAACCCACTAAAAACACTAAAAACCCGTCAAACCCCTAAAAACATTAAAAACTCTAAAATACCTTAAAACACCAAATAAATAAAAAAACCCCAAAAGACACTAAAAACCCTAAAAAACTAAAAACCCTAAAACCCACTGAAAAAATTAAAAACCCTAAAATCTCTTTAAAACCCTAAAACACACTAAAAAATCTAAAAACCACTAAAAACGTTCAAAACTCTAAAAATCATAAAAACCCTAAAAAACTAAAAAAAACCCTAAAAACCCAAAAGACTTTAAAAACCCTGAAAACCCCTACAAACTCTTAAAACCCCTAAAACCCCCAAAAAAATCAAAGTCCCAAAAAACCCTAAAAAACATCAAAATCCCAAAAAACCCTTAAAAACCCAAAAAAACAATAAAAATCATAAAAAACACCTAAAAGTCCATGAAAACGTTAAAAACCCTAAAAACCCTGAAAACCCTGGAAAACCATAAAACCCCTAAAAAACCTTAAAAAATCCTAAAAACCCATAAAAACCCAAAAAACCAAAAAAAAAACTCTACAAACCCTTAAAACCCCTAAAAAATTTTAAAAACTCAAAAACACTTAAAACCCCTAAAAACTGAAAAAAAACCTCAAAACAAAAAGACCCTAGAAACCCCTGAGAAACACTAAAAACACAAAGAAACCCCTAAAATCCCATGAAATCCTTCAAAATCCATAAAAAACCCTAAAAAACCAAAAAATAATAAAATTACTAAAAAAGTCCCAAACATCCATAAAAACATAAAAACCCTAGACCCTAAGAAACCCCTGAAAACCCTAAAAACTCCTAAAATCTGTAAAAACCCTAAAAACCCATAAATCCCTTAAAAACCCCTAAAAACTCTAAAATCCATTAAAACCTCTGAAAATGTTAAAAAAACTCAAAAAACCATTAAAACCCTAAAAACTCTAAAAAAACCCTAAAACCAAAAAAACCTAAAAACCTTAAAAACTCCTAAAAACCCTCAAAGCCATTGAGAATCCCTAAAAACCCACAAAATTCATAAAAAACCCTAAAAACCATAAAAATCCTTAAAAACCCCTAAAATCCATGAAAATGTAAAAAACTATAAAAACCATGAAAACCCCAGAAAACCAGAAAACCCCTAAAACATTTAAAAAAATCATAAAAACCATTAAAAACACTAAAAAATCACTAAAAATTATAAAACCCATTAAAACATTAAAAATTATAAAAAAACTTAAAACCCCTAAAAACTAAAAAAATCCTAAAAACCCAAAAGACCCTAAGAACCCGGAAAACCCCTAAAATCACTAAAAAACCAAAAAAACTGAAAAACCCTAAAAACCATCAAAATCCAAAAAAACCTAAAAAACTTTAAAACCTATAAAAATTCAAACCCAAGATACACTAAAAACCCCTCAAAACCATAAACCCCTCAAAATCCCTAAAACAAAAAAACCCTAAAAACCATAAAAATCCTAAAAAATCCATAAAAATCCTTGGAAATGTAAAACCCCCTAAAAACCATAAAAAACCCTGAAACTATAAAAAAACCCTACAAAATTTAAAAACCCATAAAAACCCTAAAAACCACTAAATACTCTAACAACCCTTTAAACCCCTAAAAACATTCAAAAACTCTAAAAACCCTTAAAAACCCAAAAAAACAAAAAAAAAAACCAAAAATCCCAAAAAACCTTGAAAACACCTAAAAACCCTTGAAACCCCCTTGAAAAACCCAAAACACTCAAAATACCCAAAACCCTAAAAACCATAAAAAACCCCCTTAAAATCCCTTAAAATATAAAAAACCTAAAAAATCTAAAAAACCCCATGAAAAGCTAAAAACCCATAAAAAGCATAAAAACATTAAAACCCATAAAAATCCTAAAGAACCACTAAAAACTCCAAACACCGTTAAAACCCCTAAAAATGATATAAAATTCTAAAAAACATAAAACCCCTAAAAAACTCGAAAAAACCCTAAAACACAAAAAAGACCCTAAAAGCCCTAAAAACCAAAAATGACCCTAAAAACCCTAAAAACCCTCATAATCCCTAAAAACCATGAAAAAATCCTAAAAACCTTAAAAACCCCATAGAAACCTTATAAAACCCTAAAACCCCATAAAAACCCTAAAAACCCACTAAAAACTAAAAACCATTATAACCCCTAAAAATGTAAAAAAACTCTAAAAACAATTAAAAACCTTAAAAAATAAAAAAAACTAAAGCCACAGAACCCTGAAAATACTTAAAAACCCCTAAAACTCCATAAAATCCCACAAAATGTCTAAAAATCCTAAAAATCTTAAAAACCATAAAAATCCTTAAAAGAACACTAAAAATCCATAAAAATTTAAAACGACCTGAAAACCCTGAAAACCCCTTGAAAACCATAAACCCCTAAAACCCCTAAAACCCATAAAAACCCAAAAAACCACTAAAAACTCTTAAAACCCCTAAAAATGTTTAAAACATTAAAAAACCTTAAAAATTAGAAAAAACTCAAAAAACCCCTCAAAAACCAAAAATACCCTATAATCCCTAAAAACCCTAAAAACCAAAAAAACCCTTGAAAACCCCTAAAAGCCCACAAAATCCATAAAAATACTAAAAACCCTAAAACCATAAAAAACTTAAAAAACCCTTAAAATCCATGAAAACATAAAACCCCCTAACACCCCCCCCAAAAACCATCAAAACACCGAAAACCCAAAAAAACCTAAAAAACCCATAAAAACCCCCAAAACCACTAAAAACTCTAAAAACCCTTAAAACCCCTAATAACCTTAAAAACACTAAAAACCCTTAAAATAAAAAAAAACCTCAAAAAACCCAAGAAGTCCCTAAAGACCCTAAAAACCATAAAATCCTAAAAAACCACTAAAAATCAATGAAAATGTAAAAAACACAAAAAAAAAACCCCTGAAAACCCCCTGAAAACAATAAAACCCCCTAAAAGGCTTAAGAAACCCTAAAAACCCATAAATACCCCTTAAACCACTAAAAATGATAAAACCCTTAAAACCCTAAAAATGTTAAAAACCACCAAAAAATAATAAAAACCCTAAAACTCTAAAAAAACACTAAAGCCCCAAAAAGACCCTAAAAACCCAAAAAAAAAACCAAAAAAACCTCGGAAAACACCTAAAAACACTCAAAATCCCTAAACCCCTAAAAATTATAAAAATCCTAAAAAACCATAAAAATAAATGAAAACATAAAGACCCTAAAAACCTTGAAAAACCCCCAAAAAACCATAAAATCTCCTAAAAACATTAAAAAACCCATAAAACCACTAAAACTCTAAAAACCCTTAAAACCCCAAAATAAGTTAAAAACTCTAAAAACCATAAAAACCCAAAAAACCCAAAAAACCCCAAAAAATGCCTAAAACACACTAAAAACCCAAAGAATCCCTAAAACCCCTAAAAACACTAAAAAACATAAAAATCCTAAAAACCCCTAAAATCCATGAAAATGTGAATAAATCCTAAAAACCCTGAGAACACCCTGAAAACCATAAAATCCATAAAAACCTTTAAAAACCCTAAAACCAATAAAAACCCCTAAAACCTAATAAAAAAAATCTAAAAACCCTTAAAACCCCTAAGAACGTTGAAAAACTCAAACAATCCTTAAAACCCCTAAAAACTCAAAAAACCCTTAAAATCCCTAAAAAAACTGAAAAAAAATGCTAAAACCCCCAAAATTCCCTTAAAACCTTAAAACCCCTAAAATCCCATGAAAACCCTTGAAAACCAAAAAAATCCCTAAAACCCCTAAGGTGCGGATGGTGACCCTTATGGTGTGGCTTCTGTTTCGGATTTTGGTGGTGATGTTGACAGATTTGTTTTTCTTTCCTTTTTTGTTTTCCTTTTGATCTTTCTTTTTTTGGTGTCTTTGGGTTGGGATTGTAAAGGGTTTTTGGGTGTGGGTCATTTGACCCCTCCCCTCCCTTGTATGATGTCTTTTCTTTAATAAATTTGAGGGGGCTGGGAATAGCCTGACCCTCGAATCTTCCTTGCCCTAAAACCCCTAAAAACCCTAAAACCATAAAAATCCTAAATATCCTCTAAAATTGATGAAAACATAAAAAACCCAAAAAACCTTGAAATCATAAAAACCCCTAAGTACCTTACAAAACCATAAAAACTATAAAAATCACTTAAAACTCAAAAGCCCTCAAAACCCCTAAAATGTTAAAAACTCTTCAAAACCATAAATACCAAAAAAACTAAAAAAAAGACAAAAAGACCCTAAAACCACTTAAAATCCCCTAAAACCCTAAAACCCCCTAAAACCTCAAAATCCCTAAAACTCCTAAACACCCTAAAAAATAAAAATTACTAAAACACCCTAAAAATCCATTATAATGTAAAAATCCCCTGAAAAATCATTGAAAACTATAGAACCCCCTAAAAACCTTAAAAACCCTGAAAAACCATAAACCTGTAAAAAACCACCCCTAAAGGTTAAAAACTCTAAAAATCCTTTAAAATCCTAAAAAACTCAAAAGACCCTAAAAACCATGAAAAACCCTAAAAACTGTAAATACCCCTAAAACCCTTAAAAACCCACAAAATCCTTAAAAAACCTAAAAACCCTAAAAATCATAAAAATCCAAAAAACCACTAAAAATCCATGAAAAAAATAAGAAACCCTAAAACCTTGAGAAACTATGAAACCCCCTAAAACCTTTAAACCCCCCTAAAAACACAGAAAAACCTAAAAGTCACTAAAAACTCTAAAAACCCATAAAACCACTAAAATGTTAAAAACTCTAAAAAACCTTAAAACTGTAAAAAACAACAAAAACACTAAAAACCCAAAAATACTGTAAAACCTTGAAAAACCTTAAAACACTAAAAACTCCTGAAAACCCTAAAAAACCCTAAAAACCACACATATACTAAAAAACCCCAATAAATCCATGAAAACATAAAAAAATCTAATAACCCTAAAAAACCTGAAAACCATAAAAATCCCTAAAAATATGAAAAATCCTAAAAACCCATAAAAGTCTAAAACCCCACTAAAAACTCTAAATATCCTCAAAACCCATAAAAAAAGTAAAAACTATAATAAACCTTAAGAATCCTAAACAACTCAAAAAAAAATTACATAGAATCCAAAAAGACCCTAAAAACCTTCACAAACTCTAAAAACTCCTGAAATTTAATGACCAAAACTTTCCATGTAAAATATTTTTTTAAATATATGGAAATTTTACGAGTCCCTGAAAATTGACGGCGCATGATTCTGAGGTCCAGTGTGCCCAGAATCAATTTCTGAACTTTTGTTTGGGTACGTTCAGTAAACGTACGAGTGGGTTTTTTCCAACTTTTGAACCGGTGCTCGGAATTGAAATCTGAGGGCACCATTGAACTCACAATGCCGGTATTCATTTAAAGAGACTTTCACCTTGATGGCAGTTGGTTGAGGGTGAACGTTAGTTTTTGGGTTTTTTGTGAAAGAATAAAATAAAAATAAAAGTGTGTGACATTTTTTTTATTTGCAACACCCAAGTGGTTGTTGGGAGGTAGGGTCCACTGAAACTAAACATCCATGTGGAAGTTGAGAAGTGGGGACCACCAGACCTTAACCTCCCATGAGAGGTTATGGTGGTGGGGACCACCCGAACCTAACCTCTCATGAGAGGTTATGGTGTTGGGGACCACCTGAGGCCTAAACCTCTTGAACTCCCCTAATTATGGAGAAAAACCTATCAACCCCCTTCATTAATGTGGAGGAGCCTCTTGACTTATTCCACATTAATTATGCCAACGCACATACCTTTAATATGCCAACCCTCCCCCACTTAATTATGCTAACTAATTAATTAAACCAATTTGAAATTTATGCCAAAAAACATAATAGATCTCATAATCGATTATTTTGGAGGCCATCATTTCATTTGGGTAGAATTGGGGAGAGGAGGAGCTCTTGGAGAAAGAATGCCAACGAAGGACTTCTTCTTTGAACAAAAACTTCTTCTCCGAACGAAGAATGTCGACCTTCACTTCTTCCTTCTTCCTCGAGACTTTCTCCATCGGTGGACATCTTCAACAACAAAGAATCACCTCCATTGAAGAACATTAATCCGGCGAGCGAGCTCGGAATCGGAGGTGTGTGACGGGCGCGACGAAAGTCGAAAACTTCAACTTCTATCTTCTTCATCAACAATCAAACAAGGTAGGGGTGTGTTTATAAATTGTTCAATGTCAATTTCCTCTTACTTTGAATCTTTATATGATGAGCCGCTTGCTACCGCCCTAACGTAGAGGGTGCAGGACAAACCAACATGGCCCAACCCTTCCGCAAATCTTGTGTCGCGATGGAGGAAGATGACAACCATCAAGGGTAGGGGCATGAGAACGGCAGCTGGCACCCCCGTCGGCCGCGACGAAGGTGACGACGCAACAATGCCACCCCACGGCCACCGCCGCCACCCCACGACCTCTGCATCGACCGCGGCCGCCACCGCCATCCGCGAATCTGCACTGCCCTGTGACCGAGGAGCCGCCCCGCGGCCGAGGCACCGCCCCGTGGCCAGCTGAGCCGACCGCCCGCGGTCGGTCCGCCAACCAACGGTCGAGCCGCCGGACCGCCCGCCTTTGGCTGGTCCGCCGGCTCGTGACCTGACCACCGCCCTGCGGCCGATCCGCTCCCTCACAGCCATTCTGCCGCCCTCACGGCCAGTCCATGCCCTCACGGTTGGTCTACGCCCTCGCGGCTGGTTCGCCGAACTCGCGTCCGGTCTCGACCCTCATGGCTCGTCTGCGACCTCGCGGCCGGTCTGCTCCCCCGCGGTACCTGCGGCTGGTCTGCACCCCCGTGGTACCTACGGCCTGTCTGTGCCCTCGCGGTACCCTAAAAATATTAAAAAACTCTAAAAAACATTAAACCCCACCAAAAAACTCAAAAAACCCCTAAAACCCCAGAAAACCCTGAAAACTCTAAAACTCCCTAAAAACCATCAAACCCCTCAAAATCCCTAAAAACCCTAAAAACCATAAAATCCTAATCCTCCCTAAAAATCCATGAAAATATAAAAAAACTAAAAAATCCTAAAAAAATCCCTAAAAACCATAAAACCACTAAAAATCTGAAAAAAAAAACCTTAAAAACCCATAAAACCCCTAAAAACAATAAAAACACTTTATACCACTAAAAATGTTTAAAAACTCTAAAAACCTTACAAAACCTAAAAACAAAAAAAATCCCTAATAACACAAAAGACCATAAAACCCTAAGAACCCCTAAACCCCCCTAAAAACCCTAAAAAACCCTACAAAACATAAAAATCATAAAACCCCCTAAGAATCCATGAAAACATAAAAAATACTAAGAATCATAAACCCCCTGAAAACCATAAAACCCCTAAAAACCTTAAAAAATTGTAAAATCCCATAAAAACCACTAAAAACACATAAAACCCCTAAAATATTAAAAACTCTAAAAAACCTTAAAACCCTAAAAAACTCAAAAAACCCTAAAAACCCAAAAGACCTTAAGACCTTGATAACCACTAAAAACCCTAAATTCCCCTGAAAACCCCTAAAAACCATCAAAATCACAAAAACCCCTAAAAAACACCAAAAACATAAATATCCTAAAAAATCACTAAAAATCCACAAAAACGTAAAGAAACTTAAAACCCCCCAAAAAACCCTAAAAACCACAAAACCCCTAAAAACCTTAGATACCTTAATAATAGATAAAAACCACTAAAAAATCTAAAACCACTTTAAACCCCTGAAAAATTTAAAAAATAATAAAAAAACCTTAAAAACCCTAAAAACCCCTAAAAACCCTACAACCATTAAAAATCCCCCAAACCCTAAAAGAACCTAAAAAACGTAAAAATCCTAAAAAACCCCAAAAGATCCATAAAAATAATAAAAACCCTCAAAAACCTTGAAAACCCCTGAAATCCATAAAAACTCATAAAGTCTTAAAAATCCGGGAAACCCCTAAAAACCCAAAAAATCACTATATACTCTAAAACCCCAAAAACATTAAAAAACTCTAAAAACCATAAAAAATCATAAAAAAATCAAAAAAAATCCCTAAAACCCAAAAAATAATAAAACCCAGGAATACCCTAAAAACCATAAAACCCGCTGAAAAACCCCACACACCCTCAAAATCCGTAAAAAGGATAAAAACCAATAAAATCTATAAAAATCCTAAAAAACCTTGAAAAGTCCTAAAACCCATAAAACCCAAAAAGTAACCCTAAACACCACTAAAAACCCTTAAAACCCCTTAAAATATTAAAAAACTCAAAAAACCTTTAAAACCCCTAAAAACTCAAAAAAAAAAACATAAACCTCAAAAGACCATAAAAACCCTAAAAACCCCTAAAAACCCTAAAAAACCCTAAAAACCCCTAAAAACCCTAAAAACCACAAAAAACCTAAAAAACCCTAAAAATATATGAAAACGTATAAAACCCTAAATACCAAGAAAATATCCTGAAAACCATAATACCCCTAAGAACCTTAAAAACCCTAAAAATTCATAAAAGCCTAAAAACCACTAAAAACTCTAAAAACCCATAAAATTCTAGAAAACATTAAAAAACTCTAAAAACCCTAAAAACCCCAAAAGAACATTAAAGAAACAAAAATACTGAAATACCCTAAAAACCTTGAAGACCCATAAAAACCCTAAAAACCACTGAAAAACCCTGAAATCCCTTAAAATCCATAAAAACCATAAATAGCATAAAAATGATAAAATACCCCTAAAAATCCATGAAAATGTAAAAACCCCTAAAAACCCTGAAAAACACCTGAAACCCTAAAAAACCCTTAAAACCCTTATAAACCCAAAAATCCTTAAAACCCCACTAAAAACTCTAAAAATCATTAAAACCCATAAAACGTTAAAAAACTCCAAAATCATTAAAAACATAAAATTCTAAAAAAGAACCCCAAAAAAAGAAAAAGACTCTAAAACCCCAAAAAAACACTAAAAACCCTAAAATCCCTGAAAATCCCTAAAAACCTTGATGAGATTTATGGCCCACATATGCATCAAGGATTTGAGAATGATTGTGACACAGAGGTTGGAAGGAACACAAACGGCAAGACCCATTGCATGGGAGGTGGCCTAATGATAAGCGGAAGAATGAGGAGAATGAAATAGACTTTACATGGCCTTACTTTAAAATTAAAAGAGTAGGCCCAACATGCATGCATGAGAAGAGAAAATGGTCCTTTAATCACACTTATTAAAGCCCAAAAGTGAACATAAATGGCCCACCCAAATGATCCCACAAATTTATATCCACTTACATGGAGGAAATCTCCAAAGAAAAAAGTAGTGGGGCCCCGTGTCTCCAAATTCATTGTTGGAATCTTCAAAGTCTTTGGTATGGTTACAAAAAGTCTTCTTAGTGGATATCTAGTTCTATTAAGGCATGTACATGTGTAAACAAAGTCAAAATAGTGGGATAGGATTTATAATTTTTTGGGATAGGTATTTTGACATGTGTCACTCTCATTTGGCTATAAATATCCACCTCCTTGTACCCCTTGAAGGGTAATTACGAATTTGAGTGGTTTCTACCATTATTATGCTTGTGTTTCTAGTATTCTTGAATAAATTAAAGTAAGGCTTATCAAAGGAGTGATCAGCCTTTGTGGAGATTTATAATTAGTGTTTAAAAGGGAAATTCTCCATGGGATCCTAATTGATCATCCCCACCCTTTTTTAATTTCCTCCGCATTTATTTATTATTCATTTCTCCCATTTCATCTTTTGTGTTTCTGCATTTTCACCGACGAATAACACATGCCCATACGATATCATATCATTTGGTATCAGAGCTCAGAAACGGAAATCATGCTCTTCAATTTTCTATTTCTCCCATCATTTTTCTTCTCATTCTTCCATTTTTTCCATCACCAATTCTGGTCATAACTTTTTTTTACCATTTCAACGTCTTTTCCTTTGAATTTATGAATGCCTGATATGTCATTTTCATTATTTAGAATCTCTTCTTTCTTCTATTTTCGGAAAAACTAAAATTAGACTCTTATATTTAGAGATATATCCGAATCAATTTATACTACAGATTCACTTTTGTGAAATCTAACAATCTCCAAGATGGAATTCCAATTGATTTTGAATATATCATTTAAAAGGATACTTTCATATAGAAATTCCAGAAATTCTATTCCTCTTCCTTTTGTAATTTTTGTGATTTGAGTTTTCATTTTGATAAGTTTATATTTTTGTAAGCCACACACCATCGTCAAATCTTTGTGAAATCTCTCTTAGTTGAATTATTTGAAAAAACAGAGCATAAAAAAAATCAAAAAAAGGCTGATGGAAATTTACTACACATTATGTTTGCTCTTTTGCACAAATTTTATGAATTTATACTGTAATATTTCTCTTTCAACTTATTTAATTCATCCATAAACACCCTTAAACCATAACCATTTCTCCCATTTCTATTTACATCTCATTTCTCTTGGACTCCATTGATTCAAACCCTTTTAAATTTTTTGATTTTTAATTTTTTATATGAATTGATTGCTTATTACTTGTTTTCTTCTTGATTATATTTAGGAACACTTATAAGAACCAATTTTTCATTCTAGACAGTATGAGGAACGTTTTTAGAGATTAAAAAGAGAGAGAGAAAGTGTGTGAGGATTTTAAAAAATGGGGATCGAGGGAGAAAGAAGTAAGATCGACCTCAAATTATTAATGAAAGATGTCATTGACCAATTTACATGTTTTAATGCTAGGTTGGATGATTTGAAAAGTTACTCAACTTCAAGGTCTCCAAAAAGTAAAACCCCTTGAAAATTATAAAAATGCCTAAAAACCTTCAAAACCTCTAAAAACCCAAAAACCCACTAAAATTTCTAAAAACCCTTACAACACCTATAAACGTTAAAAAACACTAAAACCCATTTAAAACCATAAAAAAAGTAAAAAAACCCTAAAAACCCAGAACTTCCCTAAAAACACTAAAAACACCTAAAATCCTTAAAACACCTCAAACCCCGTAAAAATCCTAAAAAACCCTAAAACCATAAAAACCATATAAATCCTAAAAACCCCTAAAAATCCCTGAAAATGTAAAAACCCCTAAAAGCGTGAAAAACCCATGAAAATCATAAAAACCCCTAAAAACTTTAACGACCCTAAAAACCCATAAAACCCTAAAAAAACATGTAAAACTCAAAAACTGTTAAAACCCCTTAAAACATCAAAAAACTCTGCAAAACATTAAAAACCCTAAAAAATTCAAAAACCCCAAAAAGAACCCAAAAAGCCTAAAAACCCTAAAAAATATTAAAACCCACGAAAAACTCTAAAACCCCTCAAAATCCTTAAGAACCTAAAAAACAGAAGAACCATAAAAATTCTAAAAACCCCATAAAAATCCATAAAATCATAAAAAATCCAAAAAACCCTGGAAAACCCCTAAAAACCATAAAACCCCTAAGAACATTGAAACCCCATAAAAACCATCAGCACCCTAAAAACCCATTAAAATCGTAAAAAACCCCCCTTAAAATAAATGAAATTGAAAAAATCCTAAAAACCTAGAAAAACCCCTGAAAACCATAATAACCTTAAAATCCATAAAAACTGCTAAAAACCATTAAAACCCCTAAAATGTTAAAAACGTTTAAAAACCTTAAAAATCATAAAAAAATAAAAAAAACCTAAAAACCCAAAAAGACCGTAAAACCCTGAATACCCCTAAAGCTTTAAAATCCTCTTTAAAACCCTCAAAATCCCTAAAACCCCTAAACAACCCTAAAAACCATAAAAATCCTAAAAACCCCTAAAATCCATGTAAATGTAAGAAAACCTAAAACCACAAAAACCCATGAAAACCATAAAAACCCTAAAAACCTTAGAAAACCCTAAAACCCATAAAAACCCTAAAACCCACAAAAGAATCTAAAAACCCATAAAACTCCTAAAACGTTAAAAAAACTCTAAAAAAACCTTAAACCCCCTAAAAACTAAATCCCCCCCTTAAAACCCCCCAAAAAAACCCTAAAACCCCTCAAAATCCCTAAAAACCCTAAAAACCCTAAAACCAAAAAAACCCTAACAACCATTACAAATCCATGAAAATGTAAAAAACCATAAAACCTCTAAAAAACCCTAAAAACATTAAAACCCCAAAACCCCAAAAACCCTAAAAAACACTAAAAACCTACTAAATACTCTAAAACCCCTTAAAACGAATAGAAACGTTAAAAAATTCTAAAAAACCATTAAACCCCAAAGATACTAAAAAAACCCTAAAAACCCAAAAAATACCCCAAGAACCCCAAAAAATCATAAAACCCCATGAAAACACTAAAAACCATCAAAATCCCTAGAAACCAAAAAAGATGCTAAAAAAACCCAAAAATCCTAAACCCCACCCCAAAAAATAAATGAAAACGTAAAAACCCATAAAAACCTTAAAAACCCCTCGCATCTTCCTTGACCCTTGAAAACCATTAAAATCTCTAAAAACCTTAAAAACCCTAAAAACCCATAAAAACTCAAAAAAACACTAAAAACTCTAAAAAACTATAAACCCCCAAAAATAGCAAAAAATCCCCGGAAAACCATCAAAATCCATAAAACCCTAAAAACCCTAAAAACAATAAAAATCATAAAAATCCATGAATTCCTAAAAAACCCTAAAAACCTAAAAACCCTAAAAATCCAAAGAAACCCTAAAATCCCACTAAAAACATTAAAAAAATCTAAAAAGTCTTAAAACCCTAAAAAACTCAAAAAAAACCCAAAAGTCCTTAAAACCCTCAAAACCCTAAGATCCCTCAAAATCCTGAAAATCCATAAAAACTGTCAAAATCATAAAAAATAAAAAAACCCCTAAAAATTCATGAAATCATAAAAAAATTTAAAAACCTCCTAAAAACCATAAATAACCCTAAAAACCCAAAAAGAGCCAAAAAAACCCTGAAAACCCCTAAAAACCCATTTAAACCCCTAAAGACCTTCAAAATACCTAAAAACCCTAAAAACCATAAAAGTCATAAAACCCCCAAAAAACCAATGAAAATGTAAATACCCCTAAATACCCTGAAAACCCCATGAAAACCATAAAAACCCCTAAAAACCCAAAAATCCCTAAAAACACAAAAAAGACCAAAAACCCACTAAAAACTCTAAAAACCCTTTAAAAATCAAAAAACATTAAAAATAAAATAGAAATCCTAAAAAATCAAAAAAACCCTAAAAACCCAAAAAAGATCCTAAAAACCCTAAAAAACCCTAAACCCCTGAGAAACTATGAAAATCCCTAAATCTCCTAAAAACCCCTAAAAACCCCTAAAAACCCCTAAAATTTATAAAAATCCTAAAAAACCCCTAAAAATCCATGAAAACATAAAAAATCCTAAAAACCTAGAAAACCCTCTAAAACCCTAAAACCCCTAAAAACTATAAAAACCCATAAATCCCTAAAAACCAATAAAAACACTAAAAACCCTTAAAACATATAAAAATGTTAAAAAACTATAAAAAACCTTAAATAACCTAATTTTTTTAAAAAACCACTAAAATCCCAAAAAGACCCTAAAAACCCTAAAAGGCCCAAAAAGCCCATAAAAACCCTAAAACCCTTCAAAGCCCCTAAAAACCTAAAAAACATAAAAACCATAAAAATTTGATAACACCAAAAAAATATATCAAAACATAAAAAACTCTAGAAACCCTGAAAACCCCCAAACCTCTAAATTCCTTAAAAACCCTAAAACCTTTAAAAACCCTAAAAACCACTAAAAACACTAAAACCCTTTAAACCCCTAAAAACATTAAAAATTCTAAAAACCTTAAAAATACTAAAGAACTCAAAAAAAACCCCTAAATACCCAAAATGATATTAAATACATTGAAATACACTTAAAACCCTAAAAACATCTGAAAACCCCCCAAACCCCTAAAATTCCTAAAATCCCTAAAAACAATAAAAACCATAAAAATACTAAAACACCCTAAAAATCCTTGAAAGTGTAAAAAACACTTAAACCCCCTAAAACTATAAAACCCCTAAAAACCTTAAAAAACCCTAAAACCCCCTAAAAACCCAAAAAATCAGTAAAACTCTAAAAACCCTTTAAACCCCTAAAAATGTTAAAAAGTTTAAAAACCTTAAAAACCCTCAAAAAATCAAAAAAACCCTAAAAACAAAAGAACCTGAAAACGCCTAAAACCTCCTAAAAACCTTAAAAATACTCAAAATCCCTAAATCCCTAAAAACCCTAAAGCCCCTAAAAATCCTAAAAACCCATAAAAATCAATGAAAACATAAAAACCATAAAAACCTTAAAAAACCCTAAAAACCATAAAACCCCTAAAAACCTTTTAAAAACCCTAAAACCCCCAAAAAACCCCCTAAATGCAACAAGAAACTCTAAAAACCTTTTAAAGCCCTAAAAATGTTAAAAAAACTCTAAAAATACCTTTAAAACCCTAAATAACTCTAAAATCCCAGAAAGACCCTAAAAACCCTAAAAACACCTAAAACCCCCCAAAAAAACCAGGAAAACCCTAAAAACACTAAAAAACCCTAGTAACCATAAAAATCATAAAAACGCACAAAAATCCATTAAAATGTAAAAACCCATAAAAACCCTGAAAAACTGCTGAAAACCATAAAACCCCTAAAAACATAAAAACACTAAAAAACAAAAAAAAAACTCTAAAAACTCTTTAAACCCATAAAAATGTTAAAAAGGTCAAAACCCATAAAACTCTCAAAATCTAAAAAAAACCCTAAAATCCTAAAAAGAGCCAAAAAACCATGAAAACACCTAAAATCCCGAAAAACTGATAAAAACCCTAAAAAACCTAAAATCCATAAAAATCATAAAAAATCACTAAAAAGACGTGAAAACGTAAAAATGTAAAAACCCCTAAAATCCCATGAAAACCATAAAAACTCTAAAAAACTTAAAAAATAATAAAAATCCCAAAAACCACTAAAAACACATAAAACCATTAAAACCCCTAAAATGATAAAAAAAAATTATAAAACCCCCAAAAAACTAAAAAACTCAAAACAACCCCTAAAAACCAAAAAAGATCCTAAAAACCCGAAAACCAATGAAAACCCCTAAAACCAATAAAAATCCCTAAAACCCCTAAAACCCCTAAAAATTATAAAAAAATCCTAAATACCAATAAAATTTTATGAAAACATAAACAACCCTGAAAACCCCCTAAAAATCATAAAAACCCTAAAAATCTTAAAAACCCCTAAAAACACATAAAACCCTTAAAACCACTAAAAACTCTAAAAACCATCAAACCCCCTAAAAATGCTAAAAAAACTCTACAAACCTTAAAAATGATAAAAACCTAACCCCCCCTAAAACCCCAAGAAGGTCTTCAAAACCTTGAGAAACACTAAAAACCCTAAAAAGCATCAAAATCCCTAAAAACACTAAAAACCCTATAAACCATAAAAATCCTAAAAAAACCCCTAAAAATCAATGAAATCATAAAAACCCATAAAAACCCTGAAATCCATAAAAACTAATAAAACCTTTTAAAACCCTAAGAACCCATGAAAACACTAAAAACCCACTAAAAACTCTAAAACCCTCTTAAACCCTTAAAAACATTAAAGACTCTAAAAAACCTTAAAAATCCTAAAAAACTCAAAAAAAAACCTAAAATATCAAAAAGACCCTAAAAACATTGAAAAACTATAAAAACCCTAAAAACCCGAAAAACCTTTGAAAACCCCTTAAAACCATCAAAATCCCTAAAAACCCTAAAATGCCTAAAAATAATAAAAAATCCAAAAAAACCCTAAAAAATCCATAAAAACGTAAAAAACCCTCAAAACCATAAAAAACCCAAAAAACTATAAAAACCTCTAAAAACCTTTAAAAACCCAAAAACCCTATAAAAACCCTGAAAACCACTAAAAACTATAGAACTCTTAAAACCCCTAAAGTGTTAAAAAATATAAAAAACCTAAAAAATCCAAAAAAACTCAAAAAAATTCATATAACCCAAAGGACCCAAAAATATGTGAAAACCCCTAAAACACCTAAAAACCCCTAAAAACCCTAAAAACCCTCAAAATCCAAAAAAACATAAAAATTATAAAAAAACTATACGAATCCTTAAAAAACCATAAAATTCCATGAAAATGTAAAAAACCCTAAAAACACTGAAAACCATAAAACCCCATAAAAACCAACCCCCCCTGAAAAACTCGTTAAAAACCTAAAAACCACAAAAAACTCTAAAAACCATTAAAACCCCTAAAAAAGTTAAAAAAACAAACCCAAAAACACTAAAAACTCAAAAAAACTCCCTAAAACCCCAACAGACCCTAAAACCCCTAAAAATCATAAAGATCCCAAATAACCCCTAAAATCTATGAAGACATAAAAAACCCTAAAACTCCTGAAAATCATAAAACCCATAAAAACGTTAAAAACCATAAACCCATAAAACTCCTAAAAACCCACAAAAAACTCTGAAATGCATAAAACCCCTAAAAACAAAAAAAAACTCTAAAAACCCATAAAACTCCTAAAAAATAAAAAAAAACCGCAAAATCCCAAAATTAACTTCAAAATCCTAAAAACTCCTAAGAAACCCCAAACCCCTCAAAATCCATAAAAACACTAAAAACCATAAAAACCATAAAAATCCAAAAAATCCCCTAAAATCCATGAAAACGTAAAAAAATCCCTCAAAACCCTGAAATACCTGTCCAAACCACAAACCCCCCCAAAACCTTAAAAACCCTAAGAACCCATAAAAACCATAAAAACCTACTAAAAACTCTAAAAACCCTTAATACTCTTTAAAATTTTAAAAAAAACATTAAAAATCATAGTAAAAAAACCCTAAAACTCCAAAAGAACCTAAAAACATTGAAAAAACCTTAACCCCCTTAAAATCCCTAAAACCCCAAAAGTTTCCTAAAAATAAAAAATAACCGTAAAAACTATAAAAATAAAAAAAAACACCTAAAACTACATGAATATGAAAAAAACCCTAAAAACCAGAAAAAAACCCTTAAAACCATAAAAATCCAAAAACCCCTGAAAATACATGAAAATGTAAAAACCCAAAAAAATACCAAAAAACCCCTAAAAACATTAAAAACCCTATAAAAACACTAAAAACCACTAAAAATCCTAAAAACCCTAAAAACATTAAAAAACACTAAAAAGCTAAAGAACACTAAAAACCATAAAAACACCTAAAAACCATAAAAACCCTAAAAACCCATAAAAACCCTATAAACCACTAAAAACTATAAAAACCCTTAAAAACCTAAGAAATGTTAAAAATACCTAAAAACCCTTAAAAGCCCTAAAAACTCAAAATATACCCTAAAAACCCAAAAAGACCCGAAAACCCTAAAACCCATAAAAGCCCCGGAAAAATCGTAAAACCCCTCAAAATCCCTTAAAGCATTAAAAAACCCTAAAAACATAAAAAACTTTAAAACCACTAAAAATCCATTAAAACGTAAAAACATTAAAAACCCTGAAAACCACCCCAAAAACCATAAAACCCCTAAAAGCTTTAAAAACCATAAAAACCCCATAAAACTTCTAAAACCCCCCTAAAAACTCTAAAAACCCTTTAAACCCCTAAAATTATTTAAATACTCTAAATAAGCTTAAAACCCTAAAAAACTCAAAAAATCCCTAAAAATACAAAAGACCCTAAAACTCATGAAAAACCCTAAACCCCTTAAAATCGCTAAAAAACCCTAAAAATCCCAAAAATCCCCAAAAAATCCATGAAAGCATAAAAAATCCTAAAAACCATAAAAATCACTTTAAAACCATAAAACCACTAAAAACCTTAAAAACCCTAAAAACCACAAGAAACTATAAAAAACCTTAAAACCCCTAAAAACATTAAAAAACTCTAAAAAAATTAAAACCCATAAAAAATCAAAAAACCCTAAAAAATTAAAAAGTCCCTAAAACCACTGAAAACAGAAAAAACCTAAAAACCCCTTGAAAACCCATAAAAACCGTGAAAATCCCTAAAAACTCTTAAAATCCCAAAATACCATAAAAATCCTAAAAAACCTAAAAATTCATGAAAACATAAAAAAACACTGCAAACCCCCTAAAAACCATAAAACCCCCTAAAAACCTGAAAGGACCCTAAAAACCCCAAAACCCCCCAAATGTCCTAAAAATCCCATGAAACCCCTTAAAAAGACTTATATTACCTAAAAAACATAAAAACTCATTAAGATCATAAAAATCCTAGAAAACCCCAAAAAATCCATGCAAGTGTAAAAAAAATAAAAACCTTAAAAAAGCCCTGAAAACCATATAAACCCCTAAAAACATTAAAACCCCTAAAAACTATAAAAGCCATAAAACCACTTAAAACTCCAAAAACACTCATAATCCATAAAAATGTTAAAAACTTTAAAACACCTTAGAACCCCGAAAAAACTCAAAAAACCCCTTAAAACTCAAAAAGATCTTACCCCCCCCACCCAACCCTAAAGACACATGAAAACCCCTAAAACCCTTAAAAACACTCAAAACCCTCAAAAACCAAAAAAACATAAAAATTATAAAAAAACACTAAAAATCCAAGAAAACGTAAAAAATCCTAAAAATCCAAAAAAACACCTGAAAACCATAAAAATCCCCAAAACCTCAAAACCCTTAGACCCATAAAAACAATAAGACCCACTAAAAACTTTAAAAACCCCTAAAATCCCTAAAAATGTTAAAAAACTCTAAATCCTAAGTAACTCATAAAAACCCTAAATCCCCAAAGACATTAAAAATAGTGAAAACCCCTAAAAATCCTGAAAACCCCCTAAAATTATCAAAATCTTTTAAAACCCTAAAAACACAAAAAACCATAAAAATCCTAAAAAACCCTAAACCCCTATAAACTGTTAAAAACCCTACAACCCTAAAAACCCCTAAAAAACCTAAAAATTTTAAAAATCCATAAAAACACTAAAACTATAAAATAACCTAAAACCGATAAAAATCCATGAAAACATAAAAAACCCTAAAAACCATGAAAACCCTCAGAAAACCATAAAAACCCCTAAAAACCTTTAAAACCCCAAAAAAAACCTAAAACCCACTAAAAACAAAAAACACCTTCAAACCACTAAAAAGGTTAAAAAACACTAAAAAACCTTGGAAGCCCTAAAAAATTCAAAAAAATCCTAAAACCCTAAAAAACCCTGAAACACTAAAAACCCCTAAAAATCACTAAAAACCCCTAAAACCCCTCAAAATCCCTAAAAACTAAAAACGATAAATATCCAAAAAAATCATAAAAACCCATGAAAACATAAAAAAACCTAAAAACCTTGAAAACTCCATGAAAACCAGAAAAACCCTAAAAACCCACTAAAAACACTAAAAACCCTTAAAACCCTTAAAAACATAAAAAAACTATAAAAGACCTTAAAAAACCTATAAAACATAAAAAACCCTCAAAATCCCAAAAGACCCTAAAAACCATGAAAAAGCCTAAAAAGCCTAAAAACCCTAAAACCCCATGAAAACCCCTAAAACCCCTCAAAATCCTTAAAAACCCAAAAAAATCCCAAACACCATAAAAATCTTTAAAAAACCCCTAAAAATCCTTGATAAAGTAAAAAACCCTAAAAAACCTGAAAAACCCCTAAAAACCATAAAAACCCCTAAAAACATTAAAAACCCTGAAAACCCATAAAAACCCATACACCCACTAAAAACTCTAAAAACCCTTAAATACCATAAAAACATTCAAAACTCTAAAAAACATAAAAACCCTAAAAATATAAATGAAACCCTAAAAACCCAAAAAGATCTTAAAAACACTAAAACCCCAGAAAAACCACAAACCCCTCAAAATCCCAAAAAACCAAAAAACCATAAAAATCCAAAAAACCCACTAAAAATCCATGAAAATGTAAAAAACCATAATGAACCCCCTAAAACCATAAAAACTCATAAAAACATAAAAACCCTAAGTCCCCATAAAAACCCAAAAACCCACTAAAAACTCTAAAAAACCCTTAAAACCCCTTAAAAGTTTTAAAAAACTCAAAAAAATTTAAAACCCTTAAAAACTAAAAAAAAACCCTAAAACCCCAAAAAAAACCCTGAAAAACCCGGAAAACCCCTAAAATCCCCTAAAACCTTCAAATTTCACAAAAACCTTAAAAATCATAAAAATCCTAAAAAAACATAAAAATCTAGGAAAATGTAAAAAATCATAAAAACCCCCTGAATACCAAAAAACCCATAAAATACATAATAAAAACAAAAGCTCATAAAAACCCTAAAAACCAAATAAAAACTCTAAAAACATTTAAAACCACTAAAAATGTTAAAAAACTCAAAAACACCTTAAAAACCCTTAAAAACCCAAAAAACCTAAAAGACCCAAAAACCCCTGAAAACCCCTAAATACCCAAAAAAAAACCCTAAAACACATAAAAATCCATGAAAACATAAAAAACCCTAAAACCCCCAAAAAACCCCTAAAGACAATAAAAACCCTTCAAAACTTAAAAACACTAAAAACCCATAAAATAGCTAAAAACCACTAAAAACTCTAAAAACCCTTAAAGGCCCTAAAAATGTTAAAAAACTCTAAAAACATTAAAAACACTAATAAACTCAAAAAACCCATAAAACCTCAAAAGGAAATAAAATCCCGAACAACCTAAAAACGTTAAAACCCCTAAAACCCCTAAACACCATTAAAATCCCTAAAAACCATAAAAAATCCAGAAACCCATCAAAAATCCTAAAAACCCCTAAAAATCCATAAAACGTTAAAAACACTAAAAACCCTAAAAAACCGTTGAAATCCATAAAAACCCCTAACAACCTAAAAAATCCCCAAAACCCATAAAAACACTAAAAACAACTAAAAACTCTAAAAACCCTTAAGACACCTAAAAATGTTAAAAAACTCTAAACACACTGAAAACCCTAAAAACACCAAAAGTCCTTAAAAACTGTGAAAGACCCTAAAAACCCCCAAGCACCCTTATAAACCTTAAAACCATCAAAATCTTAAAAAATCCTAAAAAATACAAGAATGCGTAAAAAAACCTAAAACCCCAAAAAACCCCATAAAACTAGAAAAACCCATAAAAAGAAAAAAATCCTAAAAATACTGAAGATCCTAAAAACCCATGAAAACCTCTAAAACCCCTTAAAACCCCTAAAATGTTTAAAAACTCTAAAAAATCTAAAAACCCCCTAAAAACAAAAAAAACCCTAAAAAATAGACCTTAAAACCCCTGAAAACACTAAAACCACTAAAAACCCTAAAGACCCTAAAAACCCTAAAAACATAAAAAACCTAAAAATCCATGAAAACCTGAAAAACCATAAAAACCTTGTAAAACCTCCGAAAACCATAAAAAACTCTAAAAGCCGTAAAAATCCCTAAAACCCCATAAAAACCCAAAAAACCACTTAAAACTCTAAAAACCATTTAAACCCCTAAAATCATTAATTTTTTTTAAAAAAACCTTAAAACGCTAAAAAACTAAAAAAATCCTAAAAACCCATAAAATTCCCTAGAAATTTAAAAAGCACTAAAAACCGAGAAAACCACAAGAAAAAGATAAAACCCTCTAAACACCTTAGAAAGCCTAAAACCCATAAAAACCCTAAAAACCAACTAAAATATTTAAAAACCCTTAAAACCCCTAAAAAGTCCTAAAAATCAAGAAAAACCCCCACAACCACAAAAATCCTAAAACCCCCCTAAAAATCAATGAAAACATAAAAAAACCTAAAAACCCTGAAAACCACAAAACCCCCAAAAATTTAAAAAACTCTAAAAACCCAAAAAAACCCCTAAAAACAACAAAAAACTGTAAAAACCCATAAAACTCCTAAAAATGCTAAAAAATCAAAAAAATATAAAAAACCCTAAAAAATTCAAAAAAACCCTAAAACCCCAAACAAACCTTACCAACCCATAAAAAATGTAAAAACCCATAAAAAACCACAAAATCCACAAAATTCTTAAAACCCTGAAAACCCCTAAAAACCATAAAAATCTTAAAAAACCCTAAAAATAGATTAAAATCTAAGAAATCCTAAAAACCTTTAAAACCTAAAAAAACTTGGTACCCAAATAAACCCTAAAACCCACTAAAAACACTCAAAACCCTTAAAACCCTAAAACCTTTAAAACATTAAAATACCTTAAAACCCCTAAAAAACTAAAAAAAACACTAAAAACCCAAAAAGGCCCCAAAAACCTTAAAAAACCCTAATAACCCTAGAAACCCTAAAAACATCCGAAAAAACCTAAAAACCCAAAAAACCCCTAAAACCCTAAAGATCCTAAAAACCATAAAAAACCTAAAAAACCCCTAAAAATTTATGAAAACATAAAAATCTGCAAATACCCTGAAAAACTGCTAAAAACATTAAAAATACCCTAGATACCAATAAAAACCCAAAAAATCCATTAAAAACTCTGAAAACCCTTAAAACCCCAAAAAACTCAAAATAACCCTAAATACCCTAAAATACCCTAAAACACTAAAAACCCATAAAAACCCTAAAAACCCTAGAAAACATTAAAAACCCTTAAAATCATAAAAATCCAAAAAAACCAAAAGAATCTGTGAAAATGTAAAGAAACCTAAAAACACTGAAAATCCCCTAAAAACCATAAAACCCCTAAAACTCCATAAAAACCATAAAAATCCACTAAAAAATCTAAATACTCTTTAAACCCCTAAAAAGTTAAAAAAACTCTAAAAACCATAAAACCCTTAAAAACTCCAAAAAACCCTAAAACCTCAAAAAGACCCTAAAAACCCTAAAAATCATCAAATCTCGAAAAACCCTAAAAATAATAAAACCCTAAAAACCCCTAAAAATACACAAAAACATAAAAACCCATAAAAACCATAAAAAAAACCCTAAAAACCAAAAATATCCCTAAAAACCTTAAAAAACCTAAAACTTAATAAAAACCCTAAAAATACAAAAAACCAACTAAGAACTCTAAAGCACTTAAACCCCCAAAAATGTTAAAAAATATTAAAAACCTTAAAAACCCAAAAAAACACTAAAAACCCAAAAACCCATGAAAACCCTAAAACCCCTCAATTTGCCAAAAAAACAAAAAAACCTTAAAAACCATTAAAATCCTAGAAAAATCCTAAAAATCCAAGAAAACATAAAAAACCCTGAAAACCCCTTAAAACCATAAAAACCAATAAAAACCTTAAAAAATACTAAGAACTCATAAAAAACCCAAAAATTCACTAAAACACTAAAAATCCTTAAAACCCCTAAAAACTCAAAAAAAACCCCTAAAAATCAAAAAGATCTTAAAAACCCTAAAAAAACCCAAAGACCCAAAAAACTCCTCAAAACTACTAAAACCCTCAAAATCCATAAAAACCCTAAAAATTCCAACAACATAAAAATCCTAAAAACCCCTAAAAATCTGAGAAAACATAAAAAACCTTAATAACCCTGAAAACCCATTAACAACCATAAAACCCTAAAAACCAAAAAAAAACCAAAAAAATACATAAAACCATAAAAAACCACTAAAAACTCTAAAAACACTTAAAACTCCTAAACTTGTTTAAAAAAATCTAAAAAATCATAAAAACCCAAAAACAACCTAGAAAACCCCTAACCCCCCCAAAAGATCCTAAAACCCTGAAAACTCTAAAACCCCTAAAAATCTTTAAAACCCTCAACATACCTAAAAGCCCAAAAAAATCCATAAAAATCTTAAAAACCCCCTAAAAATCATGAAAATGTAATAAAACCCCCAAAACTCTTAAAAACCCATGAAAAAACCGCTAAAACAACAAAAACACAAAAAACCAATAAAAATCCTAAAAACCCACCAAAAAATCTAAATAACCTTTAAAATCCTAAAATGTTAAAAAACATTAAAAAACCTTAGAAACCCTAAAAAACGAAAAAAAAATCTAAACACCCCAAAGACCTTAAAAGCTTAAAACACCTAAAAATCCTAAAAAACCCCTGGAAAACCATTAAAACTATCAAATCCATAAAAACCCTAAAACCCCTAAAAACCATAAAAATATTAAAAACCCCCCTAAAATCCTTGAAAATGTAAAAAACCCTAAAAATAATGGAAAACCTCTAAAAACCATAAAAACACAAAAAACATTAAAAACCCTAAAAGCTCATAAAATCCCTGAAATATTTTTTTTTATAAAAACACTTAAAGCCATAAAAATGTTGAAAAGCTCTAAAAACCATAAGAACCCTAAAAAATCAGAAGAATCCTAAAAACCCAAAAGACCCTAAAAACCCTAAAAACCCCTAAAAACCCTAGAAAACCCTCAAACCCTTCAAATCCCTAAAAAACCAAAAAACCATAAAAATCCTAAACCCCCTAAAAATCCATGAAAAATTAAAAAACCATAAAAACTGTAAAAGAACCCTAAAAACCTTAAAACCCCATGAAAACCTTAAAAAACATAAAAACCCATAAAATCCCTAAAAAATCACTAAAAACTCTTTAAACCCCTAAAAATGTTTAAAAAAACTATAAAAACTCTTAAAAACCCTAAAATACGCTAGAAAACCCTAAAATACTCTAGAAAACCCTAAAAACCCAAAAAGACCCTAAAACCCCTTAGAACCCCAAAAAACCTCTGAAAACCCCTAAAAAACCTTTAAATCCCAAAAACCAAAAAACCCAAAAAACCATAAAAATCCTAAAACCCCTAAAAGTCCATAAAAATGTAAAAAACCAAAAAAAACTTGAAAAATCACTAAAAACCATAAAACCTTTAAAAGTATTATAAAACTCTAAAAACCCATAAAAACCCCAAATCCACTAAAAACTCTAAAACCCCTTAAAACCCATAAAAATGTTAAGAGAGAAGGATGGCGGCTGAATCTCCACGATCTTCTCGCGCGCGGGTTCCCCTTCGAGGTCTCTTCTCGTGGTGCAGATCCTCCAGTGTGGCGGTGCCCTCCATACGACGATGGTATCTTAGGTATTGGTCTTCTTCACAGTGCTGTTGATTCTTCCGGTGGAATGTTTTCTGGCTTCGGACGAAGGCTTCACGCTCAGTTGACTGGGTCAGATCTGGTCTTCCCGGCTTGCGGTGGTGCTTTTTCTCGAAGGTATGGCCGGGTTCTGGTCTCTCCTCAGCATGGCTTTTCAGGAATGTGGGGGATATGCTCAGATATGGGACTTTCATCATGTATCTCTTCAGTTCCTGGGAGGTGCGAGTCATATCTGGGTGCTTCGGGTTTTGGATTTTCGGATATGTTCTCCTTTTCCTATCTGAGAGGTGTTCTTGGTGGCGACGGGCTTCGGCGGTGGCTTTCGGTTTCATAGCGGCAGGGTTTTACCAGATTCTTCAGCGGCTCCTCCGGATGGTGGCCTTGCGGTTGATGAAGTTTATCTCCCTCGGTGTCAGGCATGGAGGTTCTTGTAGACGGTGCATATTTTTGGTCTGGCGACTTTCCTTGGGCCCTTCTTGGTCACCGGAGAAGCGGCTGGCTCTAGGCTTGGGAGGGTTGTGCTGGCCACTCTGGATTTGCGGTGATGACAGGTGGGTGTGGCGGGCTTTGCGACATCCTGGAAACGGTGCACTTGCTCCCGTGCTTGGACCCATTTCTCCATATCTGAGTCTGGGTGGGGTTTTCTGGCTCTCATGGCTTCTTGACGGGTTCCAGAGGTTGCGGAGAGTGAAGATGCAGGTTTGTGCTTCTGGTTCCTCTGTTTCCAATTTGATTTTTTCCGCAGATGAAGTTCTGGAAAAGTTGGGTTGCTTGCTGGTTTCTATCCTGGTCTGTGGTCTTCTGAGCTGTGGCTGGTATGGTTGTGAGTCATTGTTGGTGCTGGATTTGAGGTGTGATGATGTGGAGGTTGAGGGTTGTGGTGCTGGTATGGTTTTGTTTTGCTGTCGGTGCTGGATGTTGGTTCTGCTGAGTGATGATGGATTCTTTGGCTGCTGCGGATGTGTTCCTGGATGTACTACTAGTTCTGCGATACTGGCGATGGTATTGACTGGAAAGGAGGCGATGAGAGATGAAAAGGGTGATGCGGAATGCTGGTTGCTATTTGGCTGGGTGATGCTGTTGGGACGGGTGATGAAAGATATGCGGATGCTGAGGTGCTGGATGCTGGGAATGGTGATGCTAGATGTGGGTTGCTGCTTAGCTGGGAGGTGCGGAAGTTGTGGCATATGGTCTTGCTGCTGCTGGGATCTTTCTTTCTTGGCGTCTTGTGTTTTTTCTTTCTTGATTTTTCTTTTTTGGGGGTCCTTTGCCTCTTGGGTTTGTAAAGGGTTTTTGGGTGCAGGTCATTTGACCCCTCCCCTCCCTTGTCTGCTGCTTCTTTTTTCTTAATAAAATTTGGGGGGTTGGGAATAGCCCGATCCTCGCATCTTCCTTTCCCTAAAAATGTTAGAAAACTCTAAAAAACCTTAAAACCCTAAAAAATTGAAAAATTCCCTTAAACCCAAAAGACCCAAAACCCCCTAAAAACCATAAAACCCCTTAAAAACCCTAAAACCCCTAAAAATCCCTAAAAATCCCTAAAAATCCTACAAAATCACTAAACACCATAAAAATCTTGAAACCCCCTAAAAATCCATCAGAATGAAAAAATCCCTAAAAACCCTAAAAACCCCTAAAAACATTAAAATACCCCAAAACCCCATAAAAATTCTAAAACCCACTAAAAACTCTTAAACCCTTAAAACCCTTAAGTCTAAAAAACTCTAAGAAACCTAAAAACACCTAAAGAACTCAAAAAAACCCAAAAAACCCAAAAGGCCCTAAAATCCCAGAAAAACCCTAAAAACCATCAAAATCCCTAAAGAAAATAAAAAAACCCTAAAAACCATAAAAATCCTAAACCCCCTAAAAATCCATAAAACTATAAAAAACCCTGAAAACACTGAAAACCCCCCAAAAACCATAAAAACCAAAAAAATCCCATAAAAACTCTAAAACCACTAAAAACTCAAAAAAACCTTAAAACCCCAGAAAATGTTAAAAACTCAAAAAACCAAAAAACCATAAAAAACTCAAAAAACCATAAAAACACAAAAGACCTTAAAAACCCTAAAAACCCATAAAACCCTAAAAACTCACAAAATTCCAAAAAACCCCAAAAAACCCTCAAGACAATAAAATTCCTAATAAACCACTAACAATCCATGAAAACGTAAAAGCCCCTAAAATCACTGAACACCCCTGCAAAACCATAAAAACCCCTAAAAACCATAATAAACCCCAAAACCCTAAAAACCCACTATAAACCATAAAACCCCTAAAAACTTTAAAAAACTATAAAATACTTTAAAACCCTACAAAATAAAAAAATACCTAAAGCTCCAAAAAGACTCTAAAAACCCTAAAAACCCCAAACATTCCTTGAAAAACCCTAAAAAACTTCAAAATCCTTAGAAACCTTAAAAATCATAAAAACAATAAAAATTATAAAAAACACTATAATCCATGAAAATGTAAAAAACCCAAAAAACCCTGAAAACCCCCTAAATACAATAAAACCCCCTACAATCCTCAAAAAACCCTAAAACCTAAAACCCACTACCTTGCAAAAAAACCCTAAAACCGACTAAAAACTATAAAAACCCTTCAAACCCCTAAAAACATTAAAAAAACTAAAATTCTTTAAAACGCGTAAAAAATCAATAAAACCCTAAAAACCCAAAATACCCTAAAAACCATGGAAAACTCTAAAACCCTAAAACCCCCTAAAAGGCTGTAAAAACCTTCAAAATTTTTAAAAGCTTAAAAAACCTTAAAAACCAATAAAAACCATAAAAATAGCCAAAATCTCAAAAAAACCCTTTAAACCCCTAAAAACATTAAAAAAACTCAAAAACCCCATAAAAAACTAAAAAATAATAAAAAACCAAAAAGACCCTAAAAACCCCATAAAACCCATAAAAAACCTCAAAATCCCAAAAAACCCTAAAAAACCCTAAAACTATAAAAACCTAAAAAATCCTATAAAATTCCATTAAAACGGGAAAACCACCCAAAACCATGAAAATCCCCTAAAAACCATAAAACCCCCTAAAAACATAAAAACCCCTAAAACCCATAAAAACCCTTAAATGCCCTAAAATGTTAAAAAAATCTAAAAACCTTATAAAACACAAAAAAACCTTAAAAACCAAAAATGCACTAAAAACCAAAAATAACCCTAAAAGCCCAAAACCTCCTAAAAACTCTCCAAATCCCTAAAAACCCTAAAAACCCTAAAAATCATAAAAATCCTAAAAAACCTCTAAAACCCATGAAAACATAAAAACCCATAAAAACCCTGAAAACCCCCTAAAACCCATAAAAATCCATAAAAACCTAAAAAACCCTAAAAATAAAAAAAACCTCGAAACCACAAAAAACTCTAAAAACCCTTTAAAACCCTAAAAACGTTAAAATTTTCTAAAAACCCATAAAACTCCTAAAAACTGAAAAAACAAATATCCTAAAAACCCAAAAAAGACCCTAAAACCCAGGAAAACCCCTAAAACCCCTAAAACCCCTAAAACCCATTTGAAAACACCTAAAACCCTCAAAATCACTAAAAACCCAAAAACCCGTAAAAATCTTAAAAAGACCCCAAAAATCCATACAGATTTAAAAATCCCTAAAAATGATGAAAAAACCCTGAAACCCATAAAAACCCATAAAACCATAAAAACTCATAAAACCCTAAAATCCCACTGGAAACTCAAAAAAGCCTTTAAATTCCTAAAAATGTTAAAAACTATAAAAACCTAAAAAATAAAAAAAAACCCTAAAATCTAAAAGACCCAAAAAAAACCCTAAAAACCCATAAAAACCAAAAAAACGTTGAAAACCCTAATAACCCTCAAAATCCCTAAAAAACCTAAAAACCATAAAAAACCCAAAAAACTCCTAAAAACCCATGAAAATGTAAAAACCCCTAAAAACCTTAAAAAACCCTGAAAACCATAAATCCCCCTCAAAAACCATTAAAACCCTAAAAACCCATAAAAACCCTAAAAACCACTAAAAACTATAAAAACCCTTAAAACCCTTAAAACGTTAAAAACCCTAAAAAAAATTAAAACCCTAAAAACTCAAAAAATGTTAAAAACCCTGAAAAACACTAAAAATGCTTAAAACCTATAAAAAGGCCAAAACCCCCAAAAAATACCTTAAAACACTAAAAACCCCAAAACCATAAAAAACCTAAAAAACCCAACAAACCCTGAAAAACCCTCAAAATATTCAAAAACCCCAATAAACCCTAAAAATCATAAAAATCTAAAACCCCCCTAAAAATACATGGAAATTTAAAAAACCCTAAAAACCCTAAAAACCCTTAAAAACCATAAAATCCCCTAAAATCCTTAAAAAACACTAAATCCCCATAGGACCCCATAAAACCCACTAAAAACACTAAAAATCTTTAAACCCCTAAAAATGTTAAAAACTCTAAAAAACCTTAAAACCCCTGAACAAATAAAAAAACCTAAACACCTAAAAAGACCCTAAAAACCATGAAAAACTCTAAAACACAAAAAAAAACCCTAAAACCCCTCAAATCACTCAAATCCCTGAAAACCCCTGAAAACCATAAAACTCCTAAAAACCATAAAAAAACCACAAAAAACTCTAAAAACCCTTAAAAACCCTAAAACATTACAAAACTCTAAAAAACCTTCAAATCGCTAAAAAACTAAAAAAATCCCAAAAAACACAAAAAACCCCAAAAAAACCCAAAAAGCCCTAAAACCAACTTGAAAAACCCAAAAACATCTCAAATCCCTAAAAACCCTAAAATCTATAAGAACCCTAAAATACCCTTAAAAATCCATTAAAACATAAAAACCATAAAAACACTGAAAGAAAACCTAAAAACCATAAAAACCCCTAAAAACCTTAAAACCATAAAACCTTAAAATGCCATAAAAACCCAAAAAACCACAAAAAAATCTGAAAACCCTGAAAACCCCTAAAAATGTTAAAATATTCTAAAAAACCTTTAAACCCCTAAAAAACACAAAAAAATCACTAAAAACCCAAAAAGACCATAAAAACCATAAAAACCCTAAAAATCATAACACCCCAAAAACCCTTATACCCTCAAAATTCCTAAAAACCCGAAAAAACCCTAAAACCCTAAAATCCTAAAAGAACCCCTAAATTCCATGAAAACATAAAAACCACTAAAAATAATTAAAAACATCTAAAAACCATAAAAACATCTAAAAAACTTAAAAACCCCTAAAAACCCTTAAAAACATAAAACCCACTTAAAACTCTAAAAACCCTTTAAACCCCAAAAATCGTTAAAAAAATTCTAAAAAACCATTAAACCCTAAAAAACTCAAAAAAAAACCCTGAAAACCCAAAAGACCCTAGAAACCCTGAAAACCCCCCAAAACCATAAAAATCCTAA
Source organism: Viscum album (assembly GCA_963277665.1). Classification (NCBI taxonomy): domain Eukaryota; kingdom Viridiplantae; phylum Streptophyta; class Magnoliopsida; order Santalales; family Viscaceae; genus Viscum; species Viscum album. Next base: position 1,542,168,684 of record OY728151.1, read on the forward strand.
AAAACCCTAAAATCAATGAATAAGTTTAAAACCCTAAAAACCCTGAAAACCATTGAAAACCATAAAAACACATCAAAACCATCAAAACCCTCAAACAACTAAAAAATCTAAAAACCCTTAAAACCCCTAAATGTTAAAAACCTCTAAAAACCATAAAAACCCTAAAACTCAAAAAACTCCTATAAACCTAGAAAGACCCTAAAAACCATGAAAACCCAAAAAACCCAAAAAACCATAAAATCCTAAAACACCCCTAAAAATCTATGAAAATATAAAAAACTCTAAAAACCATGAAAAACCTCAGAAAACCATAAGAACCCCTAAAAACCTTCAAACCCCATAAAAACCCTAAAACCCACTAAAAACTCTAAAAACCCATAAAACGCTTAAAAACGTTAAAGATCTCTAAAAGGTCTTAAAAATCCCCAAAAAACCCAAAAAACTAAAAAACCAAAAAAACCAAAAAAAAACCTATAAAACCCTAAAACCCTTAAAACCCCTAAAAACCGTCAAAATCCATAAAAACCCTCAAAACCCCTCAAAACCATAAAAATACTAAAAACACCCTAAAATCCTTGAAAATGTAGAAAACCCTAAAACCCCTGAAAATACATAAAAACTATGAAACCCCCTAAAAACCCCAAAACCCTCTAAAAACCTTAAAAACCACTAAAAACATTAAAACCCCACAAACCCCTAAAAACTTTAAAAACCTAAAAATCCTAAAAAACTCAAAAAACCCTAAAACCCCAAAAGACCCTAAGAACCCTAAAAAACCCTAAACCCGTAAAACCCTCAAAATCCCTAAAAACCCTAATAACCCCTAAAGACCATAAAAATCCTAAAAACCCATAAAAATCCATTAAATCGTAAAAAATCCTAAAAAACCAAAAAAAACCTTGAAAACCACAAAACAACCTAAAAACCTTAAAACCTGTAAAAAGAACTAAAAACTATAAAAACACTTTAAGACCTTAAATATGTTAAAAATTTATAAAAAACGTTAAAACCCTAAAAAAACTCAAAAAAAAAAAACAAAAACCAAAATTACCCTAAAAACCCTAAAAATCATCAAAATCCCTAACAACCCTATAAACCAAAAAAATACTAAAAAACCCTATAAATCCATGAAAATGTAAAAAACCATAAAAACCCCTTAAATCCCTAAAATCCAGTAAAACCATAAAAATTATAAAAACCCATAAAACCCCAAAAAACACTAACACCTCTAAAACCCTTTAAACCCCTAAAAATATTAGAAAACTCTAAAAAACCTTAAAACCTAAAAATACTCTAAAAAACCCTAAAACCCAAAAAGAAACTAAAAACCCTAAAAAAACAATAAAAAATCCCCAAACCCCTGAAAAATATAGTACACCCTCAAAATCCCTAAAAACCCTAAAAACCTTAAAAATCCAAAAAACCCCACTAAAATCGATGAAAATGTAAAAAACCCTGAAAACCCTAAAAACCCCTTGAAACTATAAAACACCTAAAACCCATAAAAACCCCTAAAAACCTATAAAAACCAAGAAAAACCCACTAAAATCTCTAAAACCCCTCAAAACCTCAAAAATGTTCAAAAATATAAAAACCATAAAAACTCAAAAAAATCCTAAAAACCCCAAAAACCCAAAAACCCTAATAAACTATAAAAACCTTCAAACTTGTAAAACCCTAAATATATCTAAAATCCATAAAACCCCTAAAAAACATAAAAATCCTAAAAACCCCTAAAAATTCATGAAAACATAAAAACCTCTAAAACCCTAAAAAACTCAAAAAAAACCCCAAACCCTAAAAAGACCCTGAAACCCCTACAAAACCCTACAAACCCCTAAAACCCTAAAAACCCTCATAATCACTAAAAACCCTAAAAACCCATAAATTATAAAAATTCTAAAAAACCCCAAAAAATCAATGAAAACTTGAAAACCCATAAAAATCTCAAAAACCCCTAAAACCCTAAATACCCCTAAAACCCATAAAAACCCTTAAAACCCCATAAAACCCCCCAAAAACCACTAAAACTATAAAACCCCTAAAAACCACTAAAAAGGTTAAAAAACTCCAAAAACCATTAAAACCCCTAAAAACTCAAAAAAACACTAAAACCCAAAAGTCCTTAAAAACCCTAAAAACTCCTAAAACCCCTAAAACACGTTAAAAACCCTAAAACCCCTAAAAACCCTAAAAACCCTAAAAACTCTCAAAATCCCAATAAATCCATGAAAACGTTAAAAAATCATGAAAACCGCCAAGAAAACAAAAAACGCCCTTAAAACGCCCTTAAAGCCTTAAAACCCAAAAACCCATAGAAACACTAAAACCCACTAAAATTTCTAAAAACACTAAAACCCCCTAAAAATGTCAAAAAACACTAAAAACCTTTCCTTTTAAAAAACTCTAAAAAGCCTCAAAAACTCAAAAAAAAACCCTAAAACCCAAAAAAACCCCAAGATCCTTGAAAACCCTTGAAAACTCCTAAAAACCCTAAATACTCAAAAATCCCTAAAAACCCTAAAAACACTAAAAACCATCAAAATCATAAGAAAGCCCCTAAAAATCAATGAAAATGTAAAAAACCCCTAAAAACCATGGAAACCCTCTTAAAACCATAACACCCAAAAGAACCTCAAAAAATACAAAAAACCATAAAAAAACTTAAAAACTCTAAAAATGTTAAGAAACGTAAAAACCCTAAAAAACTAAAAAAACCTTAAAAATTCAAAAAAGACCCTAAAATACCTAAAATTCCTAAAAACACCTAAAAATACTAAAAACCCTCAAACTCCCAAAAATCCATAAAAACCAAAAAAATATATATATAAAAACCCACATAAAAATCCATGAAAACATAAAAAAACAAAAAAAAAACAAAAAAAAATCCTGAAAACCATAAAAACCCCTAAAAACTATAAAAACCCCTAAAAACCCTAAAAACCCTAAAAACCACTAAAAACATTAAAAACTCTAAAAACCTTAAAACCCCTAAAAACATAAAAAACCCTAAAAACCCCAAAGACCCTAAAAACGTATGAAAAACCCAAAAAACCCTCAAAATCTCTAAAAACAAGAAAAAACCCTAAAACCATAATTATCCTAAAACCCCCTAAAAACCCATGAAAACATAAAAACCCCTAAAAATCCTGAAAAACCCCATATAAATCATAAAACCCTTAAAAACCTCAAAAAACCCTAAAACCCATAAAAACAACTAAAAACTCTAAAAACCCACAAAACCCTGAAAATTATAAAAACCTTTAAAACTCTAAAAAACTCAAAAAAACCCCAAAAACGTCAAAAATGCCCTAAACACCCTAAAAATGCATAAAAACCATAAAAAATCATGAAAAACCTAAAAATCCAAAAAATCCCTAAAAATCAATTAAAACATAAAAACACCTCGGAACCCCGAAAACCATAAAACGCCTAAAACCTTGAAAACCATAAAAACCCATAAAAAACCTAAAAATCAATAAAAACTCTAAAAACCATTAAAATACCTAAAAACATTGAAAACCCTAAAAAACCATAAAAAACTCAAAAAACCTAAAAACCTAAAAAAACCAAAAACCCCCCTAAAAACCCATAAATGCAAAAAAACCTTGAAAAACCCAACAATGACTCAAAATCCCTAAAAATTATAAAAACCCTAAAACCTATAAATACCCTAAAAACCCAAAAAGATCAATGAAAATGTAAAAAACCCTGAAAATCCTTTGAAAATAATAAAACTCTTAAAACCTTAAAACCAATAAAAACCCCAAAAACCTTCTAAAAATTCTAAAAACCCCTAAAACCCCTAAAAACTTTAAAAAACTCAAAAACTGTAAAAACGTTAATAAATTCAAAAAAACTCTAAAACCCCCAAAAAACCATAAAAACCCTAAAAACACTTAGAATCTTAAAAAAACCCTAAAAATACATGAAAATGTGAAAAAAAAACAACTCTGAAAACCATAAAATCCCCTAAAAACCTTAAAAATCCTAAAAACCCATAAAACCAGTAAAAAACCATGAAAACGTAAAAAACCATAAAACATTAAAAAAACCCTAAAAAACTTCAAAAAAACATAAAATCCCTTAAAAACCCTAAAGACCCATAAAAACCCTAAAAACAACTAAAAACAATAAAAACTCATAAAACCCCTAAATATGTTAAAAATCTCTAAAAAACCATGCCTTGTAAAATACTCTAAAAACCTTAAAAACTCAAAAAACCCTAAAAACCCAAAAAAAACTCAAAACACCCTAAAACCCCCTAAGAACCACTGAAAAACCCTAAAACCCATCAAAATACATCAAAATACTAAAAAAACTAAAAACCATAAAAAAATAAAAAAAACCCATAAAAATGTATGTAAACATAAAAAACTATAAAAACCCTAAAACCCCTAAAACCCCTATAAAAACATAAAACATCAAAAAAACATAAAAAACCCAAAAGACCCATAAAACCCTAAAACCAACAAAACCTCTAAAAACCCTTAAAACCCCTAAAAACATTAAAAAATTCTAAAATCCCTTAAAATCTTACAAACTCAAAAAAACCTAAAAACCCAAAAAGTCCCACAAAAGCCATAAAAACCCTTGAAAATACCTAAAAACCTTAAAAACCCTTAAAAAACCTAAAAACCCATAAAACCAATAAAAATTCATAAAAACCACCTAAAATACCATGAAATCATAAAAAACAATAAAAACCCTGAAAAACACCTAAAAACCATAACAACCTCTAAAAACCGTAAAAGCCCTAAAACCCAAAAAAAACTATAAAACCCACTAAAACTCTAAAAACCCTTAAAACTCCTAATGTTTAAAAAGTAAAAAACCTTTAAAACACTAAAAAACTAAAAAAGACCTTAAAAACCCAAAAAGGCCATAAGACCCTAAAAAGACCTAAAAACCCATAAACACCCTGAAAATACAAAAAACCCCTAAAAATCCAAAAAAAACCCTCAAATTTGTAAAAATTCTAAAAAACACCTAAAAATACATAAAAACATAAAAACCCTAAAAAACCTAAAAAACCCTGAAAACCATAAAAACCCCTAAAACCTTAAAAATACTAAAATCCCACTAAAACCCTAAAAACCCATCAAAACCCTTAAAGCACTAAAAACAATAAATACCTTTAAAACCCAAAAAATGTTATAAAACTCCAAGAAAACCCTAAAAACACTAAAAAACTCAAAAAAACTTTAAAAAACCCAAAAATACCCTAAAACCCTAAAAACACTAGGAACAATAAAAACCATAGAAACCCATAAAAACCCTCAAAATCTGAAAAAACATAAAAACCCTGAAAATCCTAAAAAATCCCTAAAAATCCATGAAAACGTAAAAAAACCCCTAAAAACCCTGAAAACCCCCCTAAAAACCATAAAAATCACTAAAAACCCATAAAAACCCTAAAAACCACTAAAAACTCTGAAAATCCTTTAATCCCATAAAATCCATATAAATCTCTAGAAACCTTAAAAACCCTAAAAAACTCAAAAAGACCCTAAAAACACAAAAGACACTAAAAACATTAAAACCCCATAAAAACCACAATACCCTTGAAAACCATAAAAACCCTGAAAATCCCTAAAACCCCTAAAATCCCTAAAACCCAAAAAAATGCTAAACACTCCATAAAATCCATGAAAATGTAAAAAAAATTAAAACCCCCTAAAAACCAAAAAACCCTGTGAAAAGCTTAAAACTCCTAAAAACCCAATAAAAACCCTTAAAACCACTAAAAACTCTAAAACCCCTTAAAACCGCTAAAACCTTAAAAACACTAAAAAAAACTAAAAACCCAAAATTACCCTAAAAAACTAGAAAACCCCTAAAAACCCTAAACAGCCCCAAAAAAACCCTAAAAAACCTAAAAATCACAAAAAATCCTGAAAACCTTTAAAATAATAAAATTCCTAAAAAACCCCTAAAAATCTAGAAAAACATAAAAAATCTTGAAAACCCTGGAAAACCCCTTAAAACCAAAAAACCCCAAAAAACCCAATAAAAACCCTAAAAACCCACTAAAAACTCTAAAATACCTTCAAACCCCTAAAAACTTTAAAAACTATAAAATACATTAAAATCCAAAAAAAACTCAAGAAAAAACCTAAAACCCTAAAAACCTCTAAAAACCCAAAAATAATAAAAACCCAAAACCCCCTAAAAATCCACGAAAATGTAACAAAACATAAAAAAACTGAAACCCTTAGGGGTTTTCAAGTTTTTTAGGGTTTTTTACATTTCTAGGGATTTTTAGAGGGGTTTTAAGATTTTTGTGATTTTCAAGGTTTTTAGGGTTTTCAGGGGATTTTAGGATTTTTTAGTGTTTTTAGGTTCTTTTTGAGGTTTTTGGGTTTTATTATATTTTTAGGGGTTTTAAGTTTTTTAGAGTTTTTAAATTTTTTTAGGTTTTTTAAGGGTTTTTATAGTTTTTATTTATTTTTTGGGTTTTATGGGGTTTTAGGGTTTTTAGGTCATGGATTTTTAGGGGTTTCTTAATATTTTTATGATTTTTATGGGTTTTAGGGGTTTTACGGATTTTGGGGTTTTTTTACAATTTTGAAAGGCTTTTAGTGGTTTTAGGGTTATTTAGGGTTTTAGGGTCTTTTTTGGGTTTTTAATGGTTTTTTTATTTTTTTTGGGTTTTTATGATTTTTTATAGATTTTTAATGTTTTTAAATGATTTTTAGAGTTTTTAGTGGTTTTTTAGGGTTTATATGGATATTTAGGGTTTCTATGTTTTTAGGGGTTTTATGGTTTTCAGGGGGTTTGGGGGTATTTAGGGTTTTTTACATTTTCATGGGTTTTTAGGGTTTTAGGATTTTTATATTTTTTAGCGTTTTTATAGTTTTTAGGTAGTTTATGGATTTTTATGGGTTTTCAGTGGTTTTTGCTTTTTTAGGCTTTTTAGTGTTTTTATGGTATTTTGGGGTTTTTAGGGTTTTTTTAGTTTTTATGGGTTTTAAGGTTTTTTAGAGTTTTTTAACATTTTTAGGGGGTTTATGTTTTTAAAAAAAATTAGTGGTTTCTTAGAGTTTTTACCAGAATTTTTAGAGTTTTTAGTGTTTTAGTGGTTTTAGTGGTTTTAGGGTTTTTTATGGTATTTTAGGGTTTTAATGGCTTTTAGGGTTTTAAGGGATTTTTTAGGGTTTTTAGGTTTTTTTACTTTTTCATGGATTTTTAGGGTTTTTTTTATTTTTATGATCTATAGGGGTTTTTAGGGTTTTTAGGGAATTTGAGGGATTTGGGGGTTTTCAGGGGTTTTAGGGTTTTTTAGGGGTTTTAGTGTGTTTTAGGTTTTTTTTTTGTTTTTTTTGGGTTTTAAGGTTTTTATAGTTTTTTATTTTTTAGGGGTTTTAAAGGTTTTTTGAATTTTAAGTGGTTTTGGGGTTTTTTTTGTGTTTTTAAGATTTTTTAGGTTTTTATAGGTTTTTATGGTTTTTAGGGGGTTTTCAGGGTTTTTAGCGTTTTCTACGGTTTAATGTATTGTTATTGGATTTTTAGGAAATTTATGATTTTTTGGGTTTTTGGGGATTTTTTGGGTTTTTAGGATTTTCAGGGTTTTAGGGTATTTTTGGGTTTTTAGGATTTTTTAGGTTTTTTAAGGGTTATTAGAGTTTTTAATGTTTTTAGGTCTCTTAAGGTTTTTTAGAGTTTGTAGTCATTTTTAGGGTTTTTATGGATTTTTTTAGGTTTTCTAAGGTGGGTTTTTATTGTATTCAGGGTTTTTTAGGGTTTTTGGGTTTATTACATTTTCATGGATTTTTATAGGGTTTTATGACTTTTATGGTTTTTAGGTTTTTTAGGGGTTTTAGGGTATTTCTAGTCTTTTTGGGTTATTAGTGTTTTTTTAGTTTTTTTGTGTTTTAAATGTTTTTTAGAGCTTTTTAACATTTTTATGGGTTTAAAGGGGTTTTAGAGTTTTTAGTTGTTTTTAGGGTATTTAGGGTTTTATGGCTTTCAGGGGTTTTTACATTTCTTTTCCTTTCCTTGTATTTTTAGTGGGGTTTTGGGATTTTTATGGTTTTTTAGGTTTTTCAGGGATTTTGAGGGTTTTGGGTTTTTTTAGGTGGTTTTTACGGTTTTTAGGTTTTTTCAGGGTTTTTAGGGTCTTTCTTGGGGTTTTAGGGTTTTTTTTGGGTTTTGAAGGGTTTTAAGATTTTTTAGAGTTTTAGGGGTTTATGGTTTTCTGGGGATTTTCCGGGGTTTTAGGTTTTTTATATTTTTAGTGTTTTGGGGGGTTTTTAGGGATTTTTAATCTTTTAGGGAGTTTTAGGGTTTTAGGGTCTTTTGGATTTTCAGGGTTTTTTTTAGTTTTCGAGGGTTTTTATGGTTTTTAGATTTTTTTAATGTATTTGGGGGAGTTAAGGGTTTTTAAATTTTTAGTGGGTTTTTAGGGTTTTTAAGGGTTTTAGGGGTTTTTAGGGTTGTTTGGATTTTTTAAGTTTTCATTGATTTTTAGGGATTTTTAGGATTATTATGGTTTCTAAGGTTTTTAGGGTTTGTATGGATTTTAATGGGTTTTATTGTTTTTTGGTATTTTTAGGGTTGTTCTGGGTTTTTAGAGTCTATTGGGTTTTTACCGTCTTTTTTGGTTATAAGAGTTTTTTAATGTTTTTTAGTGTTTTAAGGTTTTTTAGATTATTTTACCTTTTTAAGGGGTTTTAAGGGGTTTTAGGGTTTTAGTAGTTTTTAGGGTTTAATGGGGTTTTAGGGTTTTTCAGGTTTTGGAGCTGCTCAATTTTTTTCTAAAATATATTAATTTCTTATCTTATCCATCTTAATTAGTATAAAATTTCTATCATAACATTTTCATATCAGTTACCCTTATTTTTTGTTCAATATGTCATGTCAAAGGCCAACACAAACTACCATATAGAATAATTCGTCTAAATAAGATAATATTTTTATGAACCACTTGATTTTTTTTGTTCTTTTCTATTTTCTGTGAACTCCTCATGATAGAAATGATTGAAAAATAATTTTTCCTACTGAAGAAGAGATGCCCACCAAAAATATATCATGATGATAAAGACCAGATCTTAAAGATTTTGGATGAAAGAGAGACTAGTGAGTAGTCCCAAACAATAAGGTGAAATGATGCTCGAATAACATGCCAAAAAGACTCGATGGAGTGACAACCAAATAACAGACCCAAAATATTAGGTGTAATGGATGAACCCAAAAGGTTGGATGATATGATGCTTTAATAGTGGACTCAACAAGGATAGGTTAAAAAATGAATAGATAATATACCCCAAAAAGAAAGGTGAAATGGTTCTTGAATGGATGATCCAAGAAGGTTGAGTGAAATGATGGTTAAATAATAGACATAAGGATAGGTGAAACGATGCATGTATAACATATCCAAAATAACAGGTGAAATAATTCCCAAATAATGTACCCAAAAAAAGCATTTATGGTCATCAATGGTGGTGGTGAAATAGCGATGAGACATGTTAGAGATCCTTGCACAAAAGAAATGGGGCTTGACTAAAGTTCATGGAACAATGGAGAGCCCTTGATATGTATATCTGGTAGATCTAGGAGTAGTTTACAACCATAGAGTCGCGATCTAATTGGAGGGAAACTAGAAGAGTATCGAATTCCATGTGAAATAATGCAAGTGGCGCGCATAAGGGTTGATGTGTGCCAATAATTATAACAACCATGCTCTTTAATTCACACTTAAACATATTTTACTACATAAAACCTTTAATTTATACAACATAGAAGATCGAGAGTTCTAGTGTCTTTGGAGCTTAGTAACATTATATAACAACTTAAAACATGAAATACACATCTTTATTGAAAACTTCTTTTACATGACCACACACATTCCTTCATACTTAGTATTGCGTTGGATAACCTGAGGAAATGCATAAGAAAAGGGTGAGCATAAAGCCCAATAAGGGAGTAACCAAGGAATAACATGAATAATACAGTACATGTTAGGCAATAGGAATATCAATGAAGCATAAGAGAAACATGAACATAAAGGCATGATATAGCATGATTATCATAACATGGAAATGTGGAAACAACATTTAATATGATATTATCATGATACAAGTATCATTTCACATGAAGCATGAGTAAACCCTCATTTCACTTAACGTATCATGATACTAACCTTTACCCAATGCATTGGAGCGCTATCAAGGAGCACCCTTCTTAATCATTTCATTTCATGATTAAGTGTGCCAAATGGATCATACAACACGAAATCATTCAACATCATCATTTATTCCATGATAAAGGAATGTGGAATAAATACATGAAACTATACAATAAATAAGTAAACATGCATAAATCTGAATACCCTTGATAGATAAATTAACATGGTATTCACTACACAATGACTTTGGCTCGGAAAATTGCGGGGCAATTTCGGCAACATAACGATGTGACATAAGAATTCATAAAAATGGTTGATGAGATATAAAGGGGTATATAATAATATGAAAATTAAATTTAAAGTAATTGGGTTCATATAGATACATGTCCCAACATATTTAATGGAATTTATATTCATAATACAAAATAATTTCTTGAATGTAAATGAGAAGAGAGAAATTACTTACACAATTTCGGCATGGTAACTAGTGTACAGGGAGGCATTAATGAGAGTGAAATGAGTCTCTCATCATTTAAACATAAGGAGGAAAGTATGGGGAGGTGAGAAATCATACCCCAACATTTTTAATTGAAAATAAAAGGGCATAACAACTTAAAGAAATTTGGACAAAACTGAGAAAGGAAGGAATCCCTTACTTTGAAGTGTGATCCCAAAGGCTTGGGAGGAGCTTGAGAGAGGATTATTGGGAGCTTGGGGAGCTTTGGTAGGATACTAAAGAGAGGAGGGAATAGTAGAGACATGATACAAGAGTTTTGAGTGAAGAGTAATGGGAGCTTGTGTGGGATTATATAGGAAAAGAGAGGGAATTCTTTATTATTTAGGTTTTGGACACCACACAATAAACTAATCAAAATCACAAACCATCCCATTGTTTTTGTAAAAGGGGAGTAGAAAACATTATTTTATAAGTCCAATTTTCTAAATTCTTAAAATATTAGGCTTGATTATATGGGGTGAGTCACACTCTCAAGGAAAACATTTTTAAAGGTTAAAATATTTAATAATCCTTGGAGGGCCCACTAAAGCTTTGTAAATTAAATAAAACAAACCTAAATAAAATTATTTTAATTTTAAACCATGTATTTTCAGAAAATACCATTTATAATATTTTTATTACATCACTATTTTTTCATTATGATGTCATAAAACACATTATATAATTAAACGGTATTAAAGTTTTACCCAAAAATTCGACTGTCTCTGAAAATTATGAAAAATTAACTGTTGGATAAATTCGAATTCCTGATTACAAAAGTAATATTCATTTTATCTAAATAATTTTCTATGTAGGTGAATTTTTACTTTTAAATAAAAATTGACATTTATAAAAAATTCATGGGTTTTGACAAAAATAACTTTCAAACCTTAATAAAATTTACAATTGTATTAATAAAAATTATATGATCATTTATATTTAATAAAAATTAATTCAGTAATAATATTTCATAAAAATATTATTTAATTCAAAAAATCCATTAATTCATCAAAATATATTTCTTAATAGAATATTAACTAAAAATACTATTTTTTCTTTAAAAACTATTTACAAAGTAACACTAATAAAATGAATGTATATTCTCTACAAAAAAAATAATGCACATAATAATACTTCTAGGGTCTTGTTACATAACCCCTTATAACACCCACATAATACTGAAGGGTAAGGTGTTCAATGGTGATAGACTCATGGGGAGGCTCAGATAACATCTCTCGGGTGGTAATCTCTATCAACTTCCACTTCTACCATAGGTGGTTCCATTCCAGATTAACATGTGGAATCTCAGTTGGGATTGGTCAAGAGAGAATCCCAATGACGCTACCTCATTTTCGAGCTTCGAAAAATGTGCTTCGTATGGAGCAATTCTACTGGATGAGGTCATCACTTCCTTTTTCTGAGTAAGTGCATATGTTTTATATATCCATTTTACATAATTTACTCAGACAAAGGAAGTGATGACCTCATCCAGTAAATTATATTTGTTAAAATTCAAAAACATAAAACCAAGTAAGTGCATATGTTTTATATATCCATTTTACATAATAAGACATTTAATTATATCAAGAGGAATTTTCATTAATGAAAGTTTGGGTCGTTAAAATATTCCACCCTTATGCAATTTCGCCATAGAAATTTTATTTTACCACACTAAAATAGATGCGGGTAACTTTGCTTCATCGCTTCCTCCAATTCCCACGTTGCTTCTTCAAACTTGTGGTTTCTTCGCAACACCTTAACGATGGACATTATCTTATTTCGTAGAACTTTTTCTCTACGATCAAAGATCTTCGTAGGCTTCTCTTCATAGGAGAGGTCATTCTCCAATGGTACCACATCTGGATTGAGTACATGCGATGGGTCAGGTATGTAATTTCTCAAGAATGATACATGTAATACATCATGTACTTGAGATAGGTTCGGTAGGAGTGTTAGTCGATAGGCCACTGCTCCAATGTGATCAATGATCTCAAAAGGGATGATTTACCTTGGACTAAGATTTCCATTCTTCCCAAATCTCATAACCCTATTCCATGGTGATATGCAGAGGAATAACATGTCTCCAACATAAAACTCTAGGTTTCATCGAAGATTATCAGCATAGCTCTTTTGTCGACTCTGTGCAACTTTAATGTGCTGCTGGATGGTCTTAACCTTCTCCACCATTTCTTAGAACATTTCCAGACCTAGGATTTTTCACTCCCCACCTTTATCCCAACATTCCAGTGTTCTTAACCTCTTTAAATACAAGTCTTCATAAGGATCCATTAGGATGGTTGAGTGGAAACTGTTGTTATAAGAGAACTCAACTAGAGGAAGATATTTATCCCATCCTCCATTAAAGTCCATTGATAATGCTCTCAATATGTCCTCAAGTATTTGGATAGTCGTCTCATATTGGCCATTAGTTTGAGGATGATAAGATGTATTGATGTTCAGCTCAGTATTCAGAGCATGTTGAAGAATCTTCCAAATCTTAGTGGTGAATCTTGGATCTCGATCGGATACAATTGATAGTGGTAATCCATGCATCCTTACCACTTATCTGATGTATATCCTTGATATTTGATCCAATGACAAATCCTACTGAATTGCAATGAAGTGTACGGTCTTCATAAGACGATCCACAACAACCCAGATAACATTGTTTCCTTTGTATGTCTTCGGAAATCCAGTGACAAAGTCTGTGGTGATGTTCTCCCATTTCCATGCTAGTATATATGGGTAATGGTTGCATCATACCCTTAGACTTATGCCTCTCAACCTTCACTTGATGACATACCAGGCACTTTGATGTATACTCAGTGATCTCCTTCTTCATGTTATCTCACCAGTAATGCTCTCGGAGATCTTGATACATATTTGTGTTTCCTGGGTGAATTGAGAAATTCGAACTATGTGCATCATCCAAAAGATCAATATTTAACTCTGGATTTCATGGAACACATAGTCTTGTCCCAAATCTCACAATTCCTCATTCATTAACATTGAACTCTGAGGATTTCCCTTTTCTGATAGTTTCCACTTTATTTTGAGTTCCCACATCAACCTTTTAATTATCATTTAACATTTCTAAAAGAGACGGCTGAGCAATAATTTTTGAAAGGATTGATTATGTTCGCTTCTTTATGATTCCCATGCCCATCTTCATCAAATCCAAGATGATTCGATCCTTTTCAATTCTCATCAATGAAAGAATCATTGGGTAATTTCTACATAGATCGCCTGCCACCATGTTCACTTTCCTAGGTTGGTAATGGTTTGAGAAGTCATAGTCTTTGATCAGCTCTAACCATATTTGTTGGTGCATATTCAACTCTTTCGGTGTGGATATATACTTGAGGCTTTTGTGGTCCGTACATATTTGACACTTCTACCCAAAGAGGTAATGTCTCCATATTTTCAAAGCGAAGATTAATATAGCCAACTCTAGATCATGTGTTGGATATTTTTTCTCATGAAAATTCAATTTCATTTAGGCATAGGCAATGACTTTGTCATTTTTCATCAACACATATCCCAGGACCTTCTTCGAAGCATCACTAAATACCATAAAAAGTTATCCACTTGTGGGTAGTGTGAGAATGGGCGTAGTGATAAGTGTAACATCCCAGGTAATCAAAGAATAATATATTTTAATATCTATGTCTATTTATGAATTAGATAGTGTTTTATAAGCTTAAAATGAGAATAAATCCAATCTTAAGCATAGAATACTCTAATATTTTTAAAAGATTATTTTACCACCTTTTAATGGAAAACCATGTTTAAATCTAAATTTTGACAATTTTATAAGCTCTATTTGTCAAAATAAACAATTTCTTTAGAATTGGGACATTGAAATTTACTTTGGATAAATTTTTGGTATTTTCCTAACAATGTTCATTTTTAATGAATAGTGAAAAATACTGCATTTTACTTCAAAAATACAAAGTGTCAACACCCCCTGAAAACCACAAAACCCCCTAAAAACATAAAAAAACCTAAAAAACCAACAAAAACTCTTAAAACCCTTTAAATACCTAAAAATATTAAAAAAACTCTAAAAAACTTTAAAAACCCTAAAAAACTCAACAAAAAAAATTAAAAACCCAAAAATACCATAAAAACCCTAAAACCCCTAAAATCCCTAAAATCCCCGGAAAAAACCCTAAAAACCCTAAAAATATGAAAAAACCGTAAAAACCATAAAAATCCTAAAACCCCCCTAAAAATCCATGAATACATGAAAAACCCTAAAAACCCTAAAAACCCCTAAAAAACATAAAATCCCTTAAATCCTAAAAAAACCTAAAAACCCATAAAAACCATTAAAATAGTTAAAAGCCTCAAACCCCCTGAAAAACCCCTAAAAAACCCCTAAAAATCATAAAAACCCTAAAAACCTTAAAAACCCTAAAAACCCATAAAAATCCTAAAAACCACTAAAAACTCTAAAAACCCTTAAACCCCTTTAAAAAGTTAAAATACTCTAAAAAACCATAAAACCCCGAAAAAACTCAAAAAACCCCTAAAAGCGCAAAAAGACCCTAAAAACCAAAAATGACCCTAAAAACCCCGAAATACCCTAAAAACACCGAAAAAACCCATCAAAATCCCTAAATACCCTATAATCCCTAAAAACCATAAAAATCCCAAAAAAAACCCTAAAAATCAATGAAAAGATAAAAAACCCTAAAAACCTTGCAAAACCCCTGAAAATAATAAAACACCTAAAAACCATAAAAACCCTAAAAACCAACAAAAATCCTAAAAAATAGTAAAACTATAAAAACCCTTGAAACCCATAAAGTTGTTAAAAAACTGTAAAAACCCTAAAAAACTGAAAAAACCCCAAAATCCCAAAAATACCCTATAAAAACTAAAACCCTAAAACCCCCTAAAAAACTCGAAAACCATAAAAATCCCAAAAAACCTTATAAAAAATAAAGAAAATAAAAAACCTAAAAACCCCTAAAAACCTTTAGAAATCGAAAACAACCTAAAACCCACTAAAAACTCTAAAATCCCTAAAAACGTTAAAAAACACTAAATACTCTAAACCCCAAAAGACCCTAAAAACCCCTAAAAATATTAAAATCCCTAAGACCTAGAAAAACCCTAAAAACTATAACAATCCTGAAAATCCCCTAAAAATAAATGAAAATGAACAAAACCCCAAAAACAATCAGAATCCCTAGAAACCCTAAAACCCCCTGAAAACCATTAAAATACTAAAAAACCCATAAAAACCCATGAAAATTTAAAAACCCTAAAAAACCCCTGAAACCCATAAAAACCCCTAAAAACCTTAAAAAACCTGAAAAAACATTAAAACCCTAAAAACCACTAAAAAATCTAAAACCCATTAAAACCCTAAACAATGTTTAAAAACTCTAAAAAACGTAAAAAACCTTAAAAACTCAATAAAAAACCTAAAAACCCAAAACCCCTAAAAACCCTAAAAACCCTAAAAACCCCCGAAAAACACTAAATTGCTCAAAATACCTAAAAACCCTAAAAGGTCTAAAAATCATACAATTCCTATTATCCCCTAAAAATCCATGAAAACGTAGAAAACATTAAAAACCCTGAAAACCCCCACAAACCATAAAATCCTCCAAAATTAAAAAAACCTAAAAACCCATAAATACCCTACAAAACCACTGAAAACTCTAAAATCCCTTTAAACCCATAAAAATGTTAAAAACTCTGAAAACCATAAAAACCCAAAAAAATCAAAAAAAAACTCAAAAAGACACTAAAAACCATGAAAGACCCTAAAACCCAAAAAACCCCTCAAAAATCCTAAAAACCTCAAAATACCAAAAAACCCTAAAAAACCCTAAAAACCTCAAAATACCAAAAAACCCTAAAAAACCCTAATAACAATAAAAATCCTAAAAATCCCCTAAAAATCCCTCAAAACCTAAAAAACCAAAAAAACCTGAAAACCATACAAACCCTAAAAACCCACTAAAAACTATAAAAACCTTTAAAACCCCAAAAAGTGTTAAAAACTCTAAAAACCCATAAAAACCCTAAATAACTAACAAAACCCTACAAACCCAAAATGAACCTATAAATGTAAAAATATCTTAACACCCTTAAAAATCGTCAAAAATTCAAAAAAAACCTAGAAACCAAAAAATAATAAAAATCTTACAAAACCCTTAAAAATCCATGAAAATGTAAAAAACCCTAAAACCATTAAAATCCATAAAACCCCCTAAAAACCTAAAAACCCTTCAAAACCCATAGAAATACTAAAAACCCTCTAAAATCTCTAAAAATCCTTAAAACCACTGAAAACATTAAAAACTCTAAAAAAATTAAAACCCCAAATAAACTAAAAAACCCCTAAAAACCCCAAAACACCCTAAAAACCCTTGAAAAACCCTCAAAACCCTCAAAATATATAAAACACTAAGAACCATAAAAATAAAAATAAACCCTAAAAATGATGAAAATGTAAAAACCCCCTAAAACCCCCTTAAAACCATAAAACCCCTAAAAACCTTAAATACCCTAAAAACTCATAAAAGCCCTAAAATCCACTAAAAACTCCAAAAACCCTTTAAACACCTAACAAGGTTGAAAATATCTAAAAAATATTAAAAAACCAATAAAACTCAAAAAACCCCAAGAAACCCAAAAATTCCCTAAAGCCTTAAATAGCCCTAAAAGCCCCTGAAAAAACATAATAACCCCCAAAATCCCAAAATCCCATAAAACCCCTAAAAACCATAAAAATCCTAGTAAATCCCAAAAAATCCATGAAAATGTAACAAACCCGAAAAACCCTGAAAAACACCTAAAAACCATAAAAAACCCCCAAAACCCCCAAAAACCCAAAAAACCCACTAAAAACCTTAAAACCCAATAAAAACTCTAAAACCCTGAAAACCATAAAAACATTAAAAGCTCTAAAAAACTTACAAACCCTAAAGACTCAAAAAATACTAAAAAACCAAAAGGACCCTTAACCCTGAAAACCACTAAATACCCCCGAAAAACCCTAAAAACCTTGAAAAACCCCTAAAAAACCTTAAATCCCTATAAAGTATAAAAATCCAAATAACCTCTAACATCCATGAAAACACAAAAAACCCTAAAACCCTAAAAAAAACCCTAAAAAAATAATAAAACCAAAAACCTTAGAAAAATCTAAAACCCCATAAAAACTCTTAAAACACACGAAAGGCTTTAAAACCCATTAAAACCCCTAAAAATGTTAAAAACACTAAAAAACATTAAAACCCTAAAAAACTAAAAAAATCCTAAAAACCCAAAACACCCTAAAAACCCTAAAAACCCTAAAATCCCTAAAAAACCCTAAAACCCCTCAAAATATCCCAAAACACTAAAAATCATAAAAATCCTAAAAACCCCTAAATATCCATGAAAACCCAAAAAACCCAAAAAACCCCAAAAAACCCAAAAAACCATAAAAACCCATAAAACCCCACAAAACCTCTAAAAACCAATAAAAACTCTAAAAATCCTTAATACCCCTAAAATTTTAAAAAACTCTAAAAAACTTTAAAACCCGAAAAAAACTCAAAATAACTCTAAAAACCCAAAAGACCTTAAAAACCTAGAAAACCCATAAAAACCCAAAAAACCCAAGAAATCCCTAAAACCCCTCAAAATCCCTAAAACCCATTAAAACCATAAAAATCCTAAAAAACCATAAACCCTGCAAATGTAAAAAACCCTAAAAACCTTAAAAAACCCCTAAAAACCATAAAAAATCTTAAAAACCTTAAAAAACCCTTGAAATCCCTAAAAACCACTAAAAACTCTAAAGCCCCTTAAAAACCTAAAATTCATTAAAAAACTATAAAAAAAACTAAAACCCTAAAAACTCAAAAAACACTAAAACTGAAAAAGACATCAAGAGCCCTAAAAACCGCTAAAAACCCCTAAAAACCCTAAACCCCTAAAATCCTAAAAATCCTTAAAAACCTAAAAAACCCCTAAAAGCCAGGAAAATCATAAAAACCCCAAAAAATACATGAAAACATCAAAAACCCTAAAAATCTAAAAAACCCTGAAAAACCATAAAAACCATAAAAAACTCTAAAATCCCATAAAAAACCTAAAAACACAATAAAAATCTAATAGACCATTAAACCCCTAAAAATGTTTAAAAACTCCAAAAAAACTTTAAACCACTAAAAACTCCAAAAAATCCCCAAAAATGAAAAAAGACCTGAAAACCCTGAAAAACCTCATAAACCCCCCAAAACCCTAAAAATCCCTAAAAACCCTAAAAACCCCTAAAAACCATAAAAATCCTAGAAAATCCGTAAAAATCCATGAAAATGAAATAAACACTAAAAGCCCTAAAAAACACAAAAAACCATAGAAACCCAAAAAACCACTAAAAACTATAAAAACCCTTAAAGCCCTAACAATGTTAAAAAACTCTAAAAAACCTTAAAAACCCTAAAAAACTCAAGAAAACCCTAAAAACCCCAAAATACCTAAAAACCCATGAAAAAAACTAAAAATCCAAAAAAAATCCTAAAAAACACTGAAAACCCTCAAAATAGTTAAAAACCCTAAAAAACCCTAAACACCATAAAAATCCTAAAAAACCCAAAAAAATCAATGAAAACGTAAAAAACTCTAAAAACCATGAAAAACCCATGAAAATAACAAAAAACCCTGAAAACCTTAAAATCAATAAAAACCCATAAAAACCCTAAAAACCCAAATAAACTCTAAAATCCCTTAAACCCCTAAAAATGTTAAAAAACTATAAAAACCATTAAAAAAATAAAAAAAATAAAAAACTAGAAAAACCCCAAAAAATCTACAAAACATTTGAGAAACACTAAAACCCCTCAAAATCCCTAAAAAAGCTAAAAAACTCTAAAATCATAAAAATAATAAAAATCCCCTAAAAATCCATGAAAACATAAAAACCCCAAAACCCTTGAGAACCCCTTGAAAACCTGAAAAAACCCCCAAAACCCATAAAAACCCAAAAAACCCGCTAAAACACTAAAACCCCATAAAATCCCTAAAAAAATCTAAAAAACTCTCAAAATCCCTAAAACACCTAAAACCCCCTATAAACCATAAAAATCCTACAAAACCCCTAAAAATCCATGAAAACAAAAAAACCCCTAAAAACCCTAAAAAACCCCTAAAACCATTAAAAAACCCTAAAACCCCATAAAACCTTAAAAGGCACAAAAACTGTAGAAATCCTTAAAACCCCTAAAAATGTTAAAAACATTAAAACCCCTTTAAAACCCTAAAAATCTCAAAAAAAACGTCTAAAACCCAAAAAGACCCTAAAACCCCTAAAATACCAAAAAAACCCCTGAAAACCCCTAAATACCCCTCAAAATCCCTAAAAACTCTAAAAATCATTAAAATCTTTAAAACCCCTAAAAATCCATGAAAACATATAAACCCATAAAAACCTTGAAAACCATAAAACCCCTAAAAACATTAAATACCCATAAAACCCTAAAACCCCCCTAAAAACTCTAAAAACCCTCTAAACCCCTAAAAACATTAAAAAAACTATAAAAACCTTAAAGACCCCTAAAAAATCAAAAAAAATTCAAATCCCAAAAGTCACTAAAAATCTAGAAAACCCTAAAAATTCTAAGAACGCCTAGAAACACCTTAAAACCCTCAAAATCACTAAAAACCCAAAAAACCTGAAAAATTATAAAATTCATAAAATCCCCTAAAAAACCATGAAAATGTAGAAATCCCAAAAAACACAAATTTTTTTTTAAAATCCATAAAAACCGCTAAAATCCTTACAAAAATCCTAAATACCCATAACAACCCCAAAAACTAGTAAAAACTCTAAAATCACATAAAAACGTTAAAAAACTCTAAAAACCTTAAAACCCCTAAATAACTCAAAATACCCTAAAAACCCAAAAACAACCAAAACCCACCTAAAATATCCTCAAAACCCTAAAAACAACTGAAAACTCATAAAACCATCAACATCCCTAAAAACCATAAAAACATAGAAAACCCCAAAAATTTCATGAAAACATAAAACCCCTAAAAACCTTAAAAACTATAAAACCAATAAAAACTCTAAAAACCGTTAAACCCCCAAAAAATATTAAAAACTCTAAAAACCTTAAAAACCCTAAAAAACTCAAAAAACCCCTGAAAACCCATAAAGATGCAAAAAATCCATAAAACACTAAAAAATATCAAAAACCTAAAAAACCCCTAAAAACCATTACAATACCTAAAAACCCTAAAAACCCCAAAAACCATAAAAATCCTAAAAAACCTAAAAATCCATGAAATCGTAAAAACCCTAGAAACCCTGAAAACCCGAAAAAACTTAGAGATCCCTAAAAACCTTAAAAGCCCATAATAACCCATAAAACCCCAAAAAACCCACTAAAAATTCTAAAAACCATTACAACACCTAAAATCATTAAAAACCATAATACCCTAAAAATAAAAAAAACCCTTAAAACCAAAAAAGTCCCTAAAAACCCTGAAAATCTGTAAAAATCCTAAAATCCCCGGAAAAACCCTAAAAATCGCAAAAATGCCTAAAAACCCTAAAACCAAAAAATGCTAAAAACCCCTAAAGATCCATGAAAGCGTAAAAACCCAAAAACCCCCTTGAAAACAATAAAAACCCTTAAAATCCATAAAAAACGTTAAAAATCTCAAAAAAACATAAAAACCCTAAAAACCTAGAAAACCCCCCAAAAAACCCCTAAAACCCAAAAGACCCTAAAAACCTCGAAACCCCATAAAACCCTAAAAACCCTAAAACACCCTAAAACCCCCTAAAACCCCTAAAAAATCCCTAAAAACCCTAAAAAAACAAAAAAAAAATCCTTAAAACCCCTGAAATCCATGAAATTATTAAAAACCGAAAAAACCCACCAAAAACTCTAAAAACCCATAAACCCCCTAAAAATGTTACAAAACTCTAAAAACATTAAAAAACCTAAAAAAAAAACTAAAACCCAAAAAGTCCTTAAAAAAAGTGAAAGCCCAAAAAAACCAAAAAAAACAAAAAAAACCCCAAAATCCAGAAAAACCCAAAAAATCCCTAAATCCATAAAAATCCTAAAAAACCCCTAAAAATCCCTGTAAACTTAAAAAACCCTAAAACACCTGAAAGACCTGTAAAAACCATAAAACCCTCTAAAAACCTTAAATAACCCTAAAACCCATATAAACTCTAAAATCCACTAAAAACTTTTAAAACACCTAAACCCCCTAAAAATGTTAAAAATCTCAAAAAAAAACTTTAAAAACCCAAAAAAAATCAAAAAACCCCTAAAATCCTGCAAAAACCCTAAAACCCCTAAAAAACACTAAAAATCATCACAATCCCAAAAAAAACACTAAAAACTCTAGAAACCATAAAAATTCAAAAAAACCCCTAAATATCCCTAAAAACGTAAAAAAACCCTAAAAACCCAAAAAAACCTCTAAGAACCCTAAAACCCCTAGAAACCTTAAAAACCCCTATAAACCCATAAAAACCCTAAAGCCACTAAAAACCCTAAAATCTATAAAAACAATAAAACAATCTAAAAAACCATAAAAACCAAATAAACTGAAAAAACCCTAAAAAACCAAAAAACCTTGAAAAACCCTCAAAACTGTAAAACCCATAGAAAAACCCTAAAAACATTAAAAATACTAAAAGCCACTAAAACTCCTTGAAAATATAAAAAACCCTAAAAACCATAAAAACCTTAAATAATAATAATAACCCATATAACCCTAAGAAACCACTAAAAACTATTAAAACCCTTTAAACACCTAGAAACATTAAAAACGCTAAAAAAACTAAAACCCCCAAAAAAACCTATTCGAACCCCTAGAAACCCTCAAAATCCCTAAAAACATTATAAAATAAAAAAAACCATAAAAAAACCTAAAAAATCCCTAAAAATCGTTGAAAACATAAAAAACCCTAAAAACCATAAAACCCCTAAGATCCTTAAAAAACCCTAAAAACCCTAAAAACCCTAAAAATCCATTAAAACTCTTAAAAATATTAAAACCCTTATAAACTTTAACAAAGCCTAAAAAGGCTTAAAAACCCTAAAAAACTCAAAAAAATCTAAAAACTAGAAAGGACCCTAAAAACCTTGAAAGACACTAAAAATCCACCCCCCCCCAGAAAAACTCTAAAACCCCTTAAAATCACTAAAAACAATAAAAATCCTAAAAACACTAAAAATACATGAAAATGTAAAAAACCCTAAAAACCCTTAAAAAATCCTAAAAATCATAAAAGGCCCAAAAAACCCAAAAAACCCTAAAAACCCATAAAAACCCTAAAAAACACAAAAAACTATAAACCCCTTAAAACCCTGAAAAAAATTAAAGAACTCCTAAAAAATCTTAAAAATCCTAAAAAACTCAAAAAAAAAACCCTAAAACCCCAAAAGACCCAAACAACCTGAATAACCATAAAACCCTAAAACCCCCTAAAAACCATTAAACCCTGAAAATCCCTAAAAACCCTAAACCCATAAAAATTATAGAAAATATAAAAAACCCTAAAAACATTGAAAAACCTCGGAAAACCATAAAAACCCTAAAAGCTTAAAAACCCTAAAACCCCATAAAAACCCTAAATTCCTACTAAAAACTCTAAAAACCCTTTAAATCCCTATAAATGTTAAAAATCTCTAAAAACCTTAAAAACCCTAAAAAACTCAAAAAAACCCCCTAAAAACCCAAAAGACCCTAAAAACCCTGAAAACCCCTAAAAACACCTGAAGAAACCTAAAAACCGACAAATCACTAAAAACCCTAAAAAACCCTAAAAAACCCTAAAAACCATAAAAATCCTAAAACTCACTAAACATCCAAGAAAACTTAAAAAACCTTAAAACACTAAAAATCCCCTGAAATCTATAACCCCCCCTAAAAACCATAAAAACCTTAAAAACCCATAAAAACATTAAAAAACACTAAAAAGTCTAAAAACACTTTAAAACCCTAAAAATGTTAAAATATCTAAAAAACCCTAAAACCCCTAAAAAATAAAAAATACCCTAAAAACCCAAAATACCCGAAACCCCTAAAAATCCTAAAAACCATAAAACCCCTGAAAAACCCTTAAAATCCATAAAAACCCATAAAACCCTAAAAACTATAAAAATACTAAGAAACCCCAAAAATGCATGAAAACATAAAAAACCTTAAAAACCCTTTAAAACCATAAAACCCCTAAAAACCTTAAAAATACCTAAAAACCCATAAAAACCCTAACAACCACTAAAAACTCTAAAAATCCTTAAAACACCTAAGTTTTTTAAAAAACTCTAAAAACCTTAAAAACACTAAAGAAACTCAAAAAAACTATAAAAACCCAAAGAGACCCCAAAACCATAAAAAGGCCTAAAAACCTCTAAAAACCCTCAAAATCCCTAAAACCCCTAAAAACATAAAAACCATAAAAATACTAAAAAAACCCATAAAAATCCATGTAATCATAAAAAAATATAAAAACCCTGAAAAATACCTGAAAACCATACAAACCCTTAGAAGTCTTAAAAACCCTAAAACCCCATAAACCCCATAAAACCCCAAAAAAACTCTAAAACCCTTTAAACCCCTAAAAACGTTAAAAACTATAAAAACCTTTACAACCCTAAAAGAACTTAAAAAACCCTAAATCCAAAAAAAGTCCTTAAAAGCCCTAAAAACCCTAAAACCCCCTAAAAACCCTAAAATCCCTAAAATCCCTAAAAACTTTAAAAACCATAAAAATCCTTAAAAACTCCTAAAAATCCTTGAAAAGATAAAAATCCAAAAAAACCTGAAAAACATAAAATCCCATAAAAACCTCAAAACCCTAAAACCACATAAAAAACCTAAAAACTAATAAAGACTCTAAAAACCCTTTAAACCCCTAAAAACATTAAAAAACTCTTAAAAACCTTAAAAATCCAAAAATACTAAAAAACCCCTAAAAACCCAAATATATCGTAAAAACTTTCAAAACCCTTAAAACCCTTGAAATACCCCCAAAACCCCAAATATCCGGAAAAATCTCTAAAAATCACTTAAAACCATAAAAAATCATCAAAACCCATAAAAATCCATGAAAATGTAAAAAACCCTAAAAACACTAAAAAACCATTAAAAACTATAAAAACCCTTAAAACCCATAAAAAAACATTAAAACCCATAAAAAACCTAAAAACCCACTAAAAACTATAAAAACCCTTTAAACCCTAAGAACATTAAAAAACTCTAAAATACTTAAGAACACTAAAAAACTAAAAAAATCCTAAAAACCCCAAAAGACCCAAAAAAACCTAAACACCCCTAAAAACTCTTAAATACCTTGGAAAATACTAAACCCCCCAAAATCCTTAAAAACCCTTAAAAACCTAAAAACCATAAAAATATTAAAAACTGTAAAAATCCCAGAAAACATAAAAAACCCTAAAACCCCCTAAAAACCATTAAAACCCCTAAAATCATAAAAAATCATAAAACCCATAAAACCCTAAAAATCACTAAATACTATAAAAATCCTTAAAACCCATAAAACGATAGAAAAACTCTAAAAAACCTTAGAAACCTGAAAAAACCCAAAAAAACCTAAAAACCCCGAAAACCCTAAAATCACTAAAAAAATTCAAAAACCCTAAAATTCTAAAAAACCCATAAAAATCTATGAAACCGTAAAAAACCCTAAAAACCCTTAAAAACCTTTAAACCCCTAAAACCGCACAAGTAACTATAAAAACCCCAAAAACCCTTAAAAAAATTAAAAAACTCTAAAAAACTTGAAAAACCTGAAAAAACTAAAAAAAAGAACTAAAAACCCAAAAGACCCTAAAAACCCAGGAAAACACCTAAAAACCCTAAAACCATATGAAAACCCTAAAACCCCTCAAAATACCTAAAAATCTAAAAACCCTAAAAGAAATAAAAATCCTAAAAAACCCCTAAAAATCAATAAAAACATAAAAAACCCAAAAAACACATAGAAAACTATAAAAACTCCTAAAAAACTTAAAAAACTATAAAAACCATAAAAACAATTAAAATTTTAAAAACATTAAAAACTTATAAAAATGTTAAAAAACTATAAAAAACCTTAAAAAACCTTAAAAATCAATAAAACCCTAAAGACCCAAAAGACCATAAAAGCCTCAAAACCCCTAAAAACACCTAAAAACCACTAAAAACACTCCAAATTCATAAAAACCCTAAAAAACCTTTATAACCCAATGAAAATACGCAAAATACCTAGAAATATTAAAAACCAACAAACTGATAAAAATCATAAAACCCCTTAAAAACCAGTGAAAAAATTAAAATCCCTTCAAAACCCTGAAAACCACAAACCCCCTAAAAATCATAAAAACCCTAAACTCCAATAAAAGAGTAAAAACCAACAAAAACTCTTAAAATCCATAAAAAAAAATTAAAA
This sequence comes from Viscum album, assembly GCA_963277665.1. Taxonomy (NCBI): domain Eukaryota; kingdom Viridiplantae; phylum Streptophyta; class Magnoliopsida; order Santalales; family Viscaceae; genus Viscum; species Viscum album. Next base: position 1,542,194,739 of record OY728151.1, read on the forward strand.
ACTATAAAAAACCTAAAAACTCAAAAAAATCTTACAACCCAAAAAGACCCTAAAAACCCAGAAAACACACAAAAACCCTAAAACCAAAAAACCCCTAAAAACTTAAGAAACCCTAAAAATCCATAAAAACCCTAAAAACCACTTAAAACTCTAAAAACCCTTTAAACTTCGAAAAAAGTTAAAAACACTAAAAACCTAAAAAAAACTCAAAAAAAATCCTAAAAAGACAATAAGACCCTAACAACCCTAACAACCCCTGAAAAAACCCCTAAAACCCAGAACACCCCTAAAACCCCTCCAAGACCCTAAAAACCATAAAAACCCCTAAAAATTCTAAAAACCATCAAAATCCCAAAAAACCCCTAAAAACCATAAAATCCTTAAAGTCTGCTAAAATCCACGAAAATATAAAAATCCCTAAAAACCATAAAAACCATAAAAACCATAAAACCCCCTAAAAACCTAAAAACCCAAAACACCAATAAAAACCCTATAAACCAATAAAAACTCTAAAAACACTAAAAAACTCAAAAACCTCCTAAAAACCAAAAAGTCCCTAAAACCCTAAAAACATTAAAAACCATAAAACCCTCAAAATCCAAAAAAACCCAAAAAACCATAAAAATCATAAATATATCTAAAAATCCCTGAAAATAAAAAAAACCTAACGACCCTAAAAAACCCTGAAAATCATAAAATCCCTAAAAACCTTAAAAAACCCTAAAAACCCTAAAAGCATCTAAAAATTTTAAAAACCCTAAAAATGTTAAAAATCTCTAAAAACATTGAAAACTCTAAAAAACTTTAAAAAAACCCTAAAAACCCAAAAGACCCTGAAAACATTGAAAAACCCTAAAAATCCTAAAAAACTTCAAAATCCTTAAAAACCATAAAAATCCTTAAAAAATCCTTAAAACCCAAAAAGATCCTAAAACCCTTAAAACCCCTAAAACCCCTTGAAAAAACCATAAAAACCATCAAAATCCCTAAAAACCCTAAAAATCTTAAAAACCACCTAAAGATCCATGAAAACATAAAAAACCCTAAGAACCCTTAAAACCCCCTGAAAACCATAAAAACCCCTAAAAACCTTTAAAACCCCTAAAATGCTATAAACACACACTAAAAATTCTAAAATACCTTTAAACCCCTAAAAATTTTAAAAAACCCCAAAGACCCGAAAAACCCTTAAAAACTCTAAAAACCCTAAAAACACCTGAAAACATTAGAATACTGTAAAATCCCATTAAAATCCTAAAATCCCATTAAAATACTAAAAGCCCACTAAAAATCGAAAAAACCTTAAAACCCAATAAAATGTGAAAAAAACTATAAAAAACCATAAAAACCCTAAAAATCAAAAATAAAATTCCTAAAAACCCAAAAATACCCTAAAAACCATAAAAAACCCTAAAAACTCTAAAAACCCCTGAAAACCAAAAAAACAATCAAATTCCCTAAAAACCCTAAAAAACCCTAAAAACACTAAAAAACCTAAAAACCCCCTAAAAGTCCATGAAAATGTAAGAAACCATAAAACCCTAAAAACCCTAAAAACCCCTGAAGACCATAAACCCCCCAAAAAATCTTAAAAAACCCTAAAAACCACAAATAACTTTAAAACCCATAAAACCCCTAAAAACATTAAAAAACTCTAAAAACATTAAAACCCCTAAAAAACACAAAAAATCCTTCAAACCCAAAAAACAATAAAAACCCTAAGAAACACTAAAAATTCAAAAAACAAAAAAACCCTTGAAAACACATAAAAACCTTTAAAATATATAAAAAATGCTAAGAACCTAAATACCAAAGAAATCCTAAAAGACTTATAAAAATCCATAAAAACATAAAAACCTTAAAGACCCAAAAACCCCCTAAAAATAATTAAAACCCCAAAAAAACATTAAAAACCCTTAGAAACGCATAAAAACCCTAGAAACCAATAAAAACTCTAAAAATCCTTAAAACCACTAAAAACATTAAAAAACTCTCAAAACCTTTTAACCCCTAAAAGCTCAAAAAAACCCTAAAAACCATTAAGAAATCATAAAAAACCTCAAGATCCATAAAAACCCCTAAAAACCCTAAGAACAATAAAAATCCTAAAAAACCCATAAATATACATGAAAACATAAAAGACCCTAAAAACCTTAACAACTCCTGAAAACCATAAAACCCCTTAAAAACCTTAAAAAGTCCTAAAACCCATAAAAACCATAAAAACAACTAAAAACTCTAAAACCCCTAAAACCCCTTTAAATGTTAAAAACTCAAAAAAAATCCTAAAAACCCAAAAAGTCCCTAAAAACTCAAAAAAACCTAAAACCCCTAAAAACCATAAAAATCCTAAAACAACCAAAAAGTCTAAGAAAATGTAAAAAACTATGAAAACCCTAAAATCCCCCAAAAAACAATAAAAACAATTTAACTACTTAAAAACCCTAAAACCCCTAAAACCCCATAAAATCCCTTAAAACCACTAAAAACTTTAAAAACCCTTTCAAACCTTAAAAACATCAAACAACCATAAAACCCTTAAAAACACTAAAAGCCCCTAAAAACCCTAAAACCCCTCAAAATACATAAAAACCCTAAAAATCATAAAAAATACAAATCCTAAAAAACCCATAAAAATACATGGAAATGTGAAAATCCCGAAAAACCGTAAAAATACCTAAAAACTATAAAAAAACCCTAAAAACTTTAAACCCCCTAAAATCCCATAAAATCTATAAAAACCACTAAAAACACCAAAAACCCTTTAAACCTCTGAAAACGTTAAAAACTCTAAAAACCCCTAAAAACCCTAAAAAGACCGTAAAAACACCTAAAACCCCCTGAAAAAACCCAAAAAACCTCAAAAACCCTAAAAACCTAAATACCCCTAAAACCCATTAAAATCCATGAAAACTTAAAAAAAACCTAAAAAACCCTAAAACCCCCTCAAAACCATAAAACCCCATAAAAACCTTAAAAAATTCAAAACACCCATAAAACCCTAAAGAACCACTAAAAATTCTAAAGACCCTTTAAACACCTAAAAATGTTAAAACTCATAAAAACCTTAAAACCCCTAAAAACTCAAAGAAACCCTAAAACCCAAAAAAGAAATTAAAAAACCTTGAAAACCCCTAAACACCCTCATAATCCCTAAAATCCCTAAAACACTAAAAACCATAAAAATCCTAAAATACCCCTAATAATCTATGAAAACGTTAGAAACCCTAAAAACCTCTGAAAACCATAAAATCCCTAAAAACATAATAAAACACTAAAAAATATAAAAACCATTTAAACCTCTAAAAATGTTAAAAATCTTTAAAACCCATCAAAAACTTAAAAAACAAAAAAAAACCTAAAACCCCAAAAGATCCTATAACCCTGAAAACCCCTAAACCCCCCCAAAACACCCAAAACCCCTCAAAATCTCTAAAATCCATAAAAATACTAAAAAAGAACTACAAATTCATGAAAATGTAAAATGACCTAAAAACCCTGAAAATACCCTAAAAACCATAAAACCCAAAAAACCCCATAAAAACCCTAAAACACTAAAAATTCTAAAACCCCTAAAAATGTTAAAAAAACTCTAAAAAACCCTAGAAACCAGAAAAAAATCTAAAAATCCTCAAAACCCAAAAAGACCTTATAAACCTGGAAAATCCTTAAAACCCATAAAAACCTATGGAAAACCCTAACCCTAAAACCCCTAAAACCATAAAAAGATTAAAAAATCCTTAAAAATCCATGAAAACATAAAAAACCCTAAAAAACCTAAAAACCCCATAAAACCATAAAACCCCTAAAAACTGTAAAAAACCCTAAAACCCATAAAAACCCATAAAAACCACTAAAAATAAAAAAAAACAAAGAAAACCTAAAGAGTCTATAAAAACCCTAAAACCCAAAAAAATCACAAAAACCCACTAAAAATCCATGAAAATGTAAAAAACAAAAAAAACCCCCTGAAAACCCCCTAGAAACAATAAAAAACATTAAAAAACTTAACAAACCCTAAAAACCCATAAAATACACTAAAAATATAAACCCCTTAAAACCCCTAAAAAGGCTAAAAAACTCTAAAAAACCATAAAAAACATTAAAACTCAAAAAACACCTAAAAACCTAAGAAGAGCCTAAAATCTTGGAAACCCTAAAAAAACATGAAAACCCCTAAAACCTATCAAAATACCTAAAAACCCAAAAATTCTCCAAAACCCCAAAAAAACCCTAAAAACCATAAAAACCCCTAAAACCCTTAAAAACCCTAAATATCTATAAAAATCCTAAAACCACTAAAAACTCTAAAAACCATAAAAACATTAAAATAAGGTAAAATACTAAGAAACCCTAAAAAGACCTAAAACCCCCTTAAATCCGAGGGTTCCCTAAAAACCCTAAAAACAAAAAAACTATAAATTCCAGAAAACCCCATAAAAATCCATGAAAATCAAAAAAATAGTGGAAACACCCTGAAAACCACAAAACCCCTAAAAACCTAAAAACTACTAAAAAATCTAGAAACCCTTAAAACCCCTAAAAATGTTAAAAAAATCAAAAAAAAACTTTAAAAACCCTTAAAACTCAAAAAAAAAAACCTAAAACCCCAAAAATACACTAAAACCCCTAAAAAATCATAAAAACCCTAAAACCATAAATATCCTTAAAACCCTGAAAAAAACTTGAAAACCATAAAACCCCCTAAGAACATTAAAAAATAGTAAAAACTCATAAAACCCTAACAAACACTTAAATATCAAAAAACCCTTTAAACCCTTAAAATATTAAAACTCTACAAAACCCTAAATAGCTAAAAAACTCAAAAAAAACACTAAAACCCCAAAAGACCCTAAAACCCCCTAAAAACCCATGAAAACCCTCAAATACCTAAAAACTCTAAATGTGATTATGAGGAGGAGCATTGGGGAATGATCAATGCAGTTCATTTTGCCAATCAATTTGGGTGGAAGCACCTTTGGAAAAAATCTGACTCGATTTTGGTGGTGGAGGCCCTAAAAAACAAATCAAGAAGGGTACCTTGGAAAATTCTCCCACATTAGATTGATTTACTCAAGGTATCACATGACCTCACTCTCAATGTAAAACATGCATATAGAGAGGCGAATATGGTTGCAGATGCACTCTCCAAAAAAGCAATTGAGGAAAGGAGCTCAATGTGGTCCTTTGTCATTTTTGTGCGTCCTTCATGGATTCAGATATAAAGGGTGATCCTCACACTCATGTTTGTAAACCTTCCTTGCAATTCCCTATAATTTCATTTTGTTAATAAATTTGAGGGACCAAGCAAGATTGTTCCCGAGACTTCTTTTCCCTAAAAACCTTAAAAACCACAATAACTATTTAAAATCCTAAAACCACCCTAAAAATCCATGAAAATGTAAAAAATCCTAAAAACCCATTAAACACAAAAAAATTTCAAAAACTTTAAAAACCTTCAAAATCCTAAATACTCTAAAAAACCCCCAAAAACCTTAAAAACTATAAATACCCCTGAAAAACCCTAAAACCCCTCAAAATCCCAAAAAACCATAAAAATAAAAAAAATCCCTAAAATACATGAAAATTTAAGAAACAATATAATCTTGAAAACCCCATGAAAACCATGAAACACCCAAAAAAACTTAAAAAACCCTAAAACCCATAAAAATTCAAAAAAAAAACACTAACACTCTAAAAACCCATAAAACCCCTGAAATGTTAAAAAACTCTAAAAAACCTTGAAAACCCTAAAAAACTCAAAAAAAACATAAAGACCTAAAAATACAATAAAAAAACCCTTTACATCCTTTAAACCCTAAAAATGCGTAAAAAAACCTAAAACCTTTAAAATCTTTAAAACCCCTAAAAAACTCTAAAAACCACAAAAATCATAAAATATTCCTAAAATCCATGAAAACCTAAAAACCCATAATAACCTTGAAAAAACACTAAAACCATAAAAATCCCAAAAAACCTTAAAAATCCTAAAAAAACCATAAAAACCCTAAAACCCAATAAAACTCTAAAAATACTTAAAACCCATAAAAACGCTAAAAACACTAGAAAACCATAAAACCCTAAAAAAATCAAAGAAAACCCTAGAACCCAAAAAGAAACAAAAACCCATGAAAAAAACTAAAAAACCTTGAAAAATAAAAACCATAAAAATCCCAAAAAACACTAAAAACCATAAAAAACCAAAACCTACCCTAAAAATCTATGAAAACCTAAAATATCGTAAAAACCTGGAAAAAAACCTAAATACCATTAAAACCCTTAAAAATCATAATTACCCAAAAACTCCTAAAAACCCCACAAAAACTCTAAAAACCCTTAAAACCTCTAAAAATGATAAAAATCTCTAAAAAACCTTAAAAACCCTAAAAAACTCAAAAAACCAGTAAAACCCCAATAATACCCTAAAAACCCTGAAAAATATTTAAATCCCTAAAAACCCTCAAAATACCTAAAAACCTAAGGGATGGAGGCCTCAACGTCTCTACTGATCCCTCATGATGTCTTCTTCCCTTCCCTACCAGGTTGAAGACGATGGATGCTCAAGATCCTGTTCCCCCCTCTGTGGGGGAGGATCCTCCCTCTAAAGACCTCTCTTTCACCCCTTTATCATCTGCTGACTTGCTACCCTCTTTCCCAAAGATGGAGCTTTGCCCGAAGTTTCTAGAGCTTTATGAAGGTTGACCACATCTCCCTCTTTCGATCCAGGAGTTCAATGAAGCGTCGGCACTTCATCGCCTGCTCTGGTTGAAATATTTTTGAAGTGGTGCCCCCAGTGGACACCTTTGAAAGGTTTGTTTTCGAGAATTAGGATCTTCAGGACCGTGAAACGGTGGGTCTTGTTGACGGTTCTCACATAATTATTTGCTTCACGTTTGAGGATGGTCTTATTCTCGCTTGGTCTGCAGCACCACGAAGCTATAATGGCACACGCTTCTCCCTCTTCCGATGGAATTTTGACTTTCATATGAAGCGTGACCCCCCGATGGTTGCGACTTGGGTTAGATTTCCAGAACTTCCCCTCCCTTTTCAATTTTTTTCCATAATTTCATTGCTAGGGAATCTAGTGGGGAGGTTTCTCAGTGTGGATAACCGGAAGCGGGCCCTCTTCCATCTCGTTTCCCCGAGGGATTTCATTGAGGTTGATGCTTCCAATGATCTGGTAGATTTTTTATGGATTGCTGTGGGGGAGGAGCTTTGTTGGAAGCAACCAGTGGTTTTTGAATCATGAAGTAACTTCTGTTTTTATTGCTAGAATTATGGGCATAGTGTTCAGACTGGGGGTTGTGGTGCCTATGATAGGAGTGGCATGAATTTGGCTCAGATAGGGTCTGGTGAGAGCAGATGAAAATTGGTGGAAGTGTAGGAGGCTAGGGGATTGATCAAGTCTTTGTCCAATCAGCCAACGGTCGCTGCGGTTTGTGATCGGATCAAAAAAGATTTGATGTTTGGGAGTCATTTGGAGGTAGAAGTGGTGGATTCAAGTGACATCAGTATGAATTTGGTTGGGATTTGTTTTGGACCGGGAGGTGCTTACACTGAGGCGGTGCGCACAGATGAAGGGAGGACTCTAAATTGCATAAGTGAGAAAGTTGGAAGTGGTGATCTGTCAGGGAGAGGGAAGGATCTGGAGAAGGTGGCTGAGCAGGGAGATAGGGTTGGGCAAGGGAAATAGGAGACCCCCCTGATGCAGGCCCTGAGTAGAGCTGCTATGGCCTAGAGGAAGGGTAGGGGGAATGCTAGCAGCATCCTATTGCTAGATATGAATGATGTTTCTCTGATTAATAGGTTTGAGTATTTGGCTTTGGTTGAGCCAGTTTGTGATGATGTTGTGCAGGGGGGAGAGCCAGAGGAGGGGGAGGTGGATGGGTAGGCGGTGATATTTGGGGCTGGGAAAGAGATTATTATGGTTGTGAAGGAGGTGATTTTGTTAGGGGATAAGACCCTTGATCTTGATGAGGGATGACCTGGTCGGAGCATAGATGACCCCTTGGCGCTGTCCACTGAGAGTGGTGAAGCAGGGAGAGCTGACATGGGAGCCGCACCCGTATCCCTTGGTGAAGAGGTTGGTGCTGATCATGTGGAGGATTTGGCTGGACTCCCTCTACTGGAGTCCAAAACAGGTGAAGGAGGGTTGGCCCTAGATTCGCAAAAGGCCATGGTAGTTTGCGGTGTCCCATCCACTAAAGACCATTGTTTGGTCCTCTATGACATGGTGATGGTCGATCGGTCAATGTTCTCCCTTTAAGATGAGGCTAAAAGATTAGGGGAGATTTTTGCTGAGGATGACTGCAGGATAAATGTTGTTATGGCCCGGTTCAGGGAGCAAAGAGAAAAGCATCAAAAAGGGGATGGAGCATCTCCTGGGAAAGAGAGAATGGATAGTGAAAAGGGGCCTCAAGTGCGGCTAGTGATGGAGTTCTACATGAGAAGGCAGGTCATGCAGATGGATTCAACTCTGCACCCCCCCCCAAAAGGAGACAGAGGAGGGATTACTCTTCTCCCCCAAGACCCATGGAAACTTGGGCCACCTCAAGGGAGGCTAAGATGAAATTAAAAGTTAACAAGCGGAATCAGCCTCTATGAAATGAAGAGAAGGAGATGGTCAAAGAGAATTACTTGGATATGCTTAGAATGCAGGAGGACTCTGAGTCGGTATGGGATTCTATGGACGCAGGGGTGGATTCAGACTTTTGCTTTGCTGACGTGAATGCTGGACTTGGTGCGGATGATGAACCTTACGGTGTGGGCATGGCTTATGACTTTGGCGGTGACATTGACTGAATTTTTCTTGTTTTGTGTGTTTTGTTTTGTGTTTTTGGGCTCTTTTGAGGTTTGGGTTTTTGGGGTGTGTTGGGGTTTTTGGGTGTGGGCTATTTGGACCTGCCCCTCCCCTTGTTTTGTATCGGCTGTTTTCTCTTTATACATTTTGGGTGGACCAAGGATACTCTGGCATCACACCTTCCTTGCCTAAAAACCCTAAAAATCCCCAAAAACTATACAAATCCTAAAATCCTTTAAAAATAGATGAATATGTAAAAAATCCAAAAAACCATGAAAAACCCCTAAAGCCCCTAAAAACCCTAAAACCATAAAAATCCTAATAAACCCCTAAAATCCATGAAAACATAAAAACCCTAAAAACCCTGGAAAACCCTTAAAAACCATAAAACCCCTAAAATCCTTAAAAACCCTAAAAACCATAAACCCATAAAAATTATAAAAACCCTTTAATCTCCTAAAAATGTTAATAAAATCTAAAAAAATTTAAAAGCCTAAAAAACTCAAAAAACCCCCTAAAAACCCAAATTGACTCTAAAAACCTAAAACCCCTAAAAGCACTAAAAACCTCTGAAAAACCCTAAAACCCCTAATGATCCCTAAAAACAATAAAAAACCCAAAAAACAATAAAAAACCTAAAAAACCCCTAAAAACCCATGAAACCGTAAAAAATCCTAAAAAACCATGAAAACCAAAAAACACCTAAAAACCATAAAAGCACTAAAAATCCATAAAACCCCTAAAAACCAATAAAAACTCTTTAAACCCTTTAAATACCTAAAAATGTTAAAAAACTCTAAAACCCAAAAAAAACTCAAAAACTCTTAAAACTCAAAAAAGACCACAAAAACCCTAAACCCTATGAAAACCCATACAACCCTAAAAATCCATAAAACCACTGAAAAAAATAAAAAACCTTAAAAACACCAAAAAAACCATGAAAATTTAAAAAACCCTAAAACCCCTGAAAACCATAAAACCCCTAAAAACTGTAAAAACCCATAAAACCACTAAAAACTCTAAAAACACTTTAAAAATCTAAAATTGTTAAAAAACTCTAAAAAATCATAAAAACCCTATTTTTTTTGAAAAACCTTAAAAACCAAAAAGACCAAAAAAATCCTGAAAACCCATAAAAACCATAAAACCCCTAAAACCCCTTAAAACCCAAAAAAATCTCTAAAAACCCTACAAAACCCTAAAAAAAATAAAGATCATAAAATCCCTAAAAACCATGAAAATCTAAAAAACCCTAAAAACCCATTAAACCATAAACCCCTTAAAAACCTTCAAAAACACTAAAACCCTAAAAAAACATAAAAGACACTAAAAACTCTAAATACCCCTAAAATGTTAAAAAAACACTTAAAACCCTAAAAAATTCAAAAAACCACTAAAGACCCAAAAAAACTAAAACCAGAAAAAATCCTAAACCCTAAAAACCCCTTAAAATCCCTATAAACATTAAATATCCCTAAAAACACTGAAGACCATAAAAATCCTAAAAACCCCAAAAAATCTATGAAAAAAATAAAAAACCGTAAGAACCCTGAAAAACATAAAAACCCTAAAAAACTTTAAAAACCCTATAAACCAATAAAAATCCTAAAAACACATAAAACCCATAAAATCCCTCAAAATCCAAAAAAAACCCTAAAAAATAAAAATATTAAAAAATCCCTAAAATCTATGAAAATGTAAAAAACCCTAAAAACCTTGAAAACCCCCTAAAACCATATAAAACCCTAAAAATGTTAAAAAACCCAAAAACACTAAAAACCAAAACAACTCTAAAAGCCCTTAAATCCTTTACAAACGTTAGAAAACTCTATAAACCTTATAAACTATAAAAAATACAAAAAAAACCCAGGAAACCCAAGAGACCGTAAAAATCTTGAAAACCCCTAAAAACCCTAAAACCCCTTAAAAAACCCTAAAACCCCTCAAAATACCTAAAAATCCTAAAAACCCTAAAACCCCTAAAAATCCAAAAAAACTATAAATCCTCATAAAAACCTAAAAAAAACTCTAAAAACCCTATAAATCCCAAAAAACAATAAAAAACTCCAAAAAACTTAAAAACTATAAAAAACTAAAGAAACCCAAAATCCCAATTGACCCTAAAAAACCCGAAAGACCCTAAATCCCCTAAAAACCCTCATAATCATGAAAAACACTAAAAAAACCTAAAAACAAAAAAATAAAAAAAAAACCCCGTAAAAATCAATGAAAATGTAAAAAACCTATAAACTCTGGAAAACCCCTAAAACCCTAAAACCCAGTAAACACTTAAAAACCCTAAAACCCATCAAACCCCTAAAAACTACTAAAAACTCTAAAAACCCTTAAGGCTCCTAAAATGTTAAAAACTCTAAAAACTCTAAAAAACTCAAAAAAAATCTAAATTCCAAAACAGTCACTAAAAAGCATGAAAACACCTAAAAACCATCGAAGAAGCCTAAAACCCCTCAACATCCCTAAAACCCATAAAAATCCTAAACACCCCAAAAAAATCCATGAAAATGTAAAAACCCTAAAACCCCACTGAAAACATTAAAAACTATTTAAACCCCAAAATATGTTAAAAACTCTAAAAACCCTTAAAAACTATAAAAAACTTAACAAATCCAAAAAACCCAAAAGCCCCTAAAAATTATAAAACCCATAAAAACCCTAAAAAAGCACTGAAAAACATAAAAAACCCCTAAAACCTTAAAAACCCAAAAAATGCAGAAAAATCCTAAAAATCAATAAAAACTCTAAAAACCCTTTAAACCCTTAAAAATGTTAAAAAAACTCCAAAAACCATAAAAACCGTAAAGACCCCCAAATCACAAAAAAAAAACCCTAAAAACCCTGAGAAACACTAAAAATCTCAAAAACTACTAAAACCCTTAAAACCCTTCAAAATCCCTAAAATCCCTAAAAAACCCTAAAAACCATAAAATCCTCAAAAACCCTAAAAACCCTAAAAAACCATTAATCCCCTTAAAACAATAAAAAACCCTAATAACCTAACAAACCCATAATAAACCTAAACAACACTAAAAACTCCAAAGCCTCTTAAAACCCCTAAAAATGTTAAAAAAATCTAAAAAACCTTAAAAACTTTAAAAACCCCTAAAAAACCAAAAAGACACTAAAATCCTTGAAAACCCTAAAAACCTTTAAAAACTCCTAAAACCCCTCAAAATCCCTCAAATCCATAAAAACCTTAAAAACTATAAAAATCCTAAAAACCCTTTAAAAATCAATGATAACGTAAAAAAATCCCTAAAAACCCTAAAGAACCCAAGAAAACCACAAAAACCCCTAAAAAGCTTAGAAAATCCTAAAAACCCATAAATCCCTAAAAACCACTAAAAAATTTAAAACCCTTAAAACCGCTATAAATGTTAAAAAACTCTCAAAACCTTAAAACCCTAAAAAATCAAAAAATTCCTAAAAACCCAAAAGACCCTAAAAACCCTAAAACCCCTAAAAACTCTAAAATCCGTAAAAAACACTAAAAATCCTCAAAATCCCAATAAATCATAAAAACCCCCAAAAAATCCATGAAAACATAAAAAACCATAAACCCTTAAAATCCCTAGAAAACCACCAAAAACCCTCAAACCCCATAAATCACTAAAAACCACTAAAAACTCTAAAAAGATTTTAAACCCCAAAAAATCATAAAAAGAACTAAAAAACATTAAGAACTCAAAAATCCCCTAAAAACACAAGAGACACTGAAAACCCTGAAAACCCCTAAAAACCATAAACATCCTAAATAACCCCTAAAAATATATGAAAACATAAAAACCCTATAAACCCTATAAACCCTAAAAACCATAAAATCCCTAAAAACCCTAAAAACACAAAAAACCCTCTAAAAACCTTAAAACCCATAAAAATAATCAAAAAATTCTTGAAACCCCAAAAGACCCTAAAAACCTAAAAAAATCATAAAAACCTCTGAAAACCCCTAAAACCCTCAACATCCCAAAAAACACTAGAAATCACTAAAAACATAAAAACTCTAAAAACCCCGAAATACCCTAGAATCCCATAAAAAAACTTAAAACCTTAAAAAACCTAAAACCACTAAAAACTCTAAAAACCCTTAAAACCCCAAAAAATGTTAAAAACATTAAAAAACCTTAAAAACCCTAAAAACTCAAAAATACCCTAAAAACCATTAAATACCCTAGAACCCCATAAAAACCACTAAAACGTTAAAAACCCAAAAACCACTAAAAACTCTAAAACCCCATAAAACCCTAAAAAATGTTAAAAAAAACTTAAAAAACCTTAAAAACCCTAAAAAACTCAAAAAAAACCCAAAAAACCATGAAAAACACAAAAAACCCTGAAAACCCCTAAAAACCCCAAAACCCCTCAAAATAGCTAAAAACCCTAAAAACCATAGTAATCCTAAAAACCCCATAAAAATCAATGAAAATGTAAAAAACCCTGAAAAACCCTTGAAAACCATAAAACCCCTAAAATCCCATAAAAACCCACGAAAAATTCTAGAAACCCTTAAAGCCCCTAAATTTTTTAAGAAACTCTAAAAAACCCTAAAAAGACAAAAAAACCACTAAAAACAAAAGATACCCTAAAAATCCTAAAAAACCATAAAACCCTAAAAACATATGAAAACCCCTAAAAATCCCTAAAACCCTTGAAAACCCTAATACCATAAAAATTCTAAAAAATCCCTCGAAGTCCATGAAAATATAAAAAACCCTAAAACCCCTGAAATCTATAAAATCCCCTAAAAACCTTAAAAAACCTTTAAACCCATAAAATCCCTAAAAACAACTAAAAACTCTAAAAACCCTAACCCTAAAAACATTAACAAAAATATAAAAAACCTTAAAACCCAAAAAACTAAAAAAAAACTAAAAAGAAAAAAAACACTAATAAACCTTGAAAAACCCTAAAACCCTAAAAACCCTCAAAATCCAAAAAACCCCTAAAAACCATAAAAATCATAAAAACCCCTAAAAGTCCATGAAAATGTAAAAGATGCTAAAAACCCTGAAACCCCCCTGAGAACCGTAAAAACTCCTAAAAACCATAAAAACCCTAAACACCTAGGAAAACCCTAAATAACCATTAAAAACTCTAAAAACCCTAAAAACCCATAAAAAGTTTAAAAGACTCTAAAAAACCTTAAAACCCTAAAAAACTCAAAAAACCCTAAAATCCCAAAAGACCCTAAAACCATGAAAAACCCCCAAACCCCTAAAAACCATTGAAAACCCCTCAAAAATTTGTAAATACCATAAAAACATAAAAACCCTAAAAACTATATAAATCCTAAAAAACCCCTAAAAATCTAAGGAAACATAAAAAACCTTAAAAACACCTAAAAACCATGAAAGCCCCCTAAAAACATTAAAAACCCTAAAATCCCATAAAACCCTAAAAACCCACTGAAAACTCTAAAAAACCTTTAAACCCCAAAAAATGTTAAAAAAATCTAAAAAGAATTAAAAACCATAAAAAATAACCCCCCCTAAAAACCCAAAAAGACTCCAAAAACCCAAAAAACCATACAAACCTAGAAAAAAAACCTAAAAACCCTTAAAATCCATAAAAACAAAAAAATAACCTAAAAAACATAAAAATCATAGAAAACCCATAAAAATCCATGAAAACATAGAATACCCTAAAAACACTAAAAAACCTATGAAAACCATAAAACCCCCTAAAAGTCCTTTAAAACAATAAAAACCTGTAAAACCCCTAAAAACCCACTAAAAATTCTAAAAACCCTTAAAAACCTTAAAAATGTTAAAGATCTCTAAAAAACATCAAAACCCCTAAAAACACAAAAAAATATAAAAATAAAAAACTACCCTAAAAACCCTAAAAACCCTAAAAACATAAAAAACCCAAAAAACCCTATAAACCTTTAAACCCCTCAAAATACCAAAAAACCCAAAAAACCCGAAAGACTATAAAAATCCTAAAAACCAACTAAAAATCAATGAAAACATAAAAAACCCTAAAAACCATGAAAACCTCCTAAAATAAAAAACCCCCTAAAAACCATAAAAATCCCTAAATCCCTATAAAACCCTAAAAACCAATAAAAATTATAAAAACATTTAAAAACCCTAAAAAGTTAAAAAAATCTAAAAACCCTAAAATCTAAAAAAACCGTAAACCCCCTAAAAGACCCTAAAACCTTGAAAACCCCTAAAACCCTTTGAAAAACCCTACCCCCCCCCCCAAATCCTTAAAAACCCTAAAAACAATAAAAATCCTAAAACCATAAAAAACCCTAAAAACCCTAAAAATCCATGAGAACGTAAAACCCCCTAAAAACACTGAAAAACCCCTGAAAACCATAAAACACCCTAAAACCTTAAAAACCCTAAAAACCCACTAAATAATCAAAAACCCCTTTAAAACCCTAAAAAAGTTAAAAAACTCTAAAAGTCCTTAAAACCCCTTAAAACTCAAAAAAAACCCTAAAAACCCAAAAGACCCTAAACACCATGAAAACCATGAAAACCCTAAAAACACCGAAAAATCCATAAAAACCCTTAAACACCCAAAACCACCTAAAAATCAACATAAAAACCCCTAAAACACAAAAAACCCTTAAAACCCCTAAAAACCATAAAACCAAAAAAACCACTAAAAACTCTAAAAACCCTTAAAACCCCTAAAAATGTTAAAAAAAACTAGATGAAAACATAGACACCCTAAAATACTCTACAAACCCTTAAAAACACAAAAAGACCCTAAAACCCCTAAAAACCCTTTAGATCTCTAAAAACCCTAAAACCCCTTAAAATCCCTAAAACCCTAAAAACCATAAAAAACATAAAATACGAAAAAAGACCCAAAAATCCATAAAAACTTAAAAACAAACCATGAAAAACCCCTAAAACCATGAAGCCAAATAAAAACCCTAAAACCCCATAAATTCCCATAAAAACCACAAAACTCTAAAAACCCTTAAAACACCTAAAAATGTAAAAAAACCCTTAAAACCAGAAAACCCATAAAAAACTCAAAAAACCCTAAAAACCATAAAAGACCCTAAAACCCATGAAAACCTTAAAACCACCAAAGAAATTCTGAAAACACCTAAAACCCCTCAAAATATCAAAAAACCATAAAAAAACTAACAACCATAAAAAATCCTAAAGAACTCTTAAAATGCATGAAAATCTAAAGAACCCTATAAACTGTGAAAACCCCCTGAAAAGAATAAAACCCACAAAAAACCCTGAGAAACCATAGAAACCCATAAAAACCATAAAAATCAACAAAAAACACTGAAAACCCTTTAAACCCCTAAAATCATTACAACTCAAAAAACCATAAAAACTAAAAACAAAACCCTAAAATCCCAAAAAACCCCTAAAACCCTGAACACCCCTAAAAACCTATAAAACCCTCAGAATCCCTAAATACCCTAAAAACCATAAAAACCCTAAACAACCCCTAAAATTCCATGAAAATGTAAAAAACCCAAGAAACCCTAAATATCCATTGAAAACCATAAAACCCCTAAAAACATTAAAACCCCTATAAACCTATAAAAACCCTGAAACCACTAAAATATCTAAAACCCATAAAACTCCAAAAAATGTTAAAAACTCTAAAAACTTAAAAATACCCTAAAAACCAAAAAAGACCCTAAAACCCATAAAAACCCTAAAAACACCTGAAAAACCCTAAAAACCCTCATAACCCCTAAAATCCTAAAAACCATAAAAATCCTAAAAAATCCCTAAAAATCCACGAAAATGTAAAAACCCCTTAAAAACCTTTAAAAACCCAAAATACCCATAAAAACCTTAAAACCCACTAAAATCTATAAAAACCCTTAAAACATTATAAAACTCTAAGAACCTTAAAAACCCTAAAAAACTAAAAAAACCCTAAAAACCCAAAAGGACCCTAAAACCCTAAAAACCCCTTAAACCAAAAAAATCACTAAAAAATGTAAAAAACTTAAAAACCTCAAAAAATTTGAACATGAAAAAAACCCTGAAAACTCAAAAAAACCTAAAAACCATAAAAACCACTAAAAACCTTTAAGAAAAATTAAAAATCCATAAAACCACTAAAAATAACTAAAAACTCTAAAAACCCATAAACCCCTTAAAAAGTTAAAAAAATCTAAAAATTATTAAAACCCCTAAAAAACTCAAAAAAAACCCTTGAACCCAAAAAACCCAAAAAACCTTGAAAACCCTAAAAACCCTTGAAAACCCCTAAAAACCCTCAAAATCTCGAAAAACCATAAAAATTCATAAAAACCATAAAAATATTAAAAAAACCCCTAAAAATCCATAAAAAATAAAAAACCCTAAAACCTTGAAAACACCTAAAAACCATCAAAACCCATAAAAACGTTAAAAAACCCTAGAACCAGTAAAAAATCTAAAACCGCAAAAAAGGTTTCAAAACTTTTAAGAACCCTAAAAACTTAAAAAACACCTAAAACCCAAAATATCATAAAACTCCAAAAAACTCTAAAACCCTAGAAGTCCTCAAATTCCCTAAAAACCCTAAAAATCCTAAAAACCATTAAAAATCCTAAAAATACCCTAAAAATCCATGAAAATCTAAAAACCCTAAAAATCCTAAAAAGCCCCTGAAAACCATAAAACCCCTAAAAATATTTAAAAACCCATAAACACCATAAAAACAACTGAAAAATATAATAACCCTCAAAACCACTAAAAACATTTAAAAACTATAAAAACCCATAAAAACCCTAAAAAATTCAAAAAACCACTAAAACCCACAAAAGAAACTAATAATCTTGAAATACCCAAAAACCTATGAAAAACCCTAAAGACCCTCAAAATTCCTAAAAACCATTAAAATCCTAAGAACCCCTAAAAATCCATGAAAACGTAAAAAACCCTAAAAATTCGAAAAACCGACTTAAAACCATAAATTCCCCTAAAAACCTTAAATACTATAAAAACAATAAAACCACTAAAATACCACTAAAAGCTATAAATACCCTTATAGTCTCTATTTTTTAAAAAAAACTCTAAAAAACCTGAAAATATTTGAAAAACTCAAAAAAAACCCTAAAAACCCTAAAAACCCGAAAAGACTCTAAAATCTTAAAAACCCCTAAAAATCCATGAAAACCACTAAAACCCCTCAAAATCAATCAAAAATCCTTAAAACACATAAAAACCATAAAAATTCTAAAAAATACTTAAAAATCCATTAAAATATAAACAACCCTAACAACCCTGAAACCCCCCAAAAAACCAAAAAAATCCCTAGAACCCTCAAATACCCTTAAAACCACTAAAAACCCACTAAACACTCTAAAACATTTAAAATCCCTAAAAACATTAAAAAATCTAAAAAGCCTTAAAAACCCTAAAAGTCAAAAAAATCCTAAATACCCTAAAGACCCTAAAAAACCTGAAAACCCCTAAAAACTTGAAAACCCCCTGAAAGACCTGTAAAACCCTTAAAATACCTAAAAATCCTAAATAACTCTAAAAACCATAAAAAACCTAAAAAACCACTAAGAATCCATGAAAATGTAAAAAACCCTAAAAACCATGAAAAACCCTGAAAACTCTAAAAACCCTTAAAACCCCTAAACATGTTAAAAAACTCTAAAAAACCTTACAAACCCAAAAAAACATGAAAAAATTTATAAAAACCCAAAAGGACCAAAAACCCCCTGAAAAATCTAAAAACCCTCAAAATCCTCAAAAACCCTAAAAAACACAAAAAAACTATAAAAGTATTAAAAAAAACCTAAAAATACATGACAATTTAAAAAACCTAAAATCCTTTAAAACCCCTGAAAACCCTTAAAAACCAAAAAAACCATCAAAATCCCTAAATTTTTTAAAAAACCCTAAAATCCATAAAAATCCTAAAACCCCCCCAAAAATCCACAAAAACATAAATAACACTTAAAACCCAAAAAACCCAAGTAAACCACTAAAATCCCCCAAAATCCCTAAAAACCCTAAAACACCCAAAATACATAAAAAACCTAAAAATCCATGAAAATGTAGAAAACCCTAAAAATACATAAAAACCCTCGAAAACCATAAAAACCCCTAAAAACCTTAAAAAACCCTAAAATCCCATAAAACCTTAAAACCCACTAAAAAATCTAAAAAATATAAAACCCCTAAAAATATTAAAAAACTCCAAATAACCATAAAAACTCTAAAACGTAAAAAAAAACGCCAAAAAACCAAAAAAGACCCTAAAATCCCTTAAAACTCCAAAAAACCCCCAAAACCCCTGAAAACCCCAAACCCCCCTTAAAATCCATAACAACCCTAAAAACCAAAAAAATCAAAAAAACCCACTAAAAATCCATGAAAAGATAAAAAACTCTAAAAACCCTTACAACCCATAAAAACATTAAAAAATCTAAAAAATCTTAAAACACTCAAAAAACCTATGAAACCCAAAAAATATCCTAAAAACCCTAAAAACCCCTTTAAACCATAAAAATCATAAAAACCCCTAAACCCATGAAAATATAAAAACACTAAAAACCCTGAAAAATCCCTGAAAACTATAAAAACCCCTAAAAATATTAAAATCCCTAAAACCCCATAAAAACCCTAAAATCTACTAAAATCTCTAAAATCCCTTAAAACCCCTTAAAAAAGATAAAAAAACTCAAAACAACCAAAAAAACCATAAAAACTCAAAAAACCCTAAAAATTCAAAAATCCCTGAAAAACAATAAAAATCCTAAAACCCCCTAAAAACCTTTAAAATACATAAAAATATAAAAATCCATAAAAATCCTAAAAGATCCCTAAAAATCTATGAAAACGTAAAAAACCTTAAAAACTCTAAAAAACCTTGAAAACCATAAAACTGATAAAAACCATAAAAACCCCTAAAACCACATAAAAACCCTAAAAACCACTAAAAACTCTAAAAAACCATAAAACCCCTAAAAAAATTAAAAACTATAAAAATCCTTAAAAACCATAACAAAACTCAAAAAACCCTAAAAAAACAAAAGACCCTAAAAACCCTTAAAAACCCCTAGAACCCTCAAAATCACAAAAAAACCTAAAAACTCTAAAAACTATAAAAATCCTAAAAAATTCTAAAAATACATGAATATGTAAAAATCCCCTAAAAACCAAAAAACCCCTAAAACCCTTAAAAACCCTGAAATCCCATAAATACCCTTAAAACCTCTAAAAAAGCATAAAACACTTAAAATCCCCAAAAACCCTAAAAATCATAAAAATATCAGAAACCCCTAAAAATTTGCGAAAATGTAAAGAACCCTAAAAAACATGAAAAACCCCTAAAAACCATAAAACCATTAAAAACCCATAAAACCCCAAAAGACCTTAAAACCCAAAAAGTCCCTAAAAACCTAGAAATAACCCAATAAAACCTGGAAATAACCCTAAAACCTCTGAAAAACCCTAAAACCCTCAAAATCTCTAAAAATCTTTTAAAACCCTAAAAACCATAATAATCCTAAAAAACCCCTAAAAATCCTTGAAAACGTAAAAAACCCTTCCCTAAAAGCATAAATTTTCCTAAAAACCTCAAAACCCCTAAAACCCCATAAAAACCAATAAATACACTAAAAAGCCTTAAACCCCCTAAAAACGCTAGAAAACTCTAAAAACCCCTAAAAACTCAAAAAAACCCTACAACCCAAAAAAGATCCTAAAAACCATAAAAAACCCTAAAAACCCATGAAAAGAGATAAAACCCTCAAAATCCTTAAACCCTCAAAAAAACCTTGAAAACCATAAAACCCCCTAAAAACTTAAAAACCCTAAAAACCTCTCACAGTTGCTCTTGTCTGGTCTCTTATGGATGTGGAAACTACACTTGGCTGGTTGGTTTGGTGATGATAGGGTGTTGTTTCTTGTGTTGTTGGGTGCTAGGTTTTAGAGATTACTTTTTGGTTTTGTAGCTTTTGGCTGCTCATGTTGGGGAGGAGTTTCTTGTGCTTTTGGTTCTGGTTGCCGTTCGGCGGGCTGTGTGGGCTTGTAGGTTGGTGGTGGTCTATTTTGTGCTTGGATTGGGAGCGTCTGGTCATGGAATTGTGCATAAGATTTCTTGTGGATAAGAACAGTGGACTGTGGAATTTTGGTCTTTGGCTTGGGTTTCGCTTCTTGGGTTTTGCTGTTTTCAACCTTCAGGTCAGTTGTTTCACCCATGGGTGATCATTTGTAATTCAATTCATTTCCCCTTTTATATACCATGTTCTATTTGACTTGCAAAAAACCCTAAAAACATAAAAACCACTAAAAACTCTAATAATCCTTAAAACCCATAAAAAGGTTAAAAAACCCTAAAAATCCTTAAAACCCTAAAAAAATCAAAAAACCCCTAAAAACCCATAAAGGTCGTAAAAGCCATGAAAAGTTTAAAAATCCTATAACCCACTAAAAACCCTAAAACCCCTCCAAAGCCCTAAAAACCATAAATACTATAAAAATCCTAAAACCCCCCAAAAATCCATGAAAACATAAAAAAACAATAAAAATGTAGAAAAAACCCTGAAAACTATAAAAACACATAAAAACCTTAAAAACCCCAAAAAACCCAAAAAACCCCTAAAATACAACTAAAAACTCTAAAAACACGAAAAAACACTAAAAAATTTAAATTTTCTAAAAAAATTGAAAACCCAAAAAAACTTTAAAAAAACCATAAAAATCCATAAAAGAACCTAAAAACCCAAAAAACCACTTAAAACACTAAAAAATCATATAAACCATAAAATCCTAATACCCCCTAAACACCCAAAATCAATGAAAAACCCTAGAAAATCATTAAAACCCTTAAAAACCTTAAAAAACCCTAAAACCCATACAAATCCTAAAAACCCTAAACCCCCCGAAAATGTTAAACAAATCTAAAAAATCTTAAAACCCCTAAAAATTTTAAAAAATCCTAAAAACCCAAAAAAATAAATGAAAACGTAAAATACCCTAAAACCATAAAAAACCCTAAAAACACTAAAAACCCCATAAAACCCTAAAAAAGCACTAAAAACTCTAAAAACATTTAAAACCCCAAAAAATGATTAAAAACTCTAAAAAACCTTAAAACCCCAAAATAACTCAGAAAAAACCCTAAAGACACAAAAATATCCTAAAACCCCTAAAAACTATAAAATCCCCTGAAAAGATCTAAACCCCTCAAAATCCCTAAACACCCTAAAAACCATAAAATCCTAAAAAACCCCTAAAAATCCATGAAAATATAAAAAATTCTAAAAACCCTAAAGAACACCTAAAAACCACATAACCCATAAAAATCTTAAAAACACTAAAAACACATAAAACCCCTAAAAATCACTAACTACTATAAAAACTCTTTAAACCTCTAAAAACCTTTAAAAACCCTAAAAAATATTAAAAACCCTAAAAAATTAAAAAAAAACCCTAAAAACCCAAAAAGACCCTAAAACCCCCTAAAACCCCATGAAAACCCTTAAAGCCCCTCAAAATCCCGAAAAAACCCTAAAAACCCTAAAAACTATTAAAATCCTAAAAATCCCTAAAAATCCGTGAAAGTGTGAAGAACACTAAAAACTCATAAAACACCTCTAAACCATAAAACCCCTTAAAACCTTAAAAAATCATAAAACCACTAAAACTATAGAAGCCCATAAAACCCTGAAAAACATTAAAAAATCTCAAAAACCTTAAAACCTTAAAAAACTCAAAAAAATTCTAAAACCCCAAAAGACCCTAAAATCATTGAAAACATCTAAAAACCCATAAAAACCCTCAAAATAAATAAAAACCCTCAAAACACTAAAAACCATAAAAATCCTAAAAACCCCCTAAAAATCAATGAAAACATAAAAGACCCTAAAACCCAAAAAAAACCATGAAAACCACAAAACACCAAAAAACCTAAAATATCTCTAAAAACTGATAAAACCCCTAAAAACTATAAAATCTATTTAAACCCCTAAAAACATTAAAAACTTATAAAATACCTTTAAAACCCTAAAAACCTAAAAAACCCCCCAAACACCCTAAAAATCCTGAAAAACCCTAAAAACCCCTAAAAATCCTAAACCCCTCAAAATCCCTAAAACCCTAAAAACTATAAAATTGAAACCCCCCCTAAAAATCCACGAAGACGTAAAAAACATTAAAACCCTAGAAACCCCTAAAGCCATAAAAACCCATAAGAACCCTAAAAATCAATAAAATCCCTAAAATCCCTAAAAACCACAGAAAACGTTAAAAAAATAAAAAAACCTTAGAAACCCTAAAAATCTAAAAAAAATGCTAAAACCCCAAAAAAATCCTAAAACCCAGAAAAACCCTAAAACCCATAAAAAAACACTACGCACCCTTAAAATCCCTAAAAATTCTAAAAGACACTAAAATCCATAAAAATCCTGAAAAACCCAAAAAAACCATGAAAACGTAAAATACCCTAAAAACCTTGAAAAACTCCTAAAAACATAAAAAAAACACTAAAAACCCAAAAAAGACCCCTAAAAACCATAAAACCCCCTAAGAACCTATAAAAATAGTAAAAACCATAAAGACCCCTGAAAACCATAAAAATAGTAAAAACCATAAAAAACCTAAAACCCCCCTTAAAATCCATGAAAACATAAAACCCCTAAAACCCCAAAAAAAACCTTTAAAATCCTATATTTTTTTTTGAAAACCCATAAAAACAGTAAAAACCATAAAAATCCAAAAAACCCCTTAAAATCCATGAAAAACCAAAAATCCCAATAAAATCCAGAAAGACCCTTGAAAACCATAAAAACCCACTAAAACTCATAAAACCTGTGGAAATGTTAGAAATCTCTAAAAAACCTAAAAATACCAAAAAAACATAAAAAATCCATAAAAACCCTAAAAATCCTTAAAACCCATCAAAACCCTAAAAACAACTAAAAACTCTAAAAACCCTTCTAACCCATAAGACATTATAAATCTCTAAAAAATCTTTTAAAACTCTAAAAAAATAAAAACAAAACCCCTACAAACCCAAAAGACCCAAAAATCTTTAAAAAAACCCCTAAAACCCTTGAAAACCCTAAGAACCCTCAAAATCCCTAAAATCCCTAAAAATACTAAAGACCATAAAAATCCTAACAAACACCTAAAAATCCTTGAAATAATAAAAAATCCTAAATACATTGAAAGCCATTGAAAACCATAAAACCCCTAAAAACATTAAAAAAAACCCCAAAAAAACGCCTAAAAAACCACAAGAAACACTAAAAACCATTAAAACCCCTAAAAAAATTATGAAACTCTAAAAAATATTAAAACCCCTAAAAACCTCAAAAAGAAAATAAAAACACAAAATACCCTAAAAACCATTAAAAATACTAAAAACCCTAAAACACCTGAAAGCTCCTAACACCCCTCAAAATCCCTAAAACCCCAAAAAACCCTGTAACCTATAAAAATCATAAAAACCCCTAAAATCCATGAAAAGGTAAAAACCCTAAAAACTCTGAAAACCATAAAATCCCATAAAAACCTTAAAAAACCACAAAAACCTCAAAAACGTTAAAAAAATCTGAAAAACCTTAACACCCCTAAAAACTAACAAAAAACATAGAAACCCCAAAAGAACCTAAAAACCTTAAAAACCCATAAAAAACCCTTTAAACCCCTCAAAAATCCCAAAAAGCCTAGAAAACCCTAAAAACCATAAAAATAAAAAAAACCCCTAAAATCCATGAAAACATAAAAAAAACATTAAAAACCATAAAAATCTCATGAAAACTATAAAAACCCCTAAAACCTTAAAAAACCTAAAAACCCATAAAACCCTAAAAAACAACAAAAAACTCTAAAAACACATAAAACCACTAAAAATGTTAAAAAATTCTAAAAACCCATAAAGCCATAAAAAATCAAAAAAGAAACCCTTAAAACCAAAAGCCCCTACAACCCTGATAAACCCTAAAAACCCTGAAAAACTCTAAAAAACTCTAAATCCCTAAATCCCTAAAAACCCTAAAAACCATAAAAATCCTAAAAAATGGTAAAAATATATGAAAATGTAAAACCCCCTAAAAACCTGAAAAACACCTGGATACCATGAAAACCCCTAAAAGCATAAAAAACCCTAAAACCCCATAGAACCCTAAAAACCACTAAAAACTCTAAAAACCCTTTAAACCCCTAAAAACGTTAAAAACACTAAAACACCTTAAAAACCCAAAAAACCTTAAAAACCTTATAATCACAAAGGCCGTAAAACCCCAGAAACCCCCTTCAAACTCTAAAAACCCCTAAAACCCCCTAAAACCATAAAAACCATAAAAATCCTAAAAACCCCATAAAAATACATTAAAACTTAAAAAACTGTAAAAAAGCTAAAAAACCCTAAAAATTATAAAAAACCCTTTAAAAAACCTAAAAACCCATAAAACCCTAAAAACCCACTAAAAACTCTAAAACCCCTTAAAATCCCTAAAAACATTAAAAAACTATAAAAAACCTTAAAATCCCTAAATATTAAAAAAACCCATAAAACCCAAAATCCCTAAAACCCTTGAAAAACACTAAAACCACTAAAAACCCCCCTAAAAATATTTAAAACCCCCAAGATCACTAGAAATAATAAAAATCATAAAAAATCCCTACAAATCCATGAAAACATAAGACCCTAAAAACATCTCAAAATCGCAAAAACCCTAAACCCCATAAAACCCTAAAAATCCATAAAAACCCAGAAAACCCACTAAAAACTCTAAAAACCATTTAAACCACTTAAAACATTAAAAGGCCTATAAATCATAAAAACCATAAAAAAACTAAAAAAACCCAAAACACACTAAAATCCATGAAATACCCTAAAACTCCTTGAAAAACCTAAAACCCTCAAAATCCATAAAAACTAAAAACCATTAAAACCCCTTAAAACCATAAAACCCCATAAAACCCTTAAATAATTCTATAAACACATAAAAACCGAAAAAACCACTAAAAGCTCTAAAAACCCTTAAAACTGCTAAAAACATTAAAAATATCTAAAAACCCTTTTAAACCATAAAAATCTCAAAAAAATACCTAAAACCCCAAAAGACCCCAAAACACCTAAAAACCCCTAAAAACCAAAGAAACACTGAAAAAAACAAAAACCCCTCAAAATCCCTAAAAACACTAAAAACATAAAACCATAAAAAACCTAAAAAACCCTAAAATCCATCAAAACCTAAAAAACCCTAAAAACCTAAAAAACCCTAAAACTAATTAAGCCCCTAAAAACCATAAAACACATAAAAATACATAAAAATCCTAAAAAATCATTAAAAACTCAAAATCCTAAAAAAATCAAAAAAACCCTAAAACCCCAAAGAGACCCTAAAAACTCTAAAAACCCCTAAAACCCTAACCTACCTAAAAATCCCTGTTAACCCTCAAAGTCCCTAAAATTCATAAAAACCCTAAAATCCATAAAAATAAAAAAACCCTATAAATACATGAAAACATAAAAGACCCTAAAAACCCTGAAAAACCCATGAAATCCATAAAAACTCCTAAAAACCTAATAAAACGTAAAAACCCATAAAACCCCTAAAAACCATTAAAAACTCTAAAACCCTTAAAACCCCTAATAATGTTAAAAAACTCTAAAAACTATAAAAACACTAAAAAACTAAAAAAACCCTGAAAACCCAAAAAGACCCCAAAAAACCTTGAAAACCCCTAAAAACCTTAAAACCCTCTAAAAACCCTAAAATTCCTAAAACCCATAAAAACCTAAAAACCCCTAAAAACCCATGACTATGTAAAAAACCCTAAAACCCGGAAAAAACTCTAAAGACTATAAAACCACTAAAAACATAAAAAAACTCTAAAAGCCCATAAAATCCTAAAAACCAGTAAAAACTCTAAAAACCCTTAAAAACAAAAAAAATGTTAAAAAACACTAATTTTTTTAAACCTTAAAAAACACAAAAAACCCTAAAAACCCAAAAGACCCTAAAACACCTGAAAACCACTAAAATCTTAAAAAAACCAAGAAAACTCCTAAAACCCTCAAAATCCCAAAAAACCATAAAACAACTATAAACTATAAAAATACTAAAACCCCCTAAAATTCATGAAAACGTAAAAGCCCTAAAAGCCCTGAAAAACACCTGAAAACCATAAACCTCTCAAAACCCTTAAAAACCCAAAAAAACCCCATAAAAACCCTAAAAACCACTAAAAACTAAAAAAACCCTTAAACCCCCGAAAAACATAAAAAATTATAAAAATATTAAAACACTAAAAAACTCAAAAAAACTCAAAAAACTCCAAAACCCCAGAAAGAACCTAAAAACCCTAAAAACACAAAAAAATACTAAAACCCAAAAGACCATAAAAACCATAAAGATCCCCCCAAACCATACAAATCCAAAAAACCCCTTAAAAAACCATGAAAACTTAAAAAAATCCATAAGAATCCTGGAAACCCCATGAAAACCGTAAAACCCCTAAAAACATTAAAAACCCTAAAAACCATGAAAAAAATATAAAAACACTTTAAACCCCTATGGATGTTAAAAAAACTCTAAAAATATTAAAACATGAAAAAACTCAACCCCCCCTAAAACCCCAAAAGATCAAAAACCCTAGAAACATCAAGAAAACCTATAAACCCACAAAATCCATGAAATTATTAAAACCCTAAAAACCCCGAAAAACCCCTGAAAACCCATGAAAACCATAAAAACCTCAAAAACCTTAAAAACCCTAAAAACCCTTAAAATACTAAAAACCACTAAAATATCTAAAAAGCCTTTAAAATTTAAAAATGTTAAAAAAACTCTAAAAACCTTAAGTTCCCTAAAAAACCAAAAATAACACCAAAAACCCAAAAGACCCATAAAATCTTGAAAGCCCCTAAAAACACTAAAAACCCCTGAAAACCCCTAAAAATGCTCAAATCCCTAAAAACCCTAAAAATCCTAAAAACCAAAAAAAATCCCAATATCCTCCTAAAAACCTTAAAAATGAAAAAACCATAAAACCCTGAAAAACCCCTAAAACCACAAACACCCTAAAAAACATAAAAACCATAAAAAGCCATAAAAATCCTAAAAAATCACTAACACTCTAAAGCTCTTAAAACACCTAAAAAGATTAGAAACTCTAAAAAAACATCGAAACCCTAAATCCTAAAAAACCCTAAACCCCCAAAAGGACCCTAAAACCCTAAAAAATCGTAAAAACCACTAAGAACCCCTAAAAGCCCTCAAAATCTCTAAAAACCCAAAAAAACCCTAAAAAGCAAAAAAATCCTAAAACCCCTAACAATCCATGAAAACATAAAAAACTCTAAAAACCATGAAAACCGCCTAAAAACCCTAAACAACCCTAAATGTCCATAAAATCCCTAAAAACCCA
Source organism: Viscum album (assembly GCA_963277665.1). NCBI lineage: Eukaryota > Viridiplantae > Streptophyta > Magnoliopsida > Santalales > Viscaceae > Viscum > Viscum album. The sequence goes on from OY728151.1 coordinate 1,542,222,885, forward strand.
CTAAAACTATAAAAAACCTAAAAACCCCTAAAATGATAAAAAAACTCTAAAAAAACCTGAAAACCACTAAAAACATAAAAAAACCCTAAAACTCCAGAAAATACCCTAAACCCTGAAAACCCCTGAAAACCCTAAAACCCTTGAAAACCCTAAAAACCCTCACAATCCCTAAAAACCCAAAAAAACCATAAAAATCATAAAAATCATAAAAATCCAAAAAAAAAACCCTAAAAATTCCTAAAAAGGTAAACCCCCTAAACCCCTAAAACCCCCCCTAAAAACCTTAAAACCCATAAATACTCATAAAAACTCTAAAAACCCACTCAAAACTCTAAAATCACTTAAAACACCTAAACACTTTAAAAAACCATAAAAGCTTGAAAAAATAAAAAAAACTTAAAAACCCAAAAGACCCTAAAAATCCCAATAAACTATAAAAACACCTAAAAACCCATAAAAACCATCAAAATCCATAAAAACCATAACAATCCTAAAAAACACTTAGAATCCATGAAAATGTAAAAAACCCCAAGAACCTTGAAGAACCCCCAAAGACCATAAGTCCCCAAAAACCTTAAAAAAAACCCTAACACCCCATAAAAACTCTAAAACCCACTAAAAACTCTAAAAATCCTTAAAAACCTAAAAATGTTTTAAAAAATCTAAAAAACCTTAAAAACACAAAAAACAAAAAAAAACCTAAAAACCAAAAAATACCCAAACCCTAAAAACCCCTAAAAACCATAAAACCCCTTAAGATCCTAAAACACCTAAAAAATCCTAAAACCCATAAAAATCCTAAAACCCCCTAAAAATAAATGATAACATAAAAAACACTAAAAAACTGAAACCCCCTGAAAATCATCAAAACTCCAAAAACCATAAAAACCATAAAACCCTAAAAACCAGCTAAAAACTCTAAAAACCCTTTAAATCCCAAAAAAGATTAAAAAATCTAAAAAACCTTTACACCCCAAAAAAACATAAAAAGGCCCTAAAACCCCTAAAAACAATAAAAACACTAGAAACCCTTAAAATTCCTAAAAACCATAAAAACCATAAATTTTTTAAAAAAAAACCTTGAAAACCCCCTAAAAACCATAAAACCAACAAAAACCCGTTAAATAAATTCCTAAAAACCCATAAAAACCCTAAAAACCCACTGAAAACATTAAAAACCTTTAAAACCCCTAAAAACGTTTAAAAATTCTAAAAAACTTTAAAAACCCTTAGAAACTAAAAAACTAGAAAAATCCAAAAAGACCTTAAAAACCCTAAATACCCCAAATGCCCCAAAACTCTACAAAACCCCTAAAAACCATCAAATTCCCTAAAAACCCTAAAAATCCTAAAAAAACCCCTAAAATCTATGAAAACAAAAAATGCTAATAACCCTAAAAAAACCCATAAGAGTCACAAAACCCCCCAAAACCATAAAAAAGTCATAAAATCCTTAAAAACCCACTAAAAACTCTAAAACCCCTTAAAACCCCTTAAACGTTAAAAAAAATCTAAAAACCTTAAAAAACCAAAAAACTGAATAAAAAAACCTAAAAATGCTAAAAACCCATGAAAGACCTTTAAACCCATAAAAATCCCTAAAACCCATAAAAACCATAAAAAACCTAAAAACCCACTAAAAATCCACGAAAATGTAAAAAATCCTATAAACCCCTTAAAACCATAAAAACCCTAAAAGACCACAATAACACAAAAAACCCACTAAAAATTCTAAATACCCATAAAACCCTAAAGACATTAAAAAATCTAAATTACCTTAAAACACTAAAAACTCTAAAATCCATAAAAACCCAAAGACCCTAAAAACCCTTTAAACCCTCTAAATCCCTTAAAACCAAAAAAACACCCAGAAAACCCAAGAAACCCTCAAAATCCCTGAAAACCCTAATAATAATAAAAAATCTAAAAAACACCTAAAAATCCACAAAAACATAAAAAAACCCAAAAAACACTGAAAATCCTCTAAAAACCACAAAACCCCCAAAAACTTTAAATACCCATAAAAACCAATAAAAACCCTAAATTTTTTGAAAACTCTAAAAATTCTTTAAAACACAAAAAATTATAAAAAACTCTAAAAACCCAAAAACCCAAAAGACCCTAAAACACTAAAAACCCTAAAACACCAAAAAACCCTTAAAACATAGAAAATCCCAAAAATCCCTAAAAACCTAAAAACCATAAAATCCTAAAAAAATCCCAAAAATCCATGAAAACATAAAAATCAGTAAAGACCCTTAAAACCTCTAAAAACAATAAAAACCCATAAAACCAATAAAACCCCTAAATCCTTAAAAAACCCTAACAGCCCATAAAACCACTCAAAACTCACTAAAAATCTAAAACCCCTTAAACCCCCTAATAACATTAAAAAAAATATAAAATACCTTTAAAATCCTAATAAACCTTAAATACCCTAAAATCTCAAAAAATGCCTAAAAATACAAAAGACTTGAAAACCCATTAAAACCCTAAAAACACTAAAAACCCTTAAAACCCTTAAAATCAAAAAAAAACATCCTAAAAATCGTAAAAATATTAAAAATCCCCCTAAAAATCCATGAAAATGTAAAAAATCCTAAAAACCCTAAATAACCACTGAAAACCATAAACCCCCTAAAAACCCCTAAAAACCTTATAAACCCTATAATACCATAAAAACCATAAACCACTAAAAACTCTGAAAACCCTTAAAACTCCTAAAAACATTAAAAACTCTAAAAAAACTCAACCCCCCCCCTAAAACCCCTAAAAGATCCTAAAAACTTCAAAACCACTAAAACCCCCTGAAAATACCTACAAACCATCAAAATCCCTAAAAACCATAAAAACCATAAAAATCCTAAAAATCCCCTAAAAATCCATGAATACTTGAAAAACCTAAAAACCCCTAAAACCCCCCTAAAAACCATAAAACCCCCTAAAACCCTTTAAAACCCCTAAAAACTGATAAATACATTAAAACCCACTAAAATCTCTAAAACCCCTAAAAATATAATAAAACTCTAAAAACCTTAAAACCCTTAAAAAATTCAAAAATCAGTAAAAACCCAAATAGGCCCTAAAACCCTAAAAATCTCTGAAACCCCCTAGAAAATCCCAAAAATCCCTAAAAATATTGAAATACCCTAAAAGTGTTAAAATCCTAACCCCCCCCAAATACATGAAAAGGTAAAAAACCCTAAAAAACTAGAAAACCCAAAAAAACCCTAAAACCATAAAAATCACTAAAAACTATAAAAACCCTTAAAACCCCTTGAAACATTAAAAAAATCTAAAAAACCTTTAAACACCTAAAAAATCAAAAAAAACCCAAAAATCCCTGAAAACCCTGAAACCCCCTCAAAATCTCTAAAAACACTAAAAAACCATAAAAACCATTAAAATATTTAAAAACCCCTAAAAATCCATGAAATTGTAAAAAACCTTGAAAAAACCCTGAAAATCCTGAAAACCCCTAAAACCTTAAAAACCCTAAAAACCCACCAAAAATTCTAAAAACCTATAAAACCCCTAATTTTTTTAAAAAACTATAGAAAACCTTAAAAACCATTATATCCAAAACTACCCTAAAACCCCTAAAAAACCCTAAAACCTTAAAAACCCCTCAAAAACCCCAAAACCCCTCAAATTCCCTAAAAATCCTAAAAAACTCTAAATATCATAAAAATCCTAAAATAACCCTAAAAATCCATGAAAATGTAAAAAACCCTAAAAACCCTGAAATGCCCCTGAAAACCATAAAACCCCTAAAAATATTTAAAAAATCTAAAAACAACTGAACGTATAATAACCCATGAAACCATTAAAACTGTTTAAAATCACTAAAAACCCTTAAAACACTAAAAAAGTAAAAAAACACTAAAAACCCCAAAAGACCCTTTAACCATTGAAAACCCTAAAAATCCTATGAAAGACCATAAAAACACTCAAAATTACTAAAAACTGTAGCACCGTAGTTTCAATTATGTAACCCTTTATTTATGTATTTTAAGTATGTAAAGTATATGGGTTAAGTTTGGGAAGATTTGGGGACCTTTTGGAATGTTTTGGGGGATTTTTTTATAGGAGAACAGTTTAGGTAAACCATGCAACTCCTACAAGAAACCTTGCACAGTGTGATAAAGGAAAAGGGTAAGGCACATGGGTTGTGCATGGTTTGTCCAAACTATGCGGAAGCCTAGGAGAAATCGTTCATTATTGGACGGTGAGCTTTGGAATGATTGGCGCATGATTTGGAAATCATGTGATCTAACCATGAAAGGTTCATCCTTAAGGCAGTGTCTGGCACAATTAATGCATGGTTTTCCTAACCATGTGACTAAACTATGTGTGGTTAAAAAACTAGATCCTAAAAAAGTGGATCTAGGTTGGTTTTATGTTTTAATGCCTTGTTTTTCCCCAAAGCGGCCCTATCTCAGGATTTTTTCATCTTAAAGGTTAGAGAACCTCTTTCCATCATTACAGAAGTGATAAGAAGGATTCTCTTGGTGATTTGAAGCCATATTATTGTTGTAAGTGATCGTTCTTCATTTTTCATAGTAGTTTTGTTAGATCTACTTCACCCTCTCTCTTAGATTCTTAGATCTATGGTTGTGGACACCAAATATGTTTAGATTTGGTCGTGTTGTTGATAGGGGAAGAGATCTAAGGCAGGTTCAAGGATATTTAACCCATTTTCATGGGATTTTAAGTTTCATTCTTCATTTTCGTCATAAAACCAAAGGTAGGTGGCTTCACTCTAGACTCCTCTTGCTAGAACTGATTGGTTTAGTTTCAAATTGATTTAATTGATTGAAATTTATTATGAAATTTATGTGAAAATCATGGTAGAAACATTCTTTAGTGATGGTTTGTGGAATTGTGTGAAATCATGGAATTATTGTGCATAGTTATTTGATAAATGATTTTAAAATGATGATTTTAAAATAGTTGCTTGATTCGGTTTATGGAAAAAGGTTTTCAATCAAAATGTTGTTTTATTGAAATGGTTTTGGAATGATTATATTGGAATGGTTTTTGGGCATACTTGGTGTGTTTTTTTGTATTGAATTATGGGGATTGGTTGAAATATGACCTTATGATCGGTGCCAAAGGTGTAATGGCCCATGGGATTTAATTACCTTGTGACGACTTGGTAGACCGATGAGAAACCGCTCATGAGTATCAAACATTCATGACGAAGAATGTATGTGTGGATGTGTGGATTGGAATGGGGTATGCCAAAGTGGAATTAATGAAATGGGTTTGAAACATTGTTTGGTTGCTTTCCTTTGAAATTGGTGTTGTTTGAGAAAAGTGTTTTACATTGGTACTTAATTATATTTTGATATAAAATGTTTTAGAAGTTGTTTTGTATAAATTTTTTTATATGATTGGGCTAACATGTTCTATCCTAGTGGCGTGAGTAGGGAAGTCATTGGGGGAAATCTACTGAGTTTTATTACTCACCCCTACTTTGGAACTTTGGTGCTTTTACAGATGTTGTTTTTTGAGACATGGGAAAAGGTAAAGTATTACACATATTTAGAAGTACTTCATGATCCTTGGGCTATTGTGGAGTTGGAGCATGAAGCATGTTTGGAGCTTGGAGTTGTCATTCGAGTCTTTGAGCTTTGTCTTCCTCTATTTACTTTGATATTGTAGTCTTCCAATGTGGTAATTGGTTTAATTTTGATTTTGATAAATGAAATGGTGAGTTTTCTTTTATTTTTATCATGCATCATATAGTGGTTTGTTTGTTTATGACTTGTTTGATTAGTTGTTTTATTCTTAAAGGGAAAATTTTCCCCCACATGTATGAAAGCCCTCGGAAATTTATTGCCAGACTTTGGCATCATGAGGACGTCTCTTAAGGCCAAGTAAATCTCCTCTTCCTTCTCAAGCCAATGAGAATAATAGGGATGTTACAAAAACCCAAAAAACCCCGAAAACCATAAAAATTCTAAAAACCCTAAAAATCCATGAAAACGTAAAAAACCTTAAAAATCATGAAAACCCCCTTAAAACCATAAATTCACCAGAAAACCATAAAAACTATAAAAAATCATAAAATACCTAAAAACCCACTAAAAACTCTAAATACACATACAACCCCTAAAAATGTTAATAACTCTAAAAAATATTAAATCCCTAAAAAACTCCAGAAAACCCTAAAAACCCAAAAGACCCTAAAACTTTGAAAAGCCATAAAAACCAAAAAAACCTGAAAACCCCTAAAAACCCTAAAAACCCTAAAAATCCCTAAAAATCTTAAAAACCCAAAAAACCATAAAAATCTTAAAAATCCCCTAAAAATCCATGAAAACATAAAAAACCCTAAAATCTCTAAATTCCCCTTGAAAAATATAAAAACCCCCAAAAACACTTAAATACCATTAAGAAGACATGAAAATAATAAAAACCACTAAAAATCAAAAAACCCTTAAAATCCCTAAAAACATTTAAAAAAAATAATAAAAACTTAAAAACTCAAAAAACCCCCTAAACCCCCAAAAGACTCGAAAAAAACTTGAAAACCCCTAAAAACCTGAAAAAACCCAAAATACCCAAAAAATCTCTAAAAAACCGAAAAAACCCTAAAAACCATAAAAATCATAAAAACCCACAATTAATCCTTGAAAACGTAAAAAACCCTAAAAACTAGGGAAAACCATAAAAACCCCTTAAAACTATAAACCCATAAAAACCCTAAAACCACTAAAAACAATAAAAACCCTTAAAATGCCTATAAATGTTAAAAAACTCTAAAAAACCTTACAAACCCTAAAAAATTAAAAAACCCATAAAAACCCAAAAAGACCCTAAAATATTTGAAAACCCCTAAAACCCCTAAAAACCCCTGACAACACCTGCAAAACCCTCAAAATCCCCAAAACCCTAGAAAACTTTAAAAACTCTAAAAATCCTAAACCCCCCCCCCCCTAAAATTCATGAAAATGTAAAAAAACCCAAAAAATGCTGAAAACCCCCTGAAAAGAATAAAAACCCAAATAACTTTAAATACCCTAAAAACCCATAAAAACCCCAAAACCCACAAAAAACTGTATTAACTGTTAAGAACCCTAAAAATGTTATAAAATCTAAAAATTCTTAAAAACCCTAAAAAACTAAAAAAACCCAAAAATACCATAAAACCAATAAAACCCCTAAAACCCCTAAAAACCCTAAACACCACTAAAAAACCATAAAAACCCTCGATATCCCCAAAACCCTAAAACCCCTAAAAACCATAAAATTCCAAAACCCCATAAAATCACTGAAAACATAAAAAACTCGAAAAACCTTTAAAACCACCACGAAAATCATAAAAACAACCAAAAACCTTAAAAACCCATAAAACCTTAAAAACACAATAAAAAACTAAAAACCCTTAAAACCCCTAAAAACATTAAAAACTATAAAAAACCTTAAAACCCCTAAAAACTCAAAAAAATATAAAAACCCAAATAGACCCTAAAAACCCTAAAACCCCCTAAAATCGGTAAAAACCATCAAAATCCCTAAAGACACTAAAAAACTCTAAAACCCATAAATATCCTAAAAAGGCCCTAAAAATCCAAAAAAACATAAGGAACCATTTAAACCCTAAAACCCATGAAAACCTCCAAAACCAATCCAAATCTCTAAAAACCCTAAAACACCCTAAAAACCATAAAAATCCTAAAAATCCTAAAAATCCAGGCAAACGTAGAAAATCCTAAAACCCTAAAAAACGCCTAAAAACCATAAAAACCTAAAAAACCCTAAAAACCACTAAAAACTATAAATACCCTTTAAACCCCTAAAAACATTAAATACTATAAAAACATTAAAAAATGTAAAAACTCAAAAAAAACCGCCAAAAAATGAAAAAAGACCCTAAAAACCCCTAAAACCACTAAAACACCTCAAAATTTCTAATAACCCTAAAAACCATAAAAATCCTCAAAACCACTGAAAATCGTTGAATATATAAAAAACCCTAAAAACCTCTTAAAAACTGTAAAAATCCCTAAAAACCCATAAAAACTCTAAAAATCCAATAAAACCTCTAAAACCCATTAAAACCCTTAAAATGTAAAAAACTCTAAAAAAATCTTCAAAATGCTAAAAACTCAAAAAAAAAATCTAAGAACACAAAAGGCCCTAAAAACCATGAAAAAATCTAAAATCCCAAAACCCCCTAAAATCCTATAAAAATGCACAAAATCCCTAAAAATCCCAAAAACCATAAAAAACATAAAAAACACTAAAACCTATCAAAATGAAAAAAAACCTCGAAAAACTCTGAAAACCGCTGAATACCATAAAAACCTTAAAACCCCATAAAAACACTAAAAACTACTAAATACTCTAAAAACCCTTAAAGTCCGTTTTAAATGTTAAAAACTCTAAAAAACCTTAAAACCCATAAAAACTCAAAAAAACCCCCTCAAAATCCAAAAATCCCTAAAAACACTAAAAACCCTAAAAACACCCTAAAAACCATCAAAATGCATAAAAACTTGAAAAACCCCTAAAAACCATAAAAATCCTACAAGACCCCTAAAATCCATGAAAATGTAAAAAACCTTAAAAACCTCGAAAAACCTTAAAAACCATAAAAACCCATAAAAACCATAAAACCCAAAAAAACCATAAAAACTCTAAAACCCACTAAAAACTCTAGAACCCCTTAAAACCCCTAAAAGTGTAAAAACCCTCTAAAAGACATTAAAACCCTAAAAACTCAAAAAACCCTAAAAACAAAAAAAGACCCTAAAAACCCTTGAAAACCCCTAAAAGCCCTAAAATCCCTAAAAATACAAAAATCCTAAAAATCCTAAATAACTACTAAGAATCCATGAAAACGTAAAAAATACTGAAAACCCCTAAAACCAATAAAAACCCCTAAAACCATTAAAAACCCAAAAAACCAAAAAAAAAACCTTAAAACCCCCAAAACCCCAAAATAACCCTAAAAACTATAAAAACCCTGAAAACCCCTAAAACCCCATAAAACCTCTGAAAAATCCTAAAAACACGCAAAATCCCTAAACCCCTAAAAACCATCAAAATCCCAAGAAACCACTAAAAATCCATGAAAATGTAAAACCCCCTAAAAAACCTAAAAAATCCCTAAAAACCATAAAACCCCTAAAAACCATAAAAACCCTAAAAACCCAAAAAGACCCTAAATGCCAAAAGTACCTAAAACCCAAGAAAGGACCCTGAAAACATCTGAAAAATCCTAAAACCCTCAAAATCTCTAAAAATATTAAAAACCCTAAAAATCCTAAAACTCCTAAAAATCCATGAAAACGTAAAAAACCCTAAAAACACATGAAAACCATAAATCCCCCTAAAAATATTAAAAAAAATCTAAAATGCCATATAAACCACTTGAAAAACTAAAAATACCTAAAACCCATAAAAACATTAAAAACTCTAAAAAATATTAAAAACCCTAAAAACTCAAAAAACCCCAAAAACCCTCAAGTCCATAAAAAGCCTAAAAAACCCAAAAAACCATAAAAAACCTAAAACCCCCCTAAAAATCTATGAAAACGTAAAAACCCTAAAAACCCTGAAAATCCCATGAAAACTATAAAAAACCCTAAAGACCTTAAATATCCTAAAACCCCATAAAACCCACTAAAAACTATAAAACCCCTTAAAATTCTTAAAAACGTTAAAAAATCCAAAAAAACATAAACCCCCCAAAAAAACTCAAAAAAACCCTAAAACCCAAAAAGACCCCACAGCCCCGAAAAACACTAAAAACCCTAAAACCCCTAAAAACCCTAAAAACACTCAAAATTCCTAAAACCCCTAAAAATCTTAAAAAATCTAAAAAACCCCTAAAAATCCATGAAAACGTGAGAAACTCGAAAAACCTTGCAAAACCCCTGGAAACCATAAAAACCCATAAAAACCATAAAAACCATAAAAACCCATAAAAACCACTAAAAACCTATAAGAACCCTAAAAATGTTAAAAACTCTAAAACCCCTAAAAATCCAAAAATACCGTAAAACCCAGAAAAACCAAGACCCCTAAAAACATATAAAAACCCCTAGAAACCTAAAATCTATAAAAACCCTAAAAACCACAAAAAACCATAAAAATTTTGAAGCCCCTAAAAATCCATGAAAACGTAAAAACCCCAAATAACCATAAAAACCCCTGACAGCTATAAAACCCCCCAAATCCAAAAAAATACCCTAAAAATCCACAAAATCCTTAAAACACCACTAAAAACTCTAAAAAACTTTAAACCCCTAAAAGCGTAAAAAAATCTAAAAAACCTTAAAAACCCAAAAAAACTAAAAAACCCCTAAAAACCCAAAAGACCCTAAAAATCCCTTAAAACCCTTAAAACCCTTGAAAACCTTAAAACCCATCAAAATCCATAAAAATCCTAAAAATAATAAAAAACCTAAAAAACCCCTAAAAATGAATGAAAACATAAAAAAACCTAAAAACCCTTCAAAAAACCTTGAAAACCATAAAAACCTTAAAAACCTTAAAAGCCCTAAAAGCCCATAAAAACCCTAAAAACCAAATAAAAACTCTAAATACCCATAAAAAACTAAAAACATTAAAACACTATAAATAACCTTAAAAAGACTAAAAACTTTAAAAACCCTAAATACCCAAAAGTCCCTAAAACCCTTAAAACACCTAAAAATAAAAAAAACCCTAGAAAAACTGTAGAAACCCTCAAAATCCCTAAAAACCCTAAAACCCTAAAAAAATTAAAAATCCAAAAAAATGCCTAAAAATCCCTAAAGGAAATCCATTGAAAGTGGAAAATGGAGATCCAGGCATAAAAATCCATGAAAACATAAAAAAACCAAAAAACCCTAAAAAACCTCTAAAACCATAAAACCCTCAAAAACTTTAAAAACTCCTAAAAACCCATAAAAACCCAATAACCACTAAAAACTATAAAAAACCTTAAAACCCATGAAAATGTTGAAAAACTCTAAAACTCCTTTAAATACCTAAAAAATCTAAAAAACTCTAAAAAACCCAAAAACCCCAAAAGACCCTAAAACCCTGAAAAACCCTAAAAACACCAGAAAACCCAAAAAACCATAAGAATCCCAAAAATATCTAAAACCCTAAAGACCATAAAAAACCTAAAAAATCCTTAAAATCCATGAAAATGTAAAAAACTCTAAAACCCTTCTTAACCCTAAATACCATAGAAACCTCTAAAACCCATAAAAACCCTAAAAACCCATAAAACCCCTAAAAACCCTACCTTGTTTGTTTGACTTTCTTTTTTTTCTAATAAATTTTGGGGTACCATGAATAGCCTACTACCGCGCCTTATTTGTCCTATAAATGTTGAAAAAAAATCTAAAAAACCTTTAAAACCCTAAGAAACCTTAAATACCCTAAAAATTTCAAAAAACCCAAAAAACCCAATAAACCCTTGAAAACACCTAAAACCCTTTGAAATCCCAAAAAACCCTAAAATCCATAATTTTTTTTAAAAACCCATAAAAATACTTGAAAATGTAAAAAACCCTAAATAACCACTGAAAACCATAAAACCCCTAAAAACTTTAAAAACCCTATAAACCCATAAAAACCATAAAAATCATGAAAAACTCTAAAATACCTTAAAACTTGTAAAAACGTTCAAAACTCTAAAAAACTAAAAAAAACCAAAAAACCCAAAAGTCCCTAAAAACTCTAAAAAAACCTTGAAAACCCCTAAAAACCTTCAAATCCCTAAATACCCTGAAAACCATAAATATCCTAAAAATCCATAAAAATCCATGAAAATATAAAAAATAAATAAAAAAAACCTGAAAACCCACTAAAAAACTCAAAAAAACCCTAAAACCCAAAAGGACCCTAAAAACCCTAAAAACCCCTACAAACCGCTGAAAACCCCCCAAAATCCCTAAACCCCCCCAAAAAACCATAATATAGTTAAAATCGTAAAAAACCTCAAAAAATACATGAAAATGTAAAAAAACCCTGAAAACCCAAAAAAACCCTTGAAAACCAAAAAAAATCCCAAAAAACCTTAAAAAACATAAAAATAAGAAAAAGTCCATAAAAACTCTAAAAACCCTTAAAACCCCTTAAAACATTAAAAAACTCTAAAAATTCATAAAACCCCTAAAAATTAAGAAAACCATTAAACCAAAAAAACCCTGAAAACCCAAAAAACCTTTGAAAAACCCTAAAATCCATCAAAATCCCAAAAAACACTAAAAAATCATAAAAACTACAAAAATTTTAAAAACCCCTCAAAATACATGAAAATGTAAGAAACCCTAAAACCCTAAAAAACCCTAAAAACCATCAAAAACCCTAAAACCCTTAAAAACCATAAAACCACTAAAAACTCTAAAAACCCTTACAACCCCTAAAAATGTTTAGAAACTCTAAAAAACCTTAAAACCCTTACAACCCCTAAAAATGTTAAAAAACTCTAAAAAACCTTAAAACCCTAAAAACTCCAAAAAAACCCCTAAAACTTGGAAGGCCTTAAAACCCTAAAAAACCCTAAAACCCTTCAAAACAATCAAATTCCCTAAAAAACCAAAAAATCACTAAAAAAAATAAAATAAAATAAAAGACCTAAAAATCCATGAAAATGTAAAAAATCGTAAAAACCATGAAAAGGCCCTAAAAACCATAAAACCATTAAAAATATTTAAAAGCCATAAAGACCCATAAAAAGAAAAAAACAAATAATCATATAATAACCCTTAAAACCACTAAAAACATTTAAAAACTATAAAATGCCTTAAAACCCAAAAAAAGTCAAAAGATAACACTAAAAACCCCAAAAGACCCAAAATCCCTAAAAACCCTAAAAAGTTATGAAAAAAACCCTAAAAACCCTCAAAATTCCTTAAATCCCTAAAAACCATAAAAATCCTAATAATCTCTAAAAATCTATAAAAATGTAAAAAAGACTAAATATCCTGAAAACCCCTTTAAATCCATAAATTCCTCAAAAAATCTTGAAAACTGTAAAAAATCATAAAACACCTAAAAAAACCAAAATATCTAAATACCCTTATAACCCCTAAAAATTTTATAAACTCTAAAAACCTTAAAATCCCTAAAAAACTCAAAAAAACTCCAAAAGGACCCTAAAAACCCTTGAAAACCCCTAAAACCCCTCAAAATCCCTAAAAACAATAAAAACCTAAAAAACTATAAAAATCATAAAAAACTCTTAAGAATCCATGAAAATGTAAAAAACCCTAAATACCCATTGAAAACCATAAAAACCCGAAAAACCATTAAAACCCCAAAAAACCACTAAAAACTATAAAACCCCTAAAAACCAAAAAGATTCTTAAAACCCCAGAAAACCCCTAAAACCCATTAAAAACTCTAAAAACTCTGAAAAATCATAAAACCCAAAAATACTAAAATAACACTAAAAACCGAAAAAGACCCTAAAAACCTGAAAACCATTAAAACCCCCCAAAACTCTTGAAAACCCCTAAAACCATCAATATCCCAAAAAACTCTAAAAAAACCCTAAATACCATAAAATCCAAAAGGCACCTTAAAATCCATGAAAACATAAAGAAACCCTAAAAACCCTAGAAACCCACCAAAATACACAATTACTTCTAAAAACCTTAAAATCCCTAAAAAACCATAAAAACCCTAAAGACCAACTAAAAACTCTAAAAACCCTTTAAACCCCTAAAAATATTAAAAACTATAAAAAACATTTAAACCCCTAAAAACTCAAAAAAAAACCTAAAAACCAAATAGCCCTAAAAAATCCTAAAAACCCCTAAATTCACAAAAAATATAAAAGACCCTTAAATACATAAAACCTCTGAAAACCCCTAAAACCCCCCAAATCCCTAAAATCTCTAAAACACCCTAAAAACCATAAAAATCCTAAAAAATACATGAAAACATACAAAACCCGAAAACCCCTAAAAACCCATAAAAACCATAAAAACCCTAAAATTTTTAATGCTCCCTTATATTTTTCAGGTCTAGAAAGGATTCCACCACTCTCTTCTGGGCTCTCCCTCACGACGCGACGATCTCTAGGGTTTCCTCTTGGAATCCTCTTCAGCGGCTTCATCGATCTATTCGAGTTTGAGCTTTGTGATGCGGATGTTTTTCTATTCGAGTGGCTTCCTCCCCTGGCACGATGGTGGAATTCAAGGCAGATGGTGGATGGCATTGGGATCTGGTGGGTTGTTTCAGGAAATGGAGGTGACGACTTGGTCTGGATTTTGCTTCGTTTTGGATCTGTTTTGTTAGATCTGGCTCCTACTTCTCCTCGGGCGTCGTCTTTGTTCCTTGGCGGCGGCGATGATGGCTCTAAAATGATCTGGGCGAAGTCTAAGAGGTCAATGGTGAAGTCAACGTGGGCACGATGGATATCTCGATGTCTGGACAGAGGGGTTCCTGGCCCGATTTTCAGGTATGCTTGTCAGATCTGGGTTTTGTCTCGGCTATTCAGGTCTTTTGGTGCTTGGCACTTTGGCTCTCATATTTGGTGCAGAAGGATACTCTGGTGGCTTCGTCTGGGAGAGATTTGGCTTCGTTTTGGTGGTAAGTGGGTTTGGCGGGCTTCACAACTTCTTGGTGATGGTGTTTTCGGTTCTGTGCTCAGATTTGCGTTTCTTTTTTGGACCCGAGGAGGGTCTTGCTGGCCTTCCTGGCATCTTGAATGGTCATGGTGGACGAAAAGGGAAAAGATGCAGATTTTCTTTCCTGTTTCCACTTTTTTCTTCTTGGATCTTGCTGCTGATGAAGGTATGTTCATTCTGTGCTGTGTTCGTTCTGATATGCTGGCTTGCGTGCTCTTGTGTTGTGGCTGGTTTTGTTTTGAGTTGCTGTTACTGCTGAATAATGGTCGCTGGATTCTGGGGTATTATATGACGTTCGCTGCTGGTTGTTGGTTCCTTCATATGTTGCTGCTGAATTTTGGTTGGATATTGAGTTGTTGGATGATGAGCTATTGGTCTTTGGCTACTGCTTCCATTGAGAGGAGGTGGTGGGTGCTGGAAATCTGGTATGGTGGTGTTGATTGGTGTTGGTGCTGTTGGTTGTTGAGGTGGAAGTGGGATGCTGGCTGTCGGAATTGGATGGGCAGGACGTTGGCTGCTGCTTGGCTAAGATATGATGTTGCTGATGCTTTGGAGGTGACGAAGTTGCTGAGTATGGTGATGGTGCTGCTGCTGCTGGATGTTGGTTGCTGCTTGGTTGGGACTACTGCTGGATTTTTCTTGCTTGGATTTGTGTGTTTTTTCTTTTTTGATCTTTCTTTTTTTGGGGTCTTTTGTGTTTTGGTTTTGTAAAGGGTTTTTGGGTGCGGGTCGTTTGACCCCTCCCCTCCCTTGTCTGCCGCGTCTTTTTTCGTAATAAAATTTGGGGGGGGGGGTCGGGAATAGACCGATCCTCGCATCTTCCTTGCCCTAAAAGTTTTAAAAAATCCTAAAAACCCATAAAAACTTAAAAACACACTAGAAACTCTAAAAACCCTTAAAACCCCTAAAAACATTAAAAATATCTAAAAAACCTTAAAAAGACTAAAAACAGGAAAAAAACCCAAAACACCAAAAAACACCCTGAAATCTCTAATACCCCTAAAAAACCTAAAACCCCTATAAATGATAAAACCTGTCAAAATCCATAAAAACCATAAAAAACCATAAAAATAATAAAAACCACTATCAATCCATGAAATCATAAGTAACCCTAAATCCATAAAAATCCATTAAATTAAAAATACCATAAAAACCCTAAAACCCTATAAAAACCCCTAAAAACTGATGAAAACCCCCAAAAATACCTAAAAACCAAAAAACCCTAAAACGGTTAAAATCCTAAAAAACCTCAAAAAATACATGAAAACGTAAAAAACCCAGCAAAACCTTTGAAAACCAAAAAGAACCCTAAAAACCTTTAAAAACATAAAATCCAGAAAAAATCCATAAAAAATCTAAAAACCCTAAAAACCCCTTAAAACGTTAAAAAACTCTAAAAATTCATAAAACCCCTAAAAACTTAAAAAATAACCCTCAAACCAAGAAAACCCTAAAAACTGTTGAAAAACCCTAAAATCCATCAAAATCCCTAAAAACACTAAAAAACCATAAAAACTACAAAAATCTTTAAAACCCCTTAAAATACATGAAAATGTAAAAAACCCTAAAACCCTAAAAAACCCCAAAAAACCATCAAAACCCCTAAAACCCTTAAAAACCCTAAAAACCACGAAAAACATTAAAAACCCTTACAAACCCTAAAAATGTTAAAAAACTCTAAAGAACCTTAAAACCCTTCCAACCAGTAAAAATGTTAAGAAACTCTGAAAAAACATTAAAACCCTAAAAACTCCTAAAAAACCCTAAAAACTCGAAATACCTAAAAAACCCTAAAAACCTTAAAAACAAACAAATTCCCTAAAAAGGAAAAAAAATCCCTAAAAATAATAAAATCCAAAAAAAAACACTAAAAATCCATGAAAATGTAAGAAACTGTAAAAACCTTGAAAAGCCCCTAAAAACCATAAAACCCTTAAAAATCATTAAAACCACTAAAAACCCATAAAAAAGATAAAAACAACTAATCATATAATAACCCTCAAAACCACTAAAAAAATTTAAAAATCTAAAAAGCCTTAAAACCCAAAAAAAAGTCAAAAGAAAACACTAAAACCCCCAAAAGATCCTAAAAACCCTAAAAAACCATAAAAACATATGAAAATAAACCCTAAAACCTCTCAAAATCCCTTAAATCCCTAAAAACCATAAAAATCCTAAAAAACTCTAAAATACCATAAAAATGTATAAAAGCCTAAAAATCCTAAAAACCCCTTTAAAACCATAAATTCTTCAAAAAAACTTCAAAACTGTAAAAAATCATAAAACACCTAAAAAAACTAAAATCTCTAAATACCCTTACAACACCTAAAAATGTTAAAAACTCTAAAAACCTTAAAATCCCTAAAAAACTAAAAAAAAACCCAAAAAGACCCTAAAAACCGTTTAAAACCCCTAAAAACCTAAAAAATAATAAAAATAATAAAAAACTCTTAAGAATCCATGAAAATGTAAAAAACCTTAAAAACCCCTTGAAAACCATAAAAACCCCCAAAACCCTTAAAAACCCACAAAACCACTAAAAACTATAAAACCCCTAAAACCCAAAAAGACTCTAAAAACCCA
The DNA here is from genome assembly GCA_963277665.1 of Viscum album. Taxonomy (NCBI): domain Eukaryota; kingdom Viridiplantae; phylum Streptophyta; class Magnoliopsida; order Santalales; family Viscaceae; genus Viscum; species Viscum album. Next base: position 1,542,240,056 of record OY728151.1, read on the forward strand.
GAAAACCCCTAAAAGCCCATTAAAAACTCTAAAAACTCTAAAAAACCATAAAACCCTAAAATACTAAAAAAAACCCTAAAAACCCAAAAAGACCCTAAAGAACCTGAAAAACCTTAAAACCTCTGAAAAAACCTAAAAACCCACAATATCCCAAATAACTCTAAAAAACCCTAAATACCATAAAAATAAAAAATGCACCTTAAAACCCCATGAAAACATAAAGAAACCCTAAAAACCTTGGAAACCCCCCAAAAACCATAATTACTACTAAAAACCTTAAAAAACCCTAAAAACCCATAAAACCCCTAAAGACCAACTAAAAACTCTAAAAACCCTTTAAACCCCTAAAAACATTAAAAACTCTAAAAAACCTAAAAACCAAATAGACCCAAAAAACAACTAAAAACCCTAAAAACCATCAAAATTCCTAAAGACCCTAAAAACCATAAAACCCATAAAAATCCTAAAAACCCCTAAATGCAAAAAATATATAAAAGACCCTTAAAACCCTATAAACCCCCCAAAACCCATGAAACTCTCCAAATCCCTAAAGTCCCTAAAACACCCTAAAAACCATAAAAATCCTAAAAATAAATGAAAACATACAAAACCCGAAATCCCCTAAAAAATCCATAAAACCATAAAAGCCCTAAAAGCCTTTATAAATCCTAAAAACCAACAAAAATCTTAAAAAATCACTAGAAACTCTAAAAACCCTTTAAACCCCTAAAAAAATTAAAAATATCTAAAAAACCTTAAAAACACTAAAAACACAAAAAAAAACCCTAAAACACCAAGAAAGACCCAAAAATCTCTAAAAACCCCTAAAAAACCTAAAACCCCTAAAAATGATAAAACCTTTCAAAATCCCTAAAAACCCTAAAAAACCATAAAAATCATAAAAACCACTATCAATCCATTAAATTAAAAATGCCACAAAAACCCTAAAACCCCACAAAAATCACTAAAAACTCTAAAAACCATTAAAACCCCTAAAAATGTTTAAAAAATATAAAAAACCTTTAAACCCTAAAAAACTCAAAAAACCCCTAAAAACACAAAAGACCCTAAAAACCATTGAAGACCATAAAACCTACAAAATCCCTAAATTCCCTAAAACCACTAAAAACCATAAAAATCCTAAAAAAATCAAGCATCCATGAATATGTAAAAAACCCTGAAAACCCTGAAAAACCCTTAAAAACTTTAAAAACCCAAAAAACCACTAAATACTCTAAAAACCCTTAAAACACCTAAAAACCTAAAAAGACCATAAAACCCTGAAAACCCCTAAACCCCTAAAAACCTATAAAAAATCCTAAAAAGCCTCAAAATCCCTAAAACCCTCTAAAAACCATAAAAGTCCAAAGAAACCCCTAAAAATCCCTGAAAATGTAAAAAACCCTAAAAACCCTGAAAACCCCTAAAAACCATAAAACCACTAAAAACCTTAAAAACCCAAAATACCCTAAAAACCCCAAAAGTCCCTAAAAACTAAGAAAAAACCCTAAGAACCACTAAAAATGTAGAAACCCTCAAAATATCTAAAAATATTAAAAAATCCTAAAAATCATAAAAAAGCTCAAAACCCCCTAAAAATCCATGAAAATGTAAAAAACCCCAAAACCCTAAAAAACCACTAAAAATTATAAATTCCCCTAAAAACATTAAAACCCCTCTTAAAACCCCATAAAAACCTCTAAAAAACTAAAAATACTTAAAACCCTAAAGATGTTTAAAAAACACTAAAAAATCTTAAACCCCCTAAAAACTCAAAAAACCCCATAAACCCAAAAAGATCCTGAAAAACCTGAAAACCCTATAAACCAATGAAAAAAACTAAAAACTCTCAAAAACCCTGAAAAACCCCTGAAAACATAAAAACCCCTAGAAACCTTAAAAAACCCTAAAATCCTCTCGCGTTTTCTCTTGTCTAGTCTCTCGTGAATGTGGTGACTGCTCTTGGCTGACTGGTTTTATGCTGACAGGGTGTTATTTCTTGGGTTGTTGGGTGTTGGGTTTCAAATATGCCTTTTTTGGTGTGGTGGCTTCTAGCTGCTCATGTTAGGGAGGAGTTTTTTGTACTTTTGGTTCTGGTTATCATTTGGTGGGCTCTGTTGGGCTTGAAGGTTGGTGGCATGCTATTTCATACCTTGCTGCGGTGAATTTATCCATAGACTTGTGCAGATACTTGCTTGTGGATAAGAGTAGTGGAGTGCAGAATGCTAGTCCTTGGCTTGGGTTTCGCTTCATTATTTTTGTTTTTTTTTTGTCCTTTGGGTTAGTTATTTCACCCTTGGGTGATAGGTTTTACTTCAATTCCTTTTCCCTTTTATATATCATGTTCTATTTTCATAGAAAAAAACCAAAAAAACCCAAACACAACTAAAAATTCTAAAAACCCATAAAACCCCTAAAAATGTTAAAAACTCCAAAAAACCTTAAAACCCCTAAAAAACTCAAAAAAACCCTAAATGACCCTAAAAACCCTGAAACCCCTAAAACTCTCTTAAAAAACTCTAAAACCCAAAAAACTCTAAAAATCCTAAAAAACAACTAAAAATCCACAAAAACATAAAAAAAACCCTAAAACTATAAAAACCAAAACAAACCCATAAAAACCCAAAAAAAACCCGCTAAAAATATAAAAACCCTCAAAACATCTAAAAATGTTAAAAACTTCTAAAAAACATTAAAACCCGAAAAAACTAAAAAATAACCTAAAAATAAAAAAATAACCTAAAGACCCAAAAAAATTCTAAAAACCCTTAAAATCCCTTAAAACCCTAAAAACCCTAAAAATCTTAAAACGCCCTAAAAATCCATGAAACTGTAAAACCCCTAAAATAATGAAAACTCATAAAAACCATAAAACCCCCTAAAAACCTTAAAAAAACCTAAAAACTCATAAAACCCTAAAAACCACTAAAAAACCTTAAAACCATAAAAATGTTAAAAAACGCTAAAAAACCTTAAACTGCTAAAAAACTTAAAAAACCCTAAAAACCCTGTAAATTCCCTAAATTCCCTCAAAATCCCTAAATAACCTAAATAACCATAAAACCCTAAAAACCTTAAAAACCCTCAAAATCATTGAAAACATAAAAACCCTAAACCCCTAAAAACACTGAAAACCCCCTGAAAAACATAAAAACCCCTAAAAACCTTTAAAAACACTGAAAAACCATAAAAACCAAAAAACCACTATAAACTCTAAAAACATTTTAAACCCCTAAAAATGTTAAAAAAACATTAAAAAACCTTTATACCCCAAAAAAACAAAAAAAATCTTTTAAACCGCCAAAAGACCCTAAAACCACTGAAAAAAGCTAAAACCCCTAAAAACCATAAACCCCCTAAGAACCACTAAAAATTCTTCAAACCCCTAAAAATGTTTCAAAACTACCTTAAATACCATTAGAAACATAAAAACCCCTAAAACAAAAAAAAATCCTAAAAACCCTAAAAAACCTTTAAAACCCTAAAGCCCTCAAAATTTCTAAAAACACTAAAAACCATAAAAATCCTAAAACCCCCTAAAAGTTCATGAAAATGTTTAAAACCCTAAAAACCAAGAAAAACCCTCCAAAACCATAAAAACACTTAAACCACAAAAAACTCAAAAAACCCCTAAAACCCCTAAAATTGTTAAAAACTATAAAAAACCTTAAAACCCTAAAAAACTCAAAAAACCCCAAAAAATCCCAAAAAGACCCTAAAAATCTTGAAAACAGCTAAAAACCTTAAAAACCAATAAAAACCCGTAAAAACCCTAAAAACACTAAAAACCATTAAAACCCTAAAAGTCCCAAATAATCCATTTAAACGTTAAAAACCCTAAAAGCCCAGACCCCTAAAAACCTTAAGAAACTCTAAAAACTAATAAAATCCTAAAAACCACTAAAAACACTAAAAACCCTTCAATCCAATAAAAACATTGAAAAATAATAAAAACCCTTTAAAGCCAAAAAACTACAAAACCCTAAAACCCCAAAAGATCCAAGAAACCATGAAAACCAAAAAAAATCCTAAGAACCCCTAAAAACCCCCCAAACCCCTCAAAATCCATAAAACCCATAAAACCCTTAAAACCAAAAAAATCCTAAAAACCCCATAAAAATCCATTAAAATGTAAAAAACCTTAAAAACCCTAAAACCACTCAAAGCTATAAAAACCTCAAAAAACCATGAAACCCATAAAAACATAAAAATCACAAAAAGATCCTAAAAATCCTTAACACCCATAAAAATGTTAAAAAACTCTTAAAACCCTTAAAAACCATAAAAAATCAAAAAAACCCTAAAACCCCCAAAAAAACAAGAACCTTGAAAAACCCTAAAAAATCCTACACATATTTGATATCCCTAAAATCCATAAAAATCCTAAAAACCCCCAAAAAATCCTTGAAAATGTAAAATACACTAAAAACCTAGAAAAAAAAATCCTAAAACCCCCTAAAACTATAAAGAACCTTAAAAACCCATAAAAAACCTTAAAACCACTAAAAACACTAAAAACCCTTTAAACCCCTTAAAATATTAAAAAATCTAAAAAACCTTAAAAACCCCAAAATACTCAAAAATACCCTAAAAACCCAAAATAGACCCTAAAAATCCTAAAAATCCCTAAAAGCCTCTATAAACCCCAAAAAACCATAAAAATCCTAGAAAAACACCTAAAAACCATGAAAATGTAAAAATACATAAATCCCGGAAAAAACCATGAAAACCATATAAACCCCTAAGAACCTAAAAAACCCTAAAACCCAATAAAAACCCTAAAACCCCACTAAAAACACTAAAAACCCATAAAACCCTTGGAAATGTTGACAACTCTAAAGAACCTAAAACCCCCCCAAAAACCAAAAAAAATCTTACAAACAGAAAATATCCTAAAAACCCTAAAAACCCCTAAGAACCCTAAAACCCATCAAATCCATAAAAACCATAAAAACCCAAATAACGTAATAATGATTTATCCCACTAAAACTATATGAAAATGTAAAAAACCCTAACGACCCTGAAAACCCCCTGAAACCCCTAAAAATCTTAAAAAACCATAAAAAACCTAAAAACACTAAAAATCTATAAACCTTTTAAACCCCTAAAAATGTTAAAAAACTCTAAAAAACATTAAGAACCCTAAAATTCTAAAAAAACACACTAAAAACCCAAAAGACCCTAAAATCCCTAAAACCCAAAAATCCCTAGAACCCTTGAAAAACCATGAAAACCCTCAAAATATCTAAAAACCCTGAAAATCCAAAAAAAACCCTAAAAATCCTGAAAATGTAAAAACCCCTAAAACCCTGAAAAACCCCTTAAAACTGTAAAACCCCTAAAAATCTTAAAAACCCTAAAAACCCATAAGAACCTCAAAAAATAACTAAAATATCTAAAAACCCTAAAAATGTTTAAAAACATTAAAACCATAAAACCCCCAAAAGACCCAAAAAACCCTAAAAATCCCTAAAAACAATAAAAAACCATTGAAAACCTTTAAAACCCTCAGAATCCCTAAAACCCGAAAAAGCCCTAAAAACTGTAAAAATCTTTAAAACCCCTAAAAGTCCATGAAAAGGTAAAAACCCATAAAAACCCAGAAAAACCATAATACTCCAAAAAACCTTAAAAACTATAAAAACCCATAAAAACCCATAAAACCACTAAAAACTCTAAAAAGCCTTAAAACCCATAAAAACATAGAAAACTCAAAAAAAAATCCTCTAAAACTCAAAAAAACTCGAACAAACCCTTAAAATCCCAAAAAGACCCTAAAAACCCTGAAAAATCCAAGAAACCCTAGAAACCCCTAAAAACCCTGAGAACCCTCAGAATACCTAAAAACACTAAAAATCCTAAATCCCATAAAAATCCTAATAAACCCCTAAACATCCATGAAAATGTAAAAACCCTAAAAACCCCGAAAAATCTTGAAAACCATAAAACCCCAAAAAACATTAAAACACCCAAGAAACTCAAAAAACCACCAAAAATTCTAAAAACCCTTAAGATCCATAAACTGTTAAAAACTCTAAAAAACCTTTAAACCCCTAAAAAATATCAAAAAACACTAAAAACCTAAAAATACCCTAAAAACCCTGAAAATCCAAAAAAACACCTGAAAACCCCATAAAACCCCTCAAAATCCCAAAAATCCCAAAAATCCTATAACCAATAAAAAATCATAAAACCCATAAAATCCATGAAAATGTAAAAACATGATAAAAACCCTAAAACCCCCACTAAAACCATGAAAACACCTAAAAACCTTAAAAATACCCTAAAACCCATAAGAGCCATAAAAAACACTAAAAACTCTAAAAACCTTAAAACCTTAAAAATGTTAAGAAACAATAAAAAGCCTTAAAACCCCTAAAAACAAACAAAAAACCATAAAACCCAAAAGACCCTAAAAACACTGAAAAAAACCCTAAAAACCCATGAAAATCCCAAAAAATTCTCAAAATCCTAGAAACCCTGGAAGACCCTAAAAACCATAAAAATCCTAAAAAACACCTATAAATCCATGAAAACATAAAAAACACTAAAGACCTTGAAAAACCCATGAAAACCATAAAAACGCCTAAAAACCCATAAAACCCCATAAAATAAAAAAACTCTATAAAACCTTGAAACCACAAAAAATGTTCAAAAACTCAAACAAAACATTAAAATTCCTAAAAAGCTCAAAAACCCCCTTAAAACCAAAAATTCCCTAAAACCCTGAAAACCCCTAAAAACCCTAAAAAACTCTAAAAACCCTCAAAATCCCTAAAACCCAAAAAACCTTTAAACCTTAAATATCCTAAAAACCCTAAAAATCCATTAAATCGTAAAAACCCTTAAAACGATAAAAAACTTCTGGATACCATAAAAACCTTAAAACCCCTAAAACCCAATAAAACCCTAAAAACCACTAAAAACTTTGAAAACCCTTTAAACCCCTAAAAATGTTAAAAACACTAAACACCTTAAAAATACTAAAAAAATCTAAAAAATCTTAAAAACCCAAAAGGCTGTAAAAACCCTAAAAACCCCTAAAAAGGATAAAAATCCTAAAAATCCTATAAAAATCAATGAAAATGTAAAAAACTTTGAAAACTCTAAAAAACCCCCAAAACCACTAAAAACTCTAAAAATAATTAAAATCCCTAAAAACATCAAAAACTATAAAAAACGTTAAAAGTCGTAAAAATTCAAAAAATCACAAAAAACCCTAAAAGACCCTAAAAACCCTAAAACCATTAAAAACCCTAAAAATCGTAAAACCCATCAAGATCACTAAAACCCATAAAAACCATAAAAATCCTAGAAAACCCTTAAAAACCCATAAAGCAAAAAAGACCCTAAAAACCCAGAAAGCCCCTAAAAACCATAAACACCCAAAAAAAACCCATATAACCCAAAACCACTAAAAACATTAAAAACACTTTAAATCCCAAAAAATATTAAAAACACTAAAGAACCTTAAAACCCTAAAAAACTCCAAAAAACCCAAAAAACAGCCTAAACCTCTGAAAAACCAAAAAATTCCTAGAAAAACCCTAAAACCCCTCAAAATCACTAAAAACTAAAAACCCTAAAACCCCTAAAACTGTTAAAAACCCCATAAAACCCTAAAAACCCACTAAAACTCAAAAAACCCTTTAAACCCCTAAAAACGTTAAAAAACTCCAAAACCATAAAACCCCTAAAAACTCAAAAAAAAACCCCAAACCCCAAAAGACACTAAAAGCCAAAAAGACCCTAAAACCCCCCAAACTGCTAAAAACCCCTAAAACTACTGAAAAAGCCTAAAACCCTCAGAATCCCTAAAAACCCCAAAACCCATAAAAATCCTAAGAAACCCAAAAAAAATCCTGAAAACGTAAAAAACCCTAAAAAAGATGAAAACCCACTAAAAACCATAAAACCATTGAAAACCTTAGAAAACCCTAAAAACTAAAAAGGACCTTAGAAGCCCAAAAAGTCCCTAAAACCCATAAAAATACTAAAAACCATAAAAATCATAAAACCCCCTTAAAAATCCATGAAAACATAAAAAACCATGAAAACCCCATAAAAACCAGAGAACCCCTAAAAACCTTAAAAACACTAAAACCCCATAAAACCCTTAAAAGACCAGTAAAAACTCAAAAACCCTTTAAACCCCTGAATATATTAAAAAACTCTTAAAAAAATTTAAAACCCTAAAACCCATCAAATTCCCTAAAACCCCATAAAACCCCTAAAAACCATAAAAATCCAAACCCCCCTAAATATCCATGAAAACGTAAACAACCCTAAAACCCTAAAAACCCCCTGAAAATCACAAAACCCCTCAAAATGTAAAAAATCTCTAAAAACCCTTAAAACCCTAAAAAATACAAAAAAATACCTTAAACCAAAAAGACTCTAAACCCCCCGAAAAGCGCTAAAAACCAAATAAAACCCGAAAAATCCTAAAACCCCTCAAAATCCCTAAAAACCCTAAAAAAACATACAAACCATAAAAATCATAAAAAAAACCCTAAAAATCCGTGAAATTGTAAAAAACTCTAAAAACCCCCTAAAAACCTTAAAAATCCCAAAAAACCCAAAAAACCACTAAAAACTCTAAAAAACCTTAAAGCCATAAAAAGGTTAAAAACACTATAAAACATTAAAACCCCAAAAAATCTCAAAAAACCCATAAAAACCCAAAAAGATGATAAAAACATTGAAAACCCCTAAAAACCTATTAACCTTTACAGTTCCTAAAAAACATAAAAATTCTAAAAACCACTGAAAATACAAGAAAATGTAAAAAACCCTAAAAACCCTAAAAACCCAGAAAACCCCATGAAACTATAAAACCCTAAAAACCTTTAAAAAAGTTAAAAAAACTCTGAAAAACCTTAAAAATGCTAAAAACTCAAAAAAAAAACCTTAAACCCCAAAAAGGCGCTAAAAAGCATAAAAAACCCTAAAACCCAAAAATCCCCCTTAAAAACCCTAACAACCCTAAAAACCCAAAAGACCCTAAAAATCCTAAAAAATATAATAAATCTAAAAAACCCCTAAAAATCCATGAATACATAAAAAACCCTAAAAACCCTGAAAAACCTCTGAAAACCATAAATACCCCTAAAATCATAAAAACCCATAAAAACCTAAAAAACCACCAAAAAATATAAATTCCAAAAATACCCCTAAAATGTTAAAAAAACATAAAAACCCTAAAAACTAAAAAGACCCTAAAAACCCAAAAGACCCTAAAACCTTGAAAAATCCTGAAAACCTTGAAAAATCCTGAAAACCTTCAAAATTCCTAAAAACATTAAAACACCCTAAAAATAAGGAAAATCCTAAGAGCCCCTAAAATACATGAAAATTTAAAATCCCTAAAAACCCTTAAAACCCCCAAAAAATCATAAAAACTCCAAAAAACTCCTAAAAACCCTAAAACCAGCTAATAACTTTAAAAACCCTAAAACACCTTAAAACCTTAAAAACTATAAAAACCTCTAAAATACTAAAAAAAATAAAAAAACACCAAAATTCCCATTATACCCAAAAATCTTAAAATCACAAAAAAACCTAAAACCCCAAAAGACCATAAAACCCCAAAAAACTCTAAAAACAATAAAAATCCTAAAACCCCCTAAAAATCAATGAACACTTAAAAACCCCTAAAAACTATAAAAATCCCCTAAAACCATAAAAACCCTAACAACCTTAACCCCCCAACCCCTAAAATCCACCAAAAACTCTAAAAACACTTAAAACCCCAAAAAATGTTATAAAACTCCACAAACCTTAAAAACTCAAAAAAAATCTAAAACCCAAAAAGACCCAAAAACCCCTAAAACAATAGGAAAACCCTATAAATAATCAAAATCCAAGAAAAAATTAAAACCCTAAAACCCTAAATATCTCTAAAAACCATAAAAACCTTTAAAACCCATAAAAAACCATAAAACCCCATAAAACTCCCCAAAACCACTCAAATATCTAAAAACCATTAAAACCATTAAAAATGTTAAAAAAACTCTAAAAAAACTTAAAAATCCTAAAAACCCAAAAAATACCCCTTGAAACTCTAAAAACCCATGAGAAACCCTAAAAACCCTAAAAACAAAAAACATCCTAAAAATGCCCTAAAAATCCATGAAAACGAAAAAACCCCTAAAACCTTAGAAAAACCCCTAAAAAACACAAAAACACCTAAAAACATAAAAAACCCTAAAACCCATAAAAACCCTAAAAACAACTAAAAACTCCAAAAAACCTTAAACGCCTAAAAAAGTTCAAAAAAACTCCAAAAACCCTTAATACCCCTAAAAACTCAAAAAAAATCTAAACCCCCAGAAGGACCATAAAACCATTAAGACCTCTAAAAACCCTAAAAATCTGGAAAATCACTAAAATATCATAAAATCCCTAAAACCCTAAAAACCCTAAAACCATAAAAATCCTAAAAAACCCTAAAAATCCATGAAATCTTAAAAAATCCAAAAAAACTACTGAAAACTAAAAAAACACCTAAAACATTAAATAACCCTAAATACCCATAAAATCCCTAAAAACCACTAAAAACTCTAAAAACCCTTAAAAACCCTAAAATGTTAAAAAACTATAAAAACCTTAAAACCCCTAAAAACTCAAAAAAACACCTAAAACCCAAAAAAAGTCCCTAAATACCCTGAAAACACTAAACCCTTTGAAAACCCAAAAAACTAGAAAAATCATAAAAAACTCCTAAAAATTCATGAAAACATAAAAACCCTAAAACCCACAAAAAAACCTTAGAAACCAAAACACCCATAAAAACACTAAAAACCCACTAAAATCTATGAAAGCCTTAAAACCCCTAAAAATGTTAAAAACTATAAAAACCTGTTTTAAAAAAAAACCCTAAAATCCAAAAAGACCCCAAAGAGTAGGAATTTCATATGCGCCCGTAAGGGGCTCCGCCTCTCTCTGATCTCCCCCTATCATAGTCTCTCTTCTCCATCCGAGGACAGATGCAGGTCCTTCCTCATCAAAACTGTGGGCTCATTTGTGGCGTTTAAATCTCTGTTCATGGAGGCGACTTGTGGGACATTCCTTTGTGATTCACGTTTCTGGCCTATTTCTCACCCTAGTCGTCGATTTGGATAGGGTTTCCTTTGGAAACGACGTAGTGTCTAGGTCATGCCCTTTTCTTTTGCAGATAGTGGGATGGCGCCTTGTTTCAGCGTCGGCTTTGGGTGTGATGGATGGCTTGTTGCGGTATCCATGTGCGTGCAGATCTGAAGGCAGCAACGGGATGGTGACTCGTGGATAGATCTCTTTGGGAGTCCTCCAGTGTGATTCCATCTTCGATGATTTGGGTATTTTGGTGTTGATTTTGTTATTCGGATGGTGCTATTCTGATCGATGGCTCGAGGTGATGTGTAGAGACCTATGTGGGCATCTCGGTGGCGGAGAATGTGGATTGCTGTGAGGGTTTTACTGTGGAGACTATGAAACATGTTGGATGTTTTTTGTGAAAGTGTGGTATGGTTTTCTTTTGGTTGAATTTGTGAATATGGGGAATGGTTGGTCTATCTGTTTTGTGGTGCTTCAGTTCACGATCTATGGGTCAATGCATATGGTTCTCCTCAAGGACGACTCCAGAAGAGGTTCAGAGCAGGGAGCTTTCACAGATCATGGATTTTCGGAATTGGTTGATTGAGAGGGTATGGTGTTATCCATGGGTATTGTGCCCGTGCATTCGTGCACGATATTTCTAGCCGAGCACGATGTGAAGGTGGAAGCTCATCGTAATGTTTTTATTGTTGGGAAGGGACCTTCTTTGAAGATTTGAATCGGTTTTTTTTATCTTTAGACATTGGATTGTGGGGCTTGAATGCTTATGTCTTTGAAGTTGTTTGGGTTCCCCCTTCCCCCTTAAAAGGGGGCCTGTCTTAATAAAAAATTAATTTTTAGTCAAAAAGACCCCCAAAAACCTGAAAATCCAAAAAAAAACCTTAAAAATACCTAAACACCCAAAAAACACCAAAATACCTAAAAACAATAAAAATCCTAAAACCCCCCTCTGAATCCATGAAAACGTAAAACCCTAAGAACCCTAAAATACCCCCGAGACCATAAAGACCCCTAAAACCATAAAAATCCCTAAAATCTAGAAAAAACCCTAAAAACCACTAAAAACTCTAAAAACCATTAAAACACCTAAAAATGTTAAAAATGTAAAGACCCGTAAAATTCAAGGGAAATTTTTTCTTAATTTTCTTTAGAATTTTACAAGAGCGCGGTTTCAGACGGCACCTGATTCCGAGGCCCGGAGTGCCCGGAATTAATTTCCGAAGATTGGCTCGGGTACGTTCAGTGAACGAACGAGCGGGAATTCCTAACTTTTGATCCGGTGCTCGGAATTGAAATACGAGGGCACCGATGAACTCGTAGCACCGATATTCGCTTAAGGAGACCTTTCCCGAAGTTGCGTTTACACGAGGGGAGTTGTAAAAATAAAATTGTGAATGTTAAAATAAAAATTTAACTTCAATTTTTATTTTTATCTTCCTTAAGTGTTTTTACCCTTTGGGTGGAAGTTGGGTGACAACCCAACTTCCCTTGGGAGGTTAAGAGGGTGGTGGGGCCCACACGAACCCCACCCCTTCATATCCTCTAACTCCCCCCCAACTCACAATTAATGATGTAAACTTAGGTTATAACTTATGTCATTAATAAGTGAGTTTAATTAAAGTTTTGAAATTCAAACTCTTGAATTTCAAAGGTTGGTGTTGTGTTAATAAATTAAGTATGAGCTTAATTTATTATTTTGGTTAGTCCCTTTGTTTCTTGAGAGAATTTGAGAGCTTTCCCTTTTTCTTCAAACTTTGACGAAGAACACGAAGAACGTCGTTCTTCAACGAAGAACTTCTTCGCCGAAGAACACGGTTCTTCCGCGACGCCAAATCCGCGACATGACGTTCTTCTTCCGCATCATCTCTTCCGCGACGGTTTCCCGCGACGAACGCCATCGACAACGACTCTTCCTCCGACGTCAAAGGAATCGACACCGATATTCCACGACTACGTCAACGTGCGACTATCGAGGTAGGGGTTTGTCCTTTTTAAATTATGTGTTTCTTTCCCTCGAGCATGAAAGAAAATCCGTTGGGCATAGTTCCAAATTTTATTAAAATTTGTGAAACGTTCATTGTTGTGTATACACGATTGACCAACTGATATCGTTATAACGGGAGGAGATCGGACCGCACGAACACGGCCGATTCTCCTCCCCCTTCTAAGCTTTCGTGTTGTTTTAGCGGAGACGACGCGGTGTCGCCGCACCGTGCAGGAACAAAAGGATAAAGGCCGGTTTGGGTCATGACGAAGAACCGCGACGCTATAATGCCGCGCCTTTGAGAACGGATGAGACCGCGGCCGGAGTCGGGCCGTGGCGGTGGGGCGCGACGTCGTTACGCTACGAAAATATTACAAGGACCGAACAAGAAGGGCGGCCGGAAAACCGGCCACCGGCGGAAAAAGAAGAACCGCGGCTGGACGGCCACGGCGAGACACCAAGAGGCGGCCGGCCACGCCGGCCGCTGGAGATCAGAACAGCCGCGGCCCTATGGCCGCGGCGGAGGAGCTAGGGGCGGCCGGCCTCACCGGCCGCCGGGAATCAGGAAGGGCCGCGGCCCTATGGCCGCGGCGGAGCAGCCAGGGGCGCCGGCCTTGCCGGCGCCGGAGATCGGGTGGGCCGCGGCCCTACGGCCGCGGCTACGGCCGCGGCGGAGAAGAGAAGGCGGCCGGCCGCGCCGGCCGCCGCTTTGGCAGGAGGTGGGACCCGTGGGTGGGTCCCGCGTGGGTAAAGAAACGGCCGGCCTTTGGCCGGCCGAGATCCGGAAAAAGGGGGGGTTTCACCCCCCCGCGTGCGACACATGCGCGGCGCGCTGACCGCGCCGCCGCCGCTGGCCGGACCGCGCCGCCGCTGGCCGGCCGCGCCGCCACCGGCCGGGCCGGGTCCAGCGGACCGGGTCGGTCCGACCCGGTTCTGTCGGACCCGGGTCGGGTCGACCCGAACCCCGGGTGGGGGGGGGGGGTCGGGCCGGGTCGGCCCGGACCCGGACCCCCCGTTTCGGACCAGTTTCGGTCTCTTGGCCTTATCTTAAGCCTCGGACCTCTGAACGACGAACCGTCTGCGGCAACGCGATCCTTGGATCGAGACGGTCGTTTCAGTATATCGCACTCAAGGTTTCATATTACTTTGAGTTCGGCCGGGTTGGTTCGTTCACGAAACCAACCGGGCCTTCGGAACGGAAACGCTCATATCTTGAGCCACGAACGTCTGATTGACGCGCCGTCAGTCGCGTTGTGTTCCTCTTAGTGAGACGGATCTTTTGGCATACTCCGCCCGAGGTTTGGACGCAGGTGGAGTACGGTCGGGTTGGTTTTGCCTTAAAAACCAACCGGGCCCCGGAGACGAAAATGCCAATAACTCACAGACCGGGCGTCCGATCGACGCGCCGTCTGTTGCGTTGAGTTCCTGCTGACGATACGGAACTTTTGGATGCATCAAATCCGGTCTTCGTGACAGTTGATGTATCAGCCTCTCGGCTCGTGGAGCGGACCCTCCGAACGAGCTTGCTGTGTGCGGGAACTCTAGTGCTGGCTGCGACTGTTACTGCTACGACAGCTACTGTGACTGCGACGACGACAGTACAAAGATCCTGTGTGGTTTCGACGACGACGACTACAGCACTCAGCGATCCTACGTGGAACAGTGCTACCGAACCTGTGTGAGCTGAATCTTCTGTTTACCTTGGGTGGTGGAGCGTTTGGGTGTAGCGGCGGACCCGTGGTACTTGACAGTAGTGGTGCGCTTGGATGCAGCAGCAGACCCTTGGCGGTGGAGCGCTTGGTTGTAGAGGCGGATCCGCGATACTCTACGGAGTGTGTGCGCTTGGTTGTAGCGACAGACCCGCGATGGTGATTACGTTGAGTAACGGTCCCTTTGAGAATACCCTACGGGAGTTCAGGGTACAGTTGTGATACGGCCGGGATTGGTTCGCTCACAAAACCAACCGGGCCCCTGGGACGAAAAGGCTAATAACTCACAGACCGGGCGTCCGATCGACGCGCCGTCTGTTGCGTTGAGACCCCTGTGACAAGACGGTCTTTTGAGATACTTCTTTGCGAGACTTTGTGATACTTGGAGTATCGACCAGTAGCTCGTGGAGCGGACCCTCCCGGAGACGAGCGTGCAGAGTACGGAGACCGTGTAGCCGGCTGAGACCTGACGACTGCTTGACCGACTCGACTTGGAGTGAGTCGACTAGCCCAGTGGACGGAGCGCCCGGTATTTGGCGGCAGATCCACGGCGGACGGAGCGCCTGGTAGTTGGCAGCAAACCCGCGATACTCGACAGGAGGAGTACCTCAGTAGGCTATTTGGGTGAGCGCCCGGTATTTGGCAGCAGACCCTCAGCGGACGGAGCGCCCGGTAGTTGGCAGCAGACCCGCGGTACTCGACAGGAGGAGTACTTCAGCAGTCTTAGGTTAGTGAGTGGCGGCCTCAGAGTCGTGACAGGACCACTGTACACTCTAGAGACGGAGCTCTTCAGCAGTTACGGTTTCGATAATAAAAATCCTGGTTTGAGCTGAGTCAATGATCTTTGTGTTTCCTCATGATTGAGATGGGTCGCTTGATAACTTAGGTATATGTATGGGCATATACCTGGATAATGGTTATCCGTTGATTTCATAAACTTGTTATAAACTGTGTGGACTTGTACTGTTATCCTGTGTGGATTTACTGTTTACTCTTCTTTGTGGATTGGGTTGTTTTTGGGCTCGGTGTTGGAGCCGAACGGAAATTGATGACTTAGGTATATGTGTGGGCATATACCTAAGCAGTGTCAGTTGTTACTTCGTGATTGTTACTTTTCTTCGTGGTTTATCCTTTGTGGATTTGAGAGACCTTCAGGGGTCTCGGGGTCCCTACTGAGTAGCTTATACTCACCCCTGCACGGGCTATGCCCGCACTTCGTTGTGTTGGTTGCAGACGACGGACAGCGCTGACTGCGGTTGAGGCTTACGGAGTAGGTCGGTACCCGGAGGAGGACCACTGAGCGGGACGTGCTCGGAGAGGACAGTTGGACCCGAGGAGTTGTGGAGCTATCTGTACCTACCCTTCAGGTAGAATCTGTGGTGGACGATCCAGGAGCTGAGCCATCTGTACCTACCCTTCAGGTAGGAATCGAGGAGGACGTCCCAGGAGCCGCTTGTACTTTCAGTTGTTGTTTTCCCTTTCGAGTTGTACTTTACTTTACAGTTGGGCTTGTATTTCCGGCCCCTTTTACTTCAGCACAGTTGTTCTAGTTTTGTGTACCGCTTTACTTCCGCCTGTTACTCTGAGGTGCTTGTTTACTTTATTAAGGCAATGCCTTCCCCTTTTACTGGGATTTTACGCCTTGGTGCTAGTCGCCAGCCCCTGGCCTATGGAAGGCGGTCTTGGGGTAGTCACGGCACGGGCCCTGAGGGCGGGTCGTGACAAATTGGTATCAGAGGCGGTCGGTTCTACCGCAGACTCTGATCTTTTTTCTATGTGAAGCAATAGTGTTTAGTGTATTGAGTGTGGTTATCAGTCCAGGGAGTCCAGTGTTGGTGCGGCGGCCGACGTATCCGTACACCAGGACCCTGACTTCTGATTTCCGACTTAATACACGAAAACACTGATTGCGTGTGTGTTTCCCAAAAAGTTTAAAGTCAGCTCAAACCAGGTCAGCTCACCAGGTATAAATCATTGACCGTGACACAACTGTTCAGGATGTCACCATGCAGATAGTTAGCTGGAGTTCCGAGAGAGTACTCGATGATGGCCCACCGAGCAGCGAGACTCCGGTGCAGGGCCCTTTTTCAGTGTTGGCACCTTCGGGTGGTGTACCAGCAGCACCACCACCCGTTAGGCAGCAGATGCCACTAGCTGACGGTGCACGCTAGCAGAGCGTGATGCACGAGTTCCAGCAGTAGAGGCCTCTGAGGATACGAGGCGAGACAGATTTCCCAGGCAGCAGTGGACTGGATGGAGGCGGTTGCTAGAGTTCTACGCCTAGCTTGGATACTAGTAGAGACTCACAGGCTTAGTGCCTTACATATGTTTTAGCATCAGATATCCCTCAAGTTTCGAGGTGAGCCTGACTCGTAGGCGGCTGAGGACTGGCTTGAGGAGGTGGTTGTGAGTTTTCTGGAGCTAATACAGCTTCGACAGTACGACATGTCGGAAGCAGAGCACTCAACGTGGCTTACCAATCAATCTTGGTACTCGTTGGTTACGTTGTGATCAGTTCTTTAGACTCGAACTTCTGAGCGAAGTGTGTCTAAAGGACATCCGAACCATTTCTTTTCCTCTATGCATTCCTACCTATGTTAGGATGCTAGAGAGAACCTTTGTGGTTGTGAACGTTAGCAGTGAAAGGCAGGAAACTAGCGCCAGTCTCAGAGACTCGGGCGTGTAAAATGTTTCAGGAGGAGGAAGTGCTAAGGACAGATGAATCTGTAGGGTAGCAGACGTGGAAGCGGAGCTTGGAGAGTAGCATGTGGTGGTGTACATTTCGACATGTTACGACCACCCGACTTAGTAGTCCCCGTCAGGCTTAGGGAGCAGGAGGGCTGGGGAGGAGAATAGCTGCATTGCGGTCAAGGAGTGTGACCCAGGAGCTCTAAGAATGATTCGGGGTACGAATTATGTCTACTACGAGCTGCCATATCTATAGACATAGGAACCAATCATTCTACCCTTCCACGAATCATGTCCCAGACCTAGAGGTTCCGGGTAAGCCGTAGACTTGACCCTCACGTCTGGAGATACCTTTGGGAGGAGACTCGATAATCACACTTACGCCGACGGTGTGATTTGACCTCGAGGCGAGAGTTTCGGTTGGAATCTCTTGGTGGCAGCGTAGAGGCCTTACGACGTTGATCTGGGTATGGTTTTGATTCACAAATCATACCCCGGTTGACTGTTTTAGGCAAACGTCGGAATGGGTTTTCCTTGGTCGGCGAAAAGGAAACCCTGGGCAGCACTTGTTAAACTCAGGCATAAGAGGATGTGACCGATCACTCTTGAGTTGGTCAACCCTACCCTTGTGGCAGCAGGAGTTTTGAGTTTCAGTTCTAACCTAAAAAGGGAAACCTCTTGAGTTCGAGGGTGACGAACACGTTCTTATACGGTCTCAACCCGATGAGGTTTCGGAGATGTGGCCGAGGCGGCATGTTATCTCCGAAGTTCGATGGACCCTTTTGATCTTCAGCAGGGTAGGCGAGGAGGTTTACCGCTTGACCCTACCACCTCAGTCGCACCGGGTGCATAATGTCCACCACGTGTCTCAGCTGTGGAGATACGTGTATGTTTCTTCACACGTCATCGACCCCAGGGAGTTGGACGTCGATGACAGGGCGACAAGCACAGAGGTTCTAGTAGAGATCGAGGATCGACAGGAACAGGTTCTACGTGAACGGTTGCTTCCTCTGGGGTGCTTCTCGGGTAGCACGAGATCTTCAGGTGAGCATATGGGAGCGTAAAGCTCAGTTGCGTGCTCAGTACTACCTTGTTTCCCTTAAGTGTGAGTTGAAGCTTTACGGGAATTCCTAACTTTTGATCCGGTGCTCGGAATTGAAATCCGAGGGCACCGATGAACTCGTAGCACCGATATTCGCTTAAGGAGACCTTTCCCGAAGTTGCGTTTACACGAGGGGAGTTGTAAAAATAAAATTGTGAATGATAAAATAAAAATTTAACTTCAATTTTTATTTTTATCTTCCTTAAGTGTTTTTACCCTTTGGGTGGAAGTTGGGTGACAACCCAACTTCCCTTGGGAGGTTAAGAGGGTGGTGGGGCCCACACGAACCCCACCCCTTCATATCCTCTAACTCCCCCCCAACTCACAATTAATGATGTAAACTTAGGTTATAACTTATGTCATTAATAAGTGAGTTTAATTAAAGTTTTGAAATTCAAACTCTTGAATTTCAAAGGTTGGTGTTGTGTTAATAAATTAAGTATGAGCTTAATTTATTATTTTGGTTAGTCCCTTTGTTTCTTGAGAGAATTTGAGAGCTTTCCCTTTTTCTTCAAACTTTGACGAAGAACACGAAGAACGCCGTTCTTCAACGAAGAACTTCTTCGCCGAAGAACACGGTTCTTCCGCGACACCAAATCTGTGACATGACGTTCTTCTTCCGCATCATCTCTTCCGCGACGGTTTCCCGCGACGAACGCCATCGACAACGACTCTTCCTCCGACATCAAAGGAATCGACACCGATATTCCACGACTACGTCAACGTGCGACTATCGAGGTAGGGGTTTGTCCTTTTTAAATTATGTGTTTCTTTCCCTCGAGCATGAAAGAAAATCCGTTGGGCATAGTTCCAAATTTTATTAAAATTTGTGAAACGTTCATTGTTGTGTATACATGATTGACCAACTGATATCGTTATAACGGGAGGAGATCGGACCGCACGAACACGGCCGATTCTCCTCCCCCTTCTAAGCTTTCGTGTTGTTTTAGCGGAGACGACGCGGTGTCGCCGCACCGTGCAGGAACAAAAGGATAAAGGCCGGTTTGGGTCATGACGAAGAACCGCGACGCTATAATGCCGCGCCTTTGAGAACGGATGAGACCGCGGCCGGAGTCGGGCCATGGCGGTGGGGCGCGACGTCGTTACGCTACGAAAATATTACAAGGACCGAACAAGAAGGGCGGCCGGAAAACCGGCCACCGGCGGAAAAAGAAGAACCGCGGCTGGACGGCCACGACGAGACACCAAGAGGCGGCCGGCCACGCCGGCCGCCGGAGATCAGAACAACCGCGGCCCTATGGCCGCGGCGGAGGAGCTAGGGGCGGCCGGCCTCGCCGGCCGCCGGGAATCAGGAAGGGCCGCGGCCCTATGGCCGCGGCGGAGCAGCCAGGGGCGCCGGCCTTGCCGGTGCCGGAGATCGGGTGGGCCGCGGCCCTACGGCCGCGGCGGAATAACCAGGGGCGGCCGGCCTCGCCAGCCGCCGGAGACCGAGGAGGAGCCGCGGCGGAGAAGAGAAGGCGGCCGGCCGCGCCGGCCGCCGCTTTGGCAGGAGGCGGGACCCGCGGGTGGGTCCCGCGTGTGTAAAGAAACGGTCGGCCTTTGGCCGGCCGAGATCCGGAAAAAGTCGGGGTTTCACCCCCCCGCATGCGACACATGCGCGGCGCGTTGACCGCGCCGCCGCCGCTGGCCGGACCGCGCCGCCGCTGGCCGGCCGCGCCGCCACCGGCCGGGCCGGGTCCAGCGGACCGGGTCGGTCCGACCCGGTTCTGTCGGACCCGGGTCGGGTCGACCCGGGTCGGCCCGGACCCGGACCCCCCGTTTCGGACCAGTTTCGGTCTCTTGGCCTTATCTTAAGCCTCGGACCTCTGAACGACGAACCGTCTGCGGCAACGCGATCCTTGGATCGAGACGGTCGTTTCGGTATATCGCACTCAAGGTTTCAGAGTACTTTGAGTTCGGCCGGGTTGGTTCGTTCACGAAACCAACCGGGCCTTCGGAACGGAAACGCTCATATCTTGAGCCACGAACGTCCGATTGACGCGCCGTCAGTCGCATTGTGTTCCTCTTAGTGAGACGGATCTTTTGGCATACTCCGCCCGAGGTTTGGACGCAGGTGGAGTACGGTCGGGTTGGTTTTGCCTTAAAAACCAACCGGGCCCCGGAGACGAAAATGCCAATAACTCACAGACCGGGCGTCCGATCGACGCGCCATCTGTTGCGTTGAGTTCCTGCTGACGATACGGAACTTTTGGATACATCAACTCCGGTCTTCATGACAGTTGATGTATCAGCCTCTCGGCTCGTGGAGCGGACCCTCCGAACGAGCTTGCTGTGTGCGGGAACTCTAGTGCTGGCTGCGACTGTTACTGCTACGACAACTACTGTGACTGAGACGACGACAGTACAAAGATCCTGTGTGGTTTCGACGACGACGACTACAGCACTCAGCGATCCTACGTGGAGCAGTGCTACCGAACCTGTGTGAGCTGAATCTTCTGTTTACCTTGGGCGGTGGAGCGTTTGGGTGTAGCGGCGGACCCGTGGTACTTGACAGTAGTGGTGCGCTTGGATGCAGCAGCAGACCCTTGGCGGTGGAGCGCTTGGTTGTAGCGGCGGATCCGCGATACTCTACGGAGTGTGTGCGCTTGGTTGTAGCGACAGACCCGCGATGGTGATTACGTTGAGTAACGGTCCCTTTGAGAATACCCTACGGGAGTTCAGGGTACAATTGTGATACGGCCGGGATTGGTTCGCTCACGAAACCAACCGGGCCCCTGGGACGAAAAGGCTAATAACTCACAGACCGGGCGTCCGATCGACGCGCCGTCTTTTGCGTTGAGACCCCTGTGACAAGACGGTCTTTTGAGATACTTCTTTGCGAGACTTTGTGATACTTGGAGTATCGACCAGTAGCTCGTGGAGCGGACCCTCCCGGAGACGAGCGTGCAGAGTACGGAGACCGTGTAGCCGGCTGAGACCTGACGACTGCTTGACCGACTCGACTTGGAGTGAGTCGACTAGCCCAGTGGACGGAGCGCCCGGTATTTGGCGGCAGTCCCACGACGGATGGAGCGCCTGGTAGTTGGCAGCAAACCCGCGGTACTCGACAGGAGGAGTACCTCAGTAGGCTATTTGGGTGAGCGCCCGGTATTTGGCAGCAGACCCTCAGCGGACGGAGCGCCCGGTAGTTGGCAGCAGACCCGCGGTACTCGACAGGAGGAGTACTTCAGCAGTCTTAGGTTAGTGAGCGGCGGCCTCGGAGTCGTGACAGGACCACTGTACACTCTAGAGACGGAGCTCTTCAGCAGTTACGGTTTCGATAATAAAAATCCTGGTTTGAGCTGAGTCAATGATCTTTGTGTTTCCTCATGATTGAGATGGGTCGCTTGATAACTTAGGTATATGTATGGGCATATACCTGGGTAATGGTTATCCGTTGATTTCATAAACTTGTTATAAACTGTGTGGACTTGTACTGTTATCCTGTGTGGATTTACTGTTTACTCTTCTTTGTGGATTGGGTTGTTCTTGGGCTCGGTGTTGGAGCCGAACGGAAATTGATGACTTAGGTATATGTATGGGCATATACCTAAGCAGTGTCAGTTGTTACTTCGTGATTGTTACTTTTCTTCGTGGTTTATCCTTTGTGGATTTGAGAGACCTTCAGGGGTCTTGGGGTCCCTACTGAGTAGCTTATACTCACCCCTGCACGGGCTATGCCCGCACTTCGTTGTGTTGGTTGCAGACGACGGACAGCGCTGACTGCGGTTGAGGCTTACGGAGTAGGTCGGTACCCGGAGGAGGACCACTGAGCGGGACGTGCTCGGAGCGGACAGTTGGACCCGAGGAGTTGTGGAGCTATCTGTACCTACCCTTCAGGTAGAATCTGTGGTGGACGATCCAGGAGCTGAGCCATCTGTACCTACCCTTCAGGTAGGAATCGAGGAGGACGTCCCAGGAGCCGCTTGTACTTTCAGTTGCTGTTTTCCCTTTCGAGTTGTACTTTACTTTACAGTTGGGCTTGTATTTCCGGCCCCTTTTACTTCAGCACAGTTGTTCTAGTTTTGTGTACTGCTTTACTTCCGCTTGTTACTCTGAGGTGCTTGTTTACTTTCTTAAGGCAATGTCTTCCCCTTTTACTGGGATTTTACGCCTTGGTGCTAGTCGCCAGCCCCTGGCCTATGGAAGGCGGGCTTGGGGTAGTCACGGCACGGGCCCCGAGGGCGGGTCGTGACAAAAAACTCAAAAAAACCTTAAAAACCCAAAAAAACCCCAAAGACCCTAAAAATCATGAAAACCCCAAAAACCCTAAAATCTCCTGAAAAAACCTAAAAACCGTTAAGTCCCTAAAAATCCTAAAAAACCCCCTAAAAACCATATAAATCCAAAAAATCCATGAAAACATAAAAAACTCAAAAAAGCTTGAAAACCCCCTAAAAACCATTAAAATCCCTAAAAACCGTAAAAACCCCTAAACCCCATAATAACCACAAAAAGACACTAAAAACTGTAAAATCCCTTAAAATCCCTAAAAATGTTAAAAAACTCTAAAACACCTTTAAACCCCAAAAAACCCTAAAACACTTTAAAACCCCAAAAAAATAAAAAAAACCCTAAAACCCAAAAGACCCTAAAACCCCTAAAAACACTAAAAATTCAAAAAACCATAAAAAATCGTAAAAAACCTAAAAACCTAAAATATCTAAAAAAACCTAAAAAACCCTAAAAAATCATAAAAATGTGAAAACCCTAAAAACCTTGAAAAACTCTGAAAACCATAAAAACCCCTAAAACCATAAAATCCCTAAAAACCCAAAAAAACCTTAAAAACCCACTAAAAACCTAAAAACCCATAATACCCCTAAAAACCTTAAAAAAACTCTAAAAACATTAAAACCCCTAAAAACTAAAAAAACCCTAAAATCACAAAAGAATAATAAAAACACTCAAAACCCAAAACAACTAAAAACTCTTGAAAACCCCTAAAAACCCTCAAAATCCATAAAAACTGTTAAACCCCTAAAACCCTAAAAATCCTAAAAATCCCTAAAAATCCTTGAAAACGTAAAAACCCTAATAACCCAAAAAAAAACCCTAACAACCAAAAAACTCCCCAAAACCATAATAAATCCAAAAACCCATAAAATCCTAAAAAACCTGCTAAAAACTCTAAAAACTGTTAAAAACCCTTAAAACCCTAACAACGTTGAAAAAATCTAAAAAACCTTAAAAACAGGAAAAAACTCTAAAAAACTCTGAAACCCCAAAAGACCCTAAAATCCCTGAAAACCATGAAAACCCTAAAAATCCCTGATAAACCATACACCACCTAAAAATCCATAAAAACCCTAAAAACCCATAAAAACCTAATAAACCCCTAAAAATCAATGAAATCTTAAAAAATCCTTCAAAACCCCCTAAAAACAATAAAAACCCTAAAAATATTAAAAACCCCTAAAAGTCCATAAAAACAATAAAACACCAATAAAAACTCTAAATACCCTTAAAAATGCTAAAAACACTAAAAAAATCTAAAGAACCATAAAACACTAAAAACTTTAAAAACCTTAAAACCCCTAAAAACAAAAAAACTCTAAAAAATCCTAAAAACCCTCAAAATGCCTAAACACCGTTAAAACCTTAAAAACAATAAAAAACCTAAAAAATGACTAAAAATCCATGAAAACATAAAAAACCTTGAAAACCCTGAAAAAAACTCTGAAAACCATAAATCCCACTAAAAACTTTAAAAACCCCTAAAAACCCATAAAAACCCTATAACCACTAAAAACTCTAGAGACCCTTAAAACCCAAAAAAATCTAAAAAACTCAAAAAGTCCTTAAAACCCTGAAAATCCCAAAAAACACAAGAAAACCCTAAAATACCTTAAATCCCAAAAACCTTAAAAACCATAAAAATCCTAAAAAACTCCTAAAATCCATGAAAACCTAAAAACCATAAAACCCTTAAAAAACCCTAAAACCCAAAAAACCCCATAAAAAGGTTAAAACCCCAAAAATGCATAAAAACTCAAAACCACTAAAAACTCTCAAAACCCTTAAAACCCGTAAAAACATTACAAATCTCTAAAAACCTTGAAAACCTTGAGAAACCATAAGACCCTACAAAACTAAAAACTACCCTAAAAACCAAAAAGACCCTAAAAACACTTAAAACCCCTAAAAACCCTTGAAAACCCCTAAAACCCTTGAAATACCGAAAAACCAAAAAAACCATAAAAATCGTAAAAATCATAATAAACCTTTAAAAATCCATGAAAATGTAAAGGACCCTAAAAACCCTAAATAACCAATGAAACCCATAAAACCCCTAAAAACCATAAAAATACTATAATCTAATAAAAACCATTAAACCACTAAAAACTCTAACAACAGTTAAATCTCCTAAAAACATTAAAAATTCTAAACAACTCAAAAAATCCCTAAAACCACAAAAATACCCTAAAAACCTTTAAACCCCCCAAAATCCAAAAATCCTCTGAAAACCCCTAAAACCCCTAAAAACCCCTAAAACCCCTCAAAATCCCTAAAAATACTAAAAACCATAAAAATCCTAAAACCCCCCTAAAATCCATGAAAATGTAAAAAACACCAAAACCCCTAAAAACCATAAACCCCCTAAAAACCTTTAAAAATCCTAACAACCCATAAAAACATTAAAAGACCCTAAAACCATAAAAAAACCTAATAAACCCAAAAAAAATACATGAAAACTTAAAAGACTCTGAAAATCAAGAAAACCCCATGAAAAAAATAAAAACCCCTAAACACCTTTTAAAAAACCTAAAACCCATAAAACCCCCAACAAATCTCTAAAATCTCTAAAAACCATAAAACCCCTTAAACCCAAAAAACCCTGAAAACTCTAAAACCCTTGAAAACCCCTAAAACCACCAAAATCCCCCAAAAAACCATAAAAACCATAAAATTTAAAACCCCACTAAATATCCATAAAAACGTAAAAAAAACCCTGAAAACACCAGGAAAACCATCAAGACCACTAAGAGTCTTAAAACCCCTAAAAACTCTAAAAAAACCACTAAAAAATAAAAAACCCTTAAAACCCCTAAAAAGGTTAAAAACTCTAAAAACCTTTAAACCCTAAAAACTCAAAAAACCCCTTTAAACCACTAAAAAAGAAAAAAATACACTGAAAACCCCAAAAGACCATAAAACCCTAAAAAATCTTAAAAACCTATGAAGAATAGTAAAAGCCCTCAAAATTCCAAAAAACCCAAAAATCCCTAAAAACCATAAAAATCTAAAAACCTCTAAAAATCCATGAAAATGTAAAAAACACTAAATATTATAAAACCCCCATTAAAACAATAAATTTCCTTTAAAACCTTAAAAACTATAAAAACCATAAAATCCCTAGAAACCACCAAAACTCTAAATACCTTTACAACCCCTAAAAATGTTAAAAAACTATAAAAAACATTAAAATCCAAAAAATAAAATAAAAAATACCCTAAAAACCCAAAAAGACCCCAAAACCTTTAAAAACCCTAAATACCCTAAAAACCCATAAACCCCTAAAACTCCTCAAAAATCCCTAAAAACCCATAACGCCACCCCAAACCCCATAAAAATCCATGAAAACATTAAAAAGCCTTAAAACCCTGAAATCCCCGTGAAACCATAAAACCCCCTAAAACCCTTAAATACCATTAAAACCCCATAAAAACCCTAAAACCCAAAAAAACTCTAAAAAACCTTAAAATCCATAGAACATTAAAAAAATACAAAAAACCTTACAAACCCAAAAAACTAAAAAATACCCTAAAAACCCAAAAAGACCCTAAAAAACCTGAAAACCCTAAAACCCCCTAAAACCCCAAAATATCCTCAAAATCTCTAAAAAGATTAAAAACCCCTAAAAACAATAAAATTTATAAAAAACACTAAGAATCCATGAAAATATAAAAAACCCTAAAACCCTAAAAAACCCTTGAAAACCATAAAATCCCCTAAAACCTTAAAACCCATAAAAACCCTAAAACCACTAACAACTATAAAAACCATTTAAACCACTAGAAATGTTAAAATTACTCTAAAACACCTTACAAACCCTAAAAAAGATACTAAAACCACTGAAAAATACTGAAACACTAAAACCCCCTAACAACACCTAGAAACCTTGAAAATCCCCCAAAACCCCAAAACCCCTAAAAATATAAAAATCCTAAAAACCCAACAAAAATCCATGAAAACGTAAAAAAGCCTAAAATCCTAAAAAACTCCGAAAAACCATAAAACCCTTAAAAACCTTAAATACCCTAAAAATCCCTAAAAACCAAAAAACCAACAAAAAACTCTAAACACATTTAAGACCCCTAAAAATGTTCTAAACTCTAAAAAACCTTAAAAAACCTAAAAAACTCAAAAAAACTATAAAACCCCAAAAGACCCTAAATCCCTTGAAAATCCCAAAAATCCCTGAAAAAACCTAATCCCCTAAAAACCATAAAACCATAAAAATCCAAAAAAAATCCTAAAAAACCATGAAAACATAAAAAGACATTGAACCCCCCTACAAGCGATAAAAAATAATAGAACCCTAAACACCCTAAAACCCACCAAAAATTCTAAAAACTCTTAAAACCCCTAAAAACATTCAAAACTCGAAAAAACCGTAAAACCACTAAAAACTCAAAATACCCCTAAAAACCCAAATAAACCCTAAAAACCATGAAAACCCCTAAAGCACCCTAAAAATCCAAAAAGCCATCAAAATCCCTAAAACCCCTAAAAATCCATAAAGTCCATAAAAATCCAAAAAATCCATAAATAACCACAAAAACATAAAAACCATTAAAACCCTAAAAAACACATGAAAATCCTTAACCCAATCCCTAAAACCCTAAAACTCAAAAAAAACCATAAAAATCCAAAAAATCCATGATAACGTAGAAAACCCTAAAAACCCTAAAAAACCCCTAAAAACCATAAAATCTTAAAGCCCCCCTAAAATTCGATGAAAACATAAAAAACCCTGAAAACCCCCCTAGAAACCTTTAAAACCCTTAAAAACGTAAAAAACCCTAAAATACATAAAATCCCTAAAAACCCACAAAAACTTTAAAAATCCTTAAAACCCCTAAAAATGTTAAAACCTATAAAAAACATTAAAACGCCTAAAAAAAGTCAAAAAAATCCCTAAAAACCCAAAAGAAACTAAATACCATGAAAATCCATAAAACCCCCTAAAAATCCCTAAAACCCTAAAAACCCTAAAAATCACAAAATTCCTAAAAATCAACTAAAAATCCATGAAAACGTAGAAAGCCCTAAAATCACTAAAAAAACTCTTAAAACCCATAAAACCACTCGAACCTAAAAAATCTTGAAAACCCATAACAACCCTAAAAAACCATTATAAACTTTAAAAAACCTTTAAACACCTAAAAACATCAAAAAACTCTAAAAACCCTTAAAACACCTAAAAACTCATAAAAACCCAAAAGACCCTAAAACCCCTCAAAATCCCAAAAAACCCTAAAAATAACTAAAAAACACAAAAAACCCACAAAATCCCTAAAAATCCTAAAAAACACTAAAACCAAAAAAACTAAAAAACCCCTAAAAATCCATGAAACTTTAAAAAACCCTAAAAACCTAGAAAACCCCTACAAATAAAAAACCCCCCTAAAAACCTTAGAAATAAATTTGGGGGGGGGGGGGGGAATAGCCCAACCCTCGAATCTTCCTTGACCTAAAAACCTTAGAAACCCTAAAACCCATAAAAACTCTAAAAACCACTAAAAACTCTAAAACCCCTTAAAATCCAAAAAAATGATAAAAACTCTAAATAACCTTAAAAACCCTAGAAAACTAAAAAACCCCTAAAAATAAAAAAGACCGTAAAACCCTCAAAATACCTAAACCTTAAAAAACATAAAAATATTTAAAAAAACCTAAAAATCCATGAAGATGTAAAAACCTTAAAAACCTGAAAAACCTCTGAAAACCATAAAACCCCTAAAAAACCTAAAAACCCATAAAAACCGAAAAATCCCACTAAAAATTATTAAGACCCTTTAAACATCTAAAAATGTTAAAAAACTCTAAAACACCTTAAAAACCTTAAAACCCTAAAAAACCCAAAAAACCCAAAAAACCCAAAAAACACCTAAAACCATCAAAATACCTAAATTTTTAAAAAAACCAAAAAAAATAATTAAAACCCTTAAAAATATATGAAAACATAAAAAAACCTAAAATCCCTGAAAACCCCTTAAGACCCTAAATACCCCTAAAAACCCCAAAAACCATCAAAATCCCTAAAGGCACAAAAAAATCCCAAAAAACCAAAAAAACATAATAAACCCCTAAAAATCCATAAAAATTAAAAAACCCTAAAAACCCTAAAACCCCCCAAAAAGCATAAAAACCCTTAAAACCCTTAAAAATCCGAAAAAACCCACAAAAACCCTAAAAACCTCTAAAAACTCTAAAAACACTTTAAACTCCAAAAAATGTCAAAAAATCTAAAAATCTTAGAAAACCTAAAAGACTAAAAAAACTGTAAAAATCCAAAAGACCCAAAAACCAAACAAAAACACTAAAAACCCTAAAAAACCCCCAAAACCATCAAAATTCCTAAAAACCCTAAAAACATAAAAGTCCAAAAAAACCCTAATTAAACATGAAAACGAAGAAAAAAAACAAAAAACCCTGAAAAACCTCTAAAAACCATAAAGCCCCTAAAACCCTAAAAAACCCTAAAACAAAAAAAAACCCTAAAAACCTTTAAAACACCAGAAAATGTTAAAAAAACTATTAAAAAAACCTTAAAATACTTAAAATCTCAAAAAACCCTAAAAGACCCTAAAACCATAAAAAAACCTAATAAACCCCAAAAAATACATGAAAACTTAAGACTCTGAAAATCAAGAAAACCCCATGAAAACAATAAAAACCCCTAAACAACTTTAAAAAAACATAAAACCCATAAAACCCCCAAACAATCTCTAAAATCTCTAAAAAACCATAAAACCCCTTAAACCCAAAAACCCGGAAAACTCTAAAACCCTTGAAAGCCCCTAAAACCACCTAAATCCCCAAAAAAACATAAAAACCATAAAATTTAAATCCTCCCCTAAAATCCATAAAAACGTAAAAAAAACTTGGAAACCCTATGAAAACCGTGAAGACCTCTAAAATTCTTAAACCCCTAAAAACTCAAAAAAAAACCACTAAAAAATAAAAAACCCTTAAAACCCCTAAAAAGGTTAAAAACACTAAAAACCTTTAAACCCTAAAAACTCAAAAAAACCCCTTCAAACCCCTAAAAAAGAAAAAAAATACACTGAAAACCCCAAAAGACCCGAAAACCCAAAAAAATCTTAAAAACCTACGAAGAACAGTAAAAGCCCTCAAAATTCCAAAAAACCCAAAAAACCCTGAAAACCATAAAAATCTAAAAACCTCTAAAAATCCATGAAAACGTAAAAAAACCTAAATATTCTAAAACCCCCCTTAAAACCATAAATTCTCTTTAAAACCTTAAAAATATATAAAAACCATAAAACCCCTAGAAACCACCAAAACTCTAAATACTTTTACAACCCCTAAAAATGTTAAAAAACTATAAAAAACATTAAAATCCCAAAAAAAATAAAAAATACTCTAAAAACCCAAAAAGACCCTAAAACTTTTAAAAACCCTAAAGACCCTAAAAACCCATGAAAACCCCTAAAACTCCTCAAAAATCCCTAAAAACCCCATGAAACCATAAAACCCCATAAAAACCCTGAGACCCAACAAAAACTCTAAAAAAAATTAAAATCCATAGGACATTAAAAAAATCCAAAAAACCTTAAAAACCCAAAAAAACTAAAAAATACCCTAAAAACCCAAAAAGACCCTAAAAAACCTGAAAACCCTAAAACCCCCTAAAAACCCAAAATACCCTCAAAATCCCTAAAAAGATTAAAAACCCCTAAAAACAAAAAAAATCATAAAAAACAAAAAGAATCCATGAAAACGTAAAAAACCCTAAAACGCTGAAAAACCCTTGAAAACCCTTGAAAACCCCTAAAACCTTAAAACCCATAAAAACCCTAAAAACCACTAATAACTCTAAAAACCATTTAAACACCTAGAAATGTTAAAATAATTCTAAAACACCTTAAAAACCCTAAAAACTAGAAAGAAACCATAAAAACTAAAAAAGTTCCTAAAACCACTAAAAAAACTAAAACACTAAAACCCCCTAACAACACCTAGAAACCTTCAAAATCCCCCAAAACCCCCAAACCCCTAAAAAATATAAAAATCATGAAAACCCAATAAAAATCCATGAAAACGTAAAAGAGCCTAAAAAACCTAAAAAACTCCTAAAAACCATAAAACCCTTAAAAACCTTAAATACCCAAAAAATTCCATAAAAACCCAAAAACCAACAAAAAACTCTAAACACATTTAAGACCCCTAAAAATGTTCTAAACTCTAAAAAACCTTAAAAACCTAAAAACTCAATAAAACTATAAAACCCCAAAAGGCCTTAAAGCCCTTGAAAACCCCCAAAAATCCCTGAAAAACCCTAATCCCCTAAAAACCCCTAAAAACCCCTAAAAACCCTAAAACCAAAAAAATCAAATATAAATCATAAAAAACCATGAAAACATAAAAAGGCACTAAAACCCCCTGAAAACCATAAAAACTAATAAAACCCTAAATACCCTAAAACCCACCAAAAAGTATAAAAACTCTTAAAACCCCTAAAAACATTAAAAACTCGAAAAAACCGTAAAACCACTAAAAACTCAAAAAACCCCTAAAAACCCAAATAAACACTAAAAACCGTGAAAACCCCTAAAACCCCTAAAACACCCTAAAAATCTTAAAAGCCATCAAAATCTCTAAAACCACTAAAAATCCCTAAAGTCCATAAAATTACAAAAAATCCATAAAAACCCACAAAAAAATAAAAACCATAAAAACCCTAAAAAACACCGGAAAATCCTTAACCCAATCCCTAAAACCCTAAAAAACATAAAAAACCATAAAAATCCAAAAAATCCCTGAAAACCTAGAAAACCCTAAAAAGCCTAAAAAACACCTAAAAACCATAAAATCATAAAACCCCCCTAAAATTTGATGAAAAAATAAAAAACCCTGAAAACGCCCTAGAAACCTTAAAAACCCTTAAAAACATAAAAAACCCTA
Organism: Viscum album; assembly: GCA_963277665.1. Classification (NCBI taxonomy): domain Eukaryota; kingdom Viridiplantae; phylum Streptophyta; class Magnoliopsida; order Santalales; family Viscaceae; genus Viscum; species Viscum album. The sequence goes on from OY728151.1 coordinate 1,542,271,788, forward strand.
AAAAAAGTCAAAAAAATCCCTAAAAACCCAAAAGAAACTAAATACCATGAAAATCCATAAAACCCCCAAAAAACCCTAACAACCCTAAAAATCCCTAAAACCATAAAACCCCTAAAAACCCTAAAAATCACAAAATTCCTAAAAATCACCTAAAAATCCCTGAAAACGTAGAAATCCCTAAAATCACTAAAAAACCCTTAAAACCCAAAGAACACTCGAACCTAAAAAAAATCTTGAAAACCCATAACAACCCTAAAAAACCATTATAAACTCTAAAACACCTTTAAACACCTAAAAACATCAAAAACATCTAAAAACCGTTAAAACACCTAAAAACTCATAAAAACCCAAAAAGACCCTAAAACCCCTCAAAAGCCCAAAAAACCCTAAAAATAACTAAAAACACAAAAAACCCAAAAAATCCCTAAAAATCCTAAAAAACCCTAAAACCCAAAAAACCTAAAAAACCCCTAAAAATCCATGAAAATTAAAAATACCCAAAAAACCTAGAAAACCCCTACAAATAATAAAAACCCCTAAAAACCTTAGAAATAAAATTGGGGGGGGGGGGGGAATAGCCCGACCCTTGAATCTTCCTTGCCCTAAAAACCTTAGAAACCCAAAAACCCATAAAAACTCTAAAACCACTAAAAACTCTAAAACCCCTTAAAATCCAAAAAAATAATAAAAACTCTAAAAAACCTTAAAAACCCTAGAAAACTAAAAAACCCCAAAAAATATATAAGACCCTAAAACCCTCAAAATACCTAAACCTTAAAAAACATAAAAATCTTTAAAAAACCTAAAAATCCATGAAGATGTAAAAACCTTAAAACCCAAAAAAACCTCTGAAAACCATAAAACCCCTAAAAAACCTGAAAACCCATAAAAACCCTAAAATCCCACTAAAAACTATTGAGACCCTTTAAACATCTAAAAATGTTAAAAAACTCTGAAACACCTTAAAAACCTTAAAACCCTAAAAAACTCCAAAAAAACCCTAAAACCCAATAAGACACTAAAAACCTAAAAAGACACTAAAAACCCGAAAAAACCCAAAAAACCCCTAAAACCCTCAAAATACCTATTTTTTTTTAAAAACCCTAAAAACCCTAAAAACCCAAAAAAAATTATTAAAACCCTTAAAAATAAATGAAAACATAAAAAAACCTAAAATCCCAGAAACCCCCCTGAAAACCCCTTAAGATCCTAAATACCCCTAAAAACCCTAAAAACCATCAAAATCCCTAAAGGCACAAAAAAATCCCAAAAAACCATAAAAAACATAATAAACCCCTAAAAATCCATAAAACGTTAAAAACCCTAAAAGCCCTAAAACCCCCCTAAAAGCATAAAAACCCTTAAAACCCTTAAAACCCTTAAAAATCCAAAAAACCCACAAAAACCCTAAAAACCTCTAAAAACTCTAAAAACACTTTAAACTCCTAAAAACGTTAAAAACTCTAAAAAACTTAGAAAACCTAAAAGACTAAAAAAACTGTAAAAATCCAAAAGACCCAAAAACCCAACAAAAACACTAAAAACCCTAAAAAACCCCTAAAAACCATCAAAATTCCTAAAAACCCTAAAAACATAAAAGTCCAAAAAAACCATAAAAAACATGAAAACGAAAAAAAACCTAAAAACCTGAAAAGCCTCTAAAAACCATAAAGCCCCTAAAACCCTAAAAAACCCTAAAACCAAAAAAAAACCCCACTAAAAACCTTTAAAACACCAGAAAATATTAAAAAAACTATTAAAAAGACCTTAAAATACTTAAAATCTGAAAAAACACTAAAATACCCTAAAACCATAAAAAACCTAAAAAACCCCAAAAAATACATGAAAACTTAAAGGACTCTAAAAATCAAGAAAACCCCATGAAAACAATAAAAACCCCTAAACACCTTTAAAAAAACATAAAACCCATAAAACCCCCAAACAATCTCTAAAATCTCTAAAAACCCATAAAAACCCTTAAACCCAAAAAACCCTAAAAACTCTAAAACCCTTCAAAACCCCTAAAACCACCAAAATCCACAAAAAAACCATAAAAACCATAAAATTTAAACCCCCCCTAAAATCCATAAAAACGTAAAAAAACCCTGAAAACACCATGAAAACCATGAAGACCTCTAAAAGTCTTAAACCCCTAAAAACTCTAAAAACCCACTAAAAAATCAAAACCCTTTAAACCCCTAAAAATGTTAAAAACTCTAAAAACCTTCAAACCCTAAAAACTCAAAAAAACCCTTCAAACCCCTAAAAAAGAAAAAAATACACGGAAAGCCCCAAAAGACCCGAAAACCCTAAAAAATCTTAAAAACCTACGAAGAACAGTAAAATCCCTCAAAATTAGAAAAAAACCCAAAAATCCTTGAAAACCATAAAAATATAAAAACCTCTAAAAATGCATGAAAACGTAAAAAGCCCTAAATATTCTAAAACCCCCCTTAAAACCATAAATTCCCTTTAAAACCCTAAAAAACTAAAACCATAAAACCCCTAGAAACCACCAAAACTATAAATACTTTTACAACCCCTAAAAATGTTAAAAAACTATAAAAAACATTAAAATCCAAAAAAAATACTCTAAAAACCCAAAAAGACCCTAAAACCTTTAAAACCCTAAAGACCCTACAAACCCATGAAAACCCCTAAAACTCCTCAAAATCCCTAAAAACCCCCAAACCCCCACAAACCCCCTAAAAATCCATGAAAACATAAAAAAGCCTAAAAACCCTGAAAACCCCATGAAACCATAAAACCCCATAAAAACCCTAAGACCCAAAAAAACTCTAAAAACCCTTAAAATCCATAGAACATTAAAAAAAATCCAAAAAACCTTAAAACCCAAAAAACTAAAAAATACCCTAAAAACCCAAAAAGACCATAAAAAACCCGAAAACCCGAAAACCACCAAAAACCCAAAATACCCTCAAAATCCCTAAAAAGCTTAAAACCCCATAAAAACAATAAAATTCATAAAAACACTAAGAATCCATGAAAACGTAAAAAACCCTAAAACCCTGAAAAACCCTTGAAAACCATAAAAACCCCTAAAACCTTAAAACCCATAAAAACCCTAAAAACCACTAACAAGTCAAAAATCCATTTAAACCCCTAGAAATGTTAAAATAAATCTAAAACACCTTACAAACCCTAAAAACTTGAAAGAAACCATAAAAACTAAAAAAGATCCTAAAACCACTGAAAAATATTGAAACACTAAAACCCCCTAACCACACCTAGAAACCTTCAAAATCCCCCAAAACCCCTAAAAAATATAAAAAACCTGAAAACCCAATAAAAATCCATGAAAACGTAAAAAATCCTAAAAAACCTAAAAAACTCCTAAAAACCATAAAAACCTTAAAAACCGTAAATACCCAAAAAATCCATAAAAACCCAAAAACCAACTAAAAGCCCTAAACACATTTAAGACCCCTAAAAATTTTCTAAACTCTAAAAAACCTAAAAACTGGCAAAATCCCTAAAAAACCTAAAAATCCTAAAAGCCATAAAAATCCTAAAAACCTTTGAAAATGTAAAAAACTCAAAAATCCTTGAAAACCACTAAAAACCATAAAACCTATAAAAAGAATAAAACCCTCAAAACCCATAACATCCCCCAAAACCAATAAAAACTATAAAACCCTTAAAAACCATAAAATCACAAAAAAAACCCTAAGATGCCAAAAGACCCTAAAAACCCAGAAAAGCCTAAATACAAAAACCCAGAAAAGCCTAAATACAACCTAAATACCCCTAAATACCCCTAAAACCCCTCAAAATCCTTAAAAACCATAAAATACCTAAAATCATAAAAATCTGAGAAAACCACAAAAAATCTATGAAAACGTAAAAAATCCTAAAAACCCCTGAAAAACATAAAAACCCCAAAAAACATAAAAACCCTAAAACCCCATTAAAAACCCTAAAACCACTCAAAAATATAAAACCCCTTAAACCCCTTAAAACGTCAAAAACTCTAAAAACCATAAATACCCTAAATTTTTTAAAAACCCTAAAAACAAAAAAGACCCTAAAAACTTGAAAGACCCTAAAAACCCTAAAAACCACTAAAACCCCTAAAACCCTTAAAAATCCCTAAAAACCCACAAAATCTATATAAACTATAAAAATCCAAAAACTCATAAAATTCCAACCCCCCCCCCCCCCTTAAATCCATGAAAATGTAAAAACCCTTAAACCCCTAAAAATCCCCTGAAAACCAAAAAAACTTAAAACATTAATAACCCTAAAGCCAAAGAAACCCTAAAAACCATGAAAAACTCTAAAACCCAACAAATGTTAAAAAACTCTAAAAATCATAAAACCCTAAAAATTCAAGAAAACCCGACAAACCAAAAAGACCCTAAAAACCCATGAAAAACCTAAAACACCTCAAAATCCCTAAAAACCATAACATCCAAAAAATCCTTGAAAATGTAAAAAATCCTAAAAACCACTTAAAACAATAAACCCCTAAAACCCTAAAAACCCACTAAAAACTCTCAAGACCCTTAAAACCCAGAAAACATTAAAAAACTCAAAAAATCCTAAAAAAAATAAAAAACTCAAAAAAACCCAAAAAACCCAAATAGACCATAAAACCCCCAAAAACCCCTAATACCTTACAAAACCTAAAATGATCAAAATCCTTAAAACCCAAAAATACCCTCAAAACTGTAAAATCCTATAAAAAAGCTAAAAATCCGTGAAAATGTAAAAAAATCTAAAAACCGTAAAGAACCCCTGAAAACTATAAAACCCCCTAAAACCTTAAAAACCCTAAAATTCCATAAAAACCCCTAAAAACCACGAAAAATTATAAAAATACTTAAAACTCCTAAAAACGTTAAAAACTCTAAAAAACCTTAAAACATAAAAAAATCAAAAAAATCCAAAAGGACCCTAAAACCCCTAAAAACCCATGAAAAACTCTACAAGCACTAAAACCCAAAAAATCATAAAAAAAACTAAAACCCCCTAAAATCAATGGAAATGTAAAAACCCGTTAAAGCCTTGAACACGTTAAAAACCTCTAAAAAACCTTAAAAACCCTAAAATACTCAAAATATCCTAAAAAACCCAAAAGACCCTAAAACCCAGAAAACCCATAAAAACCCTAAAACCCCTAAGAACCCTAAGAACCCTCAAAATCCATAAAACCCCTTAAAACCTCTGAAACCCATAAACCCCCTAAAAACCCATAAAGACCCTAAAAACCACTAAAAACTCTAAAAATTGTAATACCTCTAAAAATGTTAAAAACTCTAAAAAACCTTAAAACCCCTAAAAACTCAATAAAACCCTAAAACCCCATAACACCATAAAACACCCCTAAAAACCTTAAAGATGCATCACAACCCATAAAAACAATAAAAACCAATAAAAAATCTAAAAACCTTTTAAACCCAAAAAACGTTAAAAACTCTTAAAAACCTTAAGAACATTAAAAACAAATGAAAAATATAAAACCCCTCAGAATCCCTAAAACCCCAAAAAAACCCTAGAAAATGAAAAATCTAAAAAATCCCAAAAAATTCATAAAACGTAAAATATCCAAAAACCCC